>VXBS01003885.1:73070-171289 GCA_013400255.1 Sitta europaea | reverse complement strand
AAAAAAAAAAAAAAAAGAAAAAAAGAGAGAGGCAGAGAAGGCTTAGAAAGTAATTCTGTTTTAATGGAAATATTCAGTGTTAAGGAATATGTCAGAAAAGTGCATAAAGGCATGGCTTTTTTTTCCATTAACAGAAAATACAGAGTAATTTTAACATGCCTCAGTAGAGATCTGTTCTGTCACATACAAGGACAGGCCTGTTATTTAGTATTTAACAGGAAAAGGGAATTAAAATAATGTCTATTTTTAGTTGTAGTAATTTGATATTAATCCTATTTAGTAATGTAAAATCTTTAATAAGAAGTCAATAACAAAATGCACACTATAAAAATTTGATGTCATTTAAGTTTTCAGTTTTAAAATTTGTTTGGTCATGGTGACTGAATGGTAGATAGTAGGTAGGAACTAATTTTGATTTCTACACAAAAGATACTAAGATGCTGAACTGTCAGTAACTAATCTGTGATGCTGCCTAATGCTAGGGAGATCTGTACAAATTATGTCTTTTTTGAGTGAAATGTCATGACACCAGTTCTATCTTTACATGTTTAGATGACTCTGCGGTACAAATGTATCCAGGTATACAAATATTTGTACGTTAATAGGCATGTTTTTTTAAGTACATTTACCATTGCTAAAGATACCTGTACACCAGAACAGAAATTATTTTGAAGAACAAAAAGTAGGAAAAACATGGGTTGTCTTCATAATTTCAAATATTCCTACGATTAAAGTTTAAAGAAAAATTGAAATTTCAGCATTCTTAAACCATAAGCAGAGAGAAAATAAATGTGATTTAAGTTTGAAAAAGGTGGAATTATATAATTTGGTAACTTAGATACTGTTTTAAATCAGAGTGGAGTCTTGTACAAAACACTTGAAAAATTTTCCATAAGAGTTTTAAATGACATACATTGTTTAGTCATATTAATTGACTATTTCATTATAGTTTTCATAAATTTCATTCAAGCATAAGACAGGATATTGTATTTTTCCTATGCTTTTTCTCCCAGACAGACTCACTGCTTCATATTTTTATCTCAAATTTTGCTAATGTTCTCTAAGTGAAAAGTAGTGTCAGTTGTTTAATCTCTTTGACTTGGCACCTTCAATTGATATCAATTTGTATTAATATTTTGTCTTTAAGAAGTTGGTCAGATGTCTCTTTCTCAGATTGGACTTAAATCATAGACTCAGGGCTACATTTCTGTCCCTTTTGTATAGGGACAGTATTTTTCTTCCAGCTGTATAGAAAATAATTCACGTGGCTATTAGGATGTAGAGCTAGCAAAAATGATTGCCGCTATATGCAGCAAACACAGGTGTTTTTAAATATTTCAATACACAGTTGTCATCAGAACGGAAGACTTCCTGTCAGAACAGAACTATGTGTTACCTGTCTGTAAAGTATATTCACAATTACTGGTTTTACAATTTGGTAATGCAGCATTGATGGTCAGAAATCAGACTAGTGACTGTCCTTGCTGTTTTGAAGATGTAAAATTGTCTTGCCTAATGTTTACACTGCAGTGGTTAGTCAAAGTCAAAGGAAGTGGCCCACAGAACTTGGATGCATTTCATACAAGGGAAAAAACAAAGATTTTTTGTTTTAGTTTTATTGGGTTAAGAAAACCAAAAAAAATTTACTTCCTTCCTTCCGACACTTCCTTCTTTCCTTCCTTCCTTCCTTCCTTCCTTCCTTCCTTCCTTCCTTCCCTCCCTCCCTTCTTCCTTCCTTCCTTCTGACCCTCCCTCCCCGTAGAACCTCAGCTGCATTCTTAAATCCTACTGACAAGATCCCTAGTGCATTATTTCTGTATGAATATGTCCTTGGCTCACAAGGAAAGCTTCTATGCCATGTGCCTCTATCAAAGCTTCACACCTTAATACTTGGAAATAATAGTGTTGTTCATATAAATGACAAAAGATGTAAGAAAGATGCCTGTATATTTTGAATCATATCTAGTGAGTGCACCAAAAAAAAAATGTGTGAACTGGGCAGTTAACATTTTTCTCATTACAGGAGCAAAATCTTCAGGCCTCAAATAATGTGTACACTTTGATTTATGATATATGCAGAAAAACCTCACTTAACTAGTGTGGTGCTGTAAAGGTAGTTCTTTTTCCTCTCTGAAAGAGAAGAAAAAAACCTCCTACACTACCAGGAAACAAATTTTCAGGCATAATTTACCACATTAATGTACTATACAGGCTGAAATCTGTTACAGCTTGATTTCAGACACTCACAAGCCTGGCGAAGAGTGAGTGAGCAAGAAAGCTGATTCTGTAGATGAGTCAGATTGCCTCTTTATGGAAATGTTTGTCTTCCTTAAATTTATGTATGCATTTTACAAATTAGTCTGAGGAAGTGAAAACTAAGAAGGTATTTAAATACAGAAAACAGCAATTTTGCTCAAAATATGAGTTGTGTGAATTTAATATGTTGCTAGAAAGTATTAATTAGTTGAAATTGAGTCACCACATAAGCTTATGTTTGAAGTTCTTTCAGTGAGCACATCAAGTGACGTTTCTCTTTTTCAGTGCTGAATCCCCCTTGAATTGTTCTAAAGTGCTTATCTGTTATTGACAGCACTATATGTCCCATGTGAATATTGTAAATGCCAACTGTTGCATTTTTAAGTACAGATGGCCGATCCAACTTCATTATTACTGAATGCTTTGATTAATAAATTCTCTAGTTGGCTTTTTTCACATTGTCCTCTATTGTCTTTGGTGACTTGTTGGCTTTTAGAGACAGCAAATGACTGTATATATATTGATTATAAATTACTGTCTGTATGAAACTTACAGAAAGTAATCTTGCTTAACTGTATACATACACAGAAGCAGGACTGTGATGTACTAAGTGCTGTCATGTATTTCAGACTCACATTTTAAATCACACAAATGTTGAACACACAAATGTTTTAAGTCCTGTCTCTACTGAAGCAGTTTACTTAATATGCTTTTTTAAAGCTTTTTGCAAATTGGAAATTATTTGAAAGTTATTGAAAGGTGTTTTATCCATTTTAATCACTTTCTGATAAGAAAATAAAAATATATTAAAAAGAATTGTATTTTAAATAGCTTCAAAAAGAATTTAGTGATCTGCTACAAACCCCCTGTTGATTAAATATAGCCTAGTTACTGAGGATTACTTTGGTTAATTCCATTTTTGTTAGATCTGAGATACAGCAGGGATATACATCATCTCTTGAAATAAAGGAGAAGCTACTGTAGCTGCATGAATTACTGTAGCTCTAGCAGCAACCTCTCTCTAGAGTGTGTTGAGTCAGAAGAATGAAATGGAGACACTGCTGTGAAACAATACACTTCTGAGATCAGTATAAAACTTAGGAGATTTCTCTCCATTTCTATTGATTGCTTCTCCTTGTATATGAGTCAGTTAAAATAATCCTTCAGCATTAAAAGACCATTTAATGAAATGTGGACAGCTAATATGGCTTATAATAAATGTTTGATATGAAAACATAAAAAGAATGTAAAAATGTTTCAAAACCCAATGGAGCTGATGTTTGCTTTTGTGTATTATATAATAAAACCTGGAAAATCTTAGGAAAGCTGTGTCGTCAAGTATGCTTGTTTAAAAAGCTGCCATTTGCTGTTAAGCTGCCTATGTACTTTTATAGGGCTAGAAGAGTAATAGAGTGATGTGACTGGAAGAGTCATGAAGAGACTGTGCTTCTCTGAATATGTTACTATAGGAATTCATAATTAAATTTGTGATAAGTTTTACCACCATGAGCCTTCTAAAGGCTAGATATTTACATCACCTGCTGCTCAGTCTAGAGATTACTTCTGATATGGGGTTTTGCTTTTTAGTGGCAATCTTAGGTGTCTACCAAATTATGGGGCAACTCAGTGTGACAAGGCTCATATTGTATTCTGGGCATTTTTAAGCCCTACGCTAGATTCAGTTATCATGGTGTGTTACTAAATTACTGTCAGTAGAGCAAAAGGAAGCAATTTAGTGTACTTAGTTAGGAATCCTTTTTAAACTGTTCTTTCAAAACTTGGTTCTGGAAGCTCCTGAATTAGTCTGCTTTCTAAAATGATTCTTCATTTGGCAGTGAATTAAAAGCATATATACAAAGCAAATGAAACCTCTCTATTAAAAACAATTAAGGTTGCTTTGTCTGGTACTTAAAACTTGAAGCACCAGGATGTAATTTAAAGGCATCTTGCATGTGTTAAAATAGAATTTGTAATTATAGACTTGCATGTAGGTGTTCTTTCAGTGGAAAAATGTAAAATTTGTCTTTAAATGATTTTCATAAAATCATCACAAGTTGTTGGAGCGTTCACTGCTGAACAGTGACATGTAATGACCTTGGTAAGACAGCAGATTATGATTTCTTTTGTCTCTATGAGACATTTCATCACAAATGACAACAATTTTGTAAATGGGGTAACATATTCTTCTTTCTAAAGCATATTTTTATTCATTAAAAATGTTATTAAGGAAAAATAAAATTAGGCTTTAATAACATGCCTTCTGAATTGGTTTAGGTAACTTAAAAGTTCATTTGTAATCTAATTGTCTAACATTTAATGATGTTTGAAATGAAGAAATTTAGACCTATCAGCTGTGGTTTGTGGACCATTGGTTATTTTGTAGTCAGCTGCATCTTTGAATAAAATAGAGAATTTGTGTAGCATTGTCTAAAGTTGTTATCTTAATTGCCTCTTCACTTCCTGTGTCATGTGATGAATCATTATATATTTCTTGACTTTGAACTTTTAACACATTATAGCTTCGACAGCACATAAATGTGAAATTGCTTCTACAGAAGTGTAACAGGCACTCTTTGCTGACAGTATGGAACTGAAGTGCTGAGGGTCTCTGCATCTCAAAAATTACTGACTATGATCTGCTTTGTCACTTCTGTTTGCATTCAATTCTCCCGAGTTGCCCTTCAGATAATGCTTTACAAGCTGGAGGAAATTGAGTTATTGGTTATAACAGTAGAGTATTCTCTAATGGCAGGAGCTATTCCTTCTTAAAACAGTGTCTTCAGACATGTATAAATTTATTTTATTTCAATTCAGGGCTTTGTCTCTGTCCATCTTAAAACTATAAAACAATAACATTTTGGGGTGTTGTTATAAGAAAAGTATTCAATAGGTTGAAAATACATTCTCCTCTTTCTTTGCATAGGAGATAACTTTAAAAATAGTTGGCCAAATGAAAGAATTTGAATCTGTTTTTAAAAACTAATCCCAGCAACTTTTAAAAATATGCAGTGCTAAAGGAGAAAAATTGTTCTTACTCACTCTGTTCTGTGGAGGACTGTGCAACAGATTTTCCAGCTGGATGATGTGATGTGTTGCACTGTAAGAACAGAGAGCTGATGAGAAGATATTTTTGAGGAGTTAACAATTTCTGTGTTACTGGATTAAAGTTTAGGTATGGATGTTTCATTTAAGTAGGTGTCATGTTCAGTATAGCTGAAATACTTGCTTTTGGCCTCATCAGTAAAAAATTAGTTAAGTTATTGCAGGCTAACACTACTGCTGAACAAGTGAAAAGTTTTATAGTTTTATAGCTTTCAATGTAAAACTTATACCTTTAAAAAAATTCTATAGGCTGAGCTGGAATCAATTCGTTTTGAAGCTGTTTGTTTTAGCAGTACAGTATTTAAGACATTCATCTCTGTGTCTAAGGATCAAATTTCAGTATTACAGTCCCTTAATCTTTTGCTTGCTAAACCAGTAAGCAGCAATCACCTTGGGAATACTTCCATCTTCTGTGGGAAGGTTGTATGTCTGTTTTATTACTTCACATACTCATTTTCCTTCATGATCTCATAGAGATGTAGTTTTTTTAAGGATTGTTTTGGCTACAGATAAGAATTTAATTTTTCTAAGTCTTGCCCAAATGCAAGCTACTTTATTATAGAATCACAGAATGCTTTGTATTGGAAGGGGGCTTTAAAGGCCATCTGCTCCAACTTTCCTGCAATGGCAGAGTCTGATCCAGTCTGATCTGGAATGTTTCTAGGGAGGGGGCATCTACCACCTCTCTGGCAACATCCTCCTGTATTTCACCACGCTTATTGTGACAAACGTCTTCCTTACACGTAGCCTAAATTTACCTTCTTTTAGTTTAAAGCCATTACTCTTTGTCCTGTCTACACAAGCCCTGCTTAAAAAGACTGTGCCCATCTTTCTTGTAAACTTCCTTTAGGTTCTGGGAAGCCACAGTGAGGTCATCCCAGAGCCCTCTCTTCTCCAGGCTGAACAGCCTCAACTTTCTCAGCCTGTAGTCATTGGAAAGGTGTTCCTCTCTGGTTGTTTCTGTGGCCTCCTCTGAGCTTGTTCCAACTGTTCCATATGCTTCCTGTACAGGGAACACAGAGCTGATGCACGGTAGGGTGGGGTCTCACCAGAGCAGAGCAGAGGGGCAGAATCCCCTCCCTCCCTGCTGCCCACGCTGCTCTGGATGCAGCCCAGGACATGTTTGGCTTTCTGGGCTGGGAGTGCCCATGGCTGGGTTATGTCCAGCCTCATCCACATGCCGGTCAGGCAGGACTTGCCCTTGGTGAAGCCATGTTGGCTGTCTCAAGTCACCTTCCTGTCCTCCATGTGCCTTATCACAACTTCTAGAAGGATCATCCCAGACACAAAGAGGAAGCTGACAGGTTGGTACTCCCAGGGTCTTCCTTGCTACCTTTTCTAGAAATTGATGCAGTTTTTCTCTCTTTTTGTTCACCAGTCTTCACCTGGCTGCCATGGCTTTTCAGACATCAGCCAGGAGAGAGGCTTGGCAACTGTGTGGAATCATAGAGTTGTTTAGGTTGGAAAAGACCTGAAAGATCATCGAGTCCAACATAAACCTAATACTTTCAAGTCCACCATCCTTACATAATTGGACACCTTCCCTATGCCCTTCCCTGAAAACCTGTTCTGGCTTTTATCATTTGCTTTGTGCCCTTTAGTTTGACCAGATGTTCTGGTCTCATCCATCCCAGTTTCTGGCCTTGTTTGTCTGATTTCTTGCTGCTGGGTATTGTGCTCTATGGAATATGTTCTTTAAGATCTGCCAGGCTTGTTCTGCTTCCTTGTACCTGAGGGCAGATTCCCTGGGGTCCTACTGACTAGCTCCTTTAGGCAATGGAAATTTGCTTTTGTGGAGTTCAAGACTTTCCTTCCTCTTCACCTCCCCCTCAGGTCTCCATCAGTGGGTCTCCACTTCACTCCAGGCTTGTCTCCAATCTTGATGTTCCCAAATGGCTCACTTGCATTGGTGATCACCAGGTCCAGCCTTGCATGCCCTCTGCTGGGGGAATCTGTTGCATATCTTAAGGAGGAGTCTCTTGGGTTGCTCACCAGGCAACCTCTGGTAGATGTTAGGTACCCCAAAATACCCCAGCAGGACAAGAGACTGAAAGCCTTTCATTTAGATTTATTTTCACATTAATTACTATTTAAAAAAAAAAAAAATAGATTGCAATCTAGAAGTAATATGTTGATTTATTACTAACATGTTACTAATAAAGACAACAAGCCTAGATTTTTTGACTTTTGAAGTAACTGATTATGCTCATCTCTACCTTTTCATTGTTCTCTGTTACTTGATGTCTATCCTGGATGTTCAAATGAAACAGTTCTTTAATAAAAAAAAAAAAAACAAACCAGAAAGTGATAGGAAACTTGCAGATTTCAGTGACTTATCTTCTGTGAAAAGCATGACTAAAATTGATTGATTCATGTAGTCTTGAGAAAACAATCCAAATATTTTTGTGGTAGTACATGTGTGTTCTGTTTGGGAATCAGAATGTTGGAAACATGAGGCAACCATTTTGTAAGTATTCAGCACATTCCTACCACCATTTTGAAATGAAGGAATTGAAGGAAGGAAACAGATTATGGAATCTGAAGGATAAAATAGTCTTAAACCAATCAATTTTGGCAGGAAAATTCAAGAAAGTAAATGCCTACTACCGATGACCAAATTATTTAACTATCTTAGATTATCCATCTATCTATCTATCTATCTATCTATCTATCTATCTGTCTGTCTGTCTGTCTGTCTGTCTATCTATCTATCTATTTCTGTCTGTCTCTCTGTCTGTCTATGCGTGTATGTCTGTGTACATATATGCAGAGTTTCTTATCTCAAATAAATGATTTTACACTTGAGGTCCTAAGAGCTTCTGCTATAAAGAAAAGAAAATACTTCTTTTTAATATATCTCCAAGTCTTAAAGCAGACACTATAATACTGGCTCCTAATTTTTCTAGACTTTTGTGGAGAAGAATATATTTTACAATTGTGATTAGGAGTACTTGGGTATCTAAAGATAGGCATAATATCTTCTACATGTCTAATACCTGTTGATGCCTAATGCTACTATACATTTTCTCCTAGGTCAGTATTTCTTAGTTTCACTGAAGTCAAGACACGCATATTTGTCTGCCTTTTTCTTAGGGAATTTCTTTGAAATAAGTGACCAAAAAAACCTCCCAACCTAAAAACCTAAAACAAACAAACAAAAAAAAACCCCAAACCCCCAGCAACAATAACGAAACAAAAAAAAAATCCACTAAAAAACCCCAAATAGCAAAAACAGCAACAAAAACCCTAAAAAAAAAAATCCAGCTTCTGTGCTGCAGAAAAGATGAGGTTTTTTTTTTCTTCTCAGAGACAAATGATCTCTGAGATTTCTTTGTGTCACCTTGTTATTTCAAAATGCTGACAACTATGCATTACAATGATTGGGTTCTTCTGCTGGCAAATTCTGACTCACCTACATTTTTGGCAAGACAAATATCATTATATTAAATTGGAAGGATGATTCCTGATGTCCCATTTGCAAAATCTCTTGTATATCTGACCTGTTTGAAAATGTTATATCTTGGTATGAGCACTGTGGAATTTTTTCCATTCTTCCACAAACTCTGCTTGCATTGAAATTTTTTGCCCAACTCATTGTTTTAAAAATATTTTTGGAAGGATTCTGGAAGAGGAATATTTATGTCAAATGCAGTGCAAGTTAGTAATGTGCTGGCATTTTATACTGTCTGTTGAAAAGTGTGTTCAGATACACATAATTATTAATAAAGGGCAAAAATTCTGACATCTGGATATTCCTTGAGCTGAAAAGGGTATCCTGACCAGTTTATTTTGGATGATGGCTGAACCATTGAGCTAATTTGGCAATTATTTTCTGGACCAATGCCACAGTTTCTACCCCTCTGAGGGTCCCTGCCGGGCTAGCTCCAGTCCCTCAGGGGGGAAACTGTTGGCGAGGACAAAAGATAAAAGACTAAAAAGGCGCTCTCTTTCTCCAGGTTCAGTTTATTCCATGTGAGCTTGATGATGAAGTAAGAGAGGGAGAGAGAGGGCCTGACCGCATGGTCAGGGGGTTTTATCTCCTTGGAAAAGGGGAGGGGAAAGGGGAGGGGTCTGCTGCCCAATAGGAGCTGACTTCAGGACAGGTAGTATCAGGTAAAGGAGCACAGGGGATCATGGGAAAGTTACATCCTCTGTGTGGATTTTACAAGACTTCTGGTACAGTTTTAACAAAACCACTTTGTGAGATACAACAGACTGTGGAGATAAATATGCCTGTAGTATCTAATTTAAAGAATTTCAGCATAGTCCTAGGGCTTTTATGAATCCCAAATCCTCTCTGGTGTGTGCATAATTGCCATCAGTGATTTTAAAAATAATGTGGCAACAATGCAACAGCGTTCTCAGAACTGTAGTTCTGTTGGCTTCCATGCTTGGAATCCTGAAGTTATTCATCACCAGCAAAGATCATGCTTCAGCATTTTTTGAGTTCACCTGAGGCAAACATAGTGACAGTTTTTGTGAGACATCCGCTTTGAGAAGTAGACTTCCCAAGGAGGACAGACAATTTCCCAAACAGTGAGAATTGGTATTTATAACAACAGGGTTTGAGGGGTGTTTTTCACTTTCTTCCTCCTTGATCAAATCAGGCCTCCATTTGTGTTGTGGTAAGTGTGAAACATAGTGGTATTTCAGCCAATAAAAATAGCTGATAACCCATCAATGCCTTTGAACATAGGTGTGTCAGGCACAGAGGGCAAAAAATGGTCATATGTGGACACACATCCACACTTTCCTCTTTCTTCTCACCTTTTAAGAATTGATTTCTTTGACAAGTTCTAAATAAGTCCCACCAAATTAATTTATTTGCAATTAATTACAAAACATGCTGCCAGTACCACATGGGGGCATATGCTCATCTCCAAGCAAAAACTGGGAGAACCCCTGAGATGTCTGGGGGCCTGTCTCCCAAGCATAAGTGCTAGGGCAGGAGTGCAGTGTCACCCTGAGGTTGTGATGAATATCCAGGGTTTGCTCCTGAGGCACAATCATCTGTGAAGGGTGCAGGCTGAGGCCAGGCAGCTGAGTTGCAGGATGCAGGGAGCAGCCTGCATGGTACTGGACCAGCTGAAGAAGTAACAGAGGAGGGCTTCTGTGACCAGTACCTGGTGACCCACAAAAGCAGTACTCTGGTTCACTCTTTCACTCTCCTGCACAGAAACCAGGATGAGATGAGAATAAAAGCAATGTGGCCAGCAGGTCAAGGAAAGTGATTCTCTCTAGTGAGACCCCACCTGGAACCCTGTATCCAGCTCTGGGGTCCCAGCACAGGAAGAACATGGACCTGTTGAAATTAGTTCATAGCAGGCCACCAAGATGATTAGCACCTTTACTACAAAGAAAAGCTGTAAGAATTGAGATAGTTTGGCCTGGAGAAGAGAAGGTTTCAGGGTGCAGACTTTGAATATGTCAACGGAGACTACAAGAAGCATGGAAAGAGACTATTTGCAATGGCATGTTGTAACAGGACAAGGGGAATAACTGAAAGAGAGGGGAGGTTTACATTAGTTATTAAAAATATGTTACTGAAGGGGTAGTGAGGGAGGCACTGGCCTGGGTTGCCCAGAGAAGTTGAAGAAGGCCCATCCCTGGCAATATTCAAGGCCAGGCTGGATGGGTCTTGAATCAAACTGTTCTAATGGAAGGTGTTCCTGATCATGACAGGGGGATTGAAACTGGATTGTCTTGAAGGTACGTTCCAGTCCAAATCATCTAAGATATCCTAACACTTGAAGACACTTGAAACACTTGAAGAATGAGCAAGCTCTGGAGGGAGAAACTACACCCACAGCACACATAAGAAACAACAAAAAGAAATGATGAGTGCTTGTTGTGAGTATCTCTGCAAAGGAGTACTGACCCATTTGTTAGCCTGACAGGAATTCACCTGAAGTTTGCTGCTTTCCAGGTGCTATGGCCTAGGATGTCATAGAGACCACAAGCTAGTAGAAACATTGATTGTTATGTCTTGGTCTTCTATCATGTAGGCATGAATGACACAGCAATCCAGGACATGGGCAGAATCAAACAAGATGGCAAAGTTCTGGGTGCATGATTGAAAGGAATTAGTGCTCAGGTTACCTGCTTCTCTATTTACCAGTAATAGGAAGGAAATGTTGGAGCAGCAGCAGGACCATCTGGGCACTAGATTGTGCTTGCTGTGCTTGGCTACCAAGAAGCGCTTTGCACAGTGTGCAGGCTTACTTTTGTCGCCCATGGCAGACTTTACTGTAGAGCAAGACAGAGGTCCTCTTGGAGCTTGTATGTGATGGAACCATGAACAAATTGCATTGGGCAGAGACTTTGATGCTGGGACATCACCTGTTACTTATGTCCTTTTAGATACTGAGACATTGACTGCAGTATTTCCTCTTTGGCTGCTGCTATCCAGCCAATTCCTTGTCCATGGAATAGTTCATGCATCTCTCTCCAGTTTATTGGCAAGGGTGCTGTCTGTAACTATATCAAAGGTCTGCAGAAGTCTAGGGAGATACTGTTGCTCTTGCCTTATCCAGAAACACAAGTCACCCTGTTGCAGATGGCAACCAGATTAATCTGGCGCCGTTTTCCACTGGTGGAGCCAAGTTGGCTGACTCTTGTCACATCCCTGTCTACCATGTGCCTTGGCACAGCTTCCGAGAGGATGTGTTACATGATCTTACTCGGCTTGGGATGTTTCTGAGGACCACCATTTTACTCCTTTTAAAAATGAGTGCAATGTTTCTCTGTTTTTCAGTCACAGGGCACTTCATCTGGCTGCCAGGACTGCACAAATATGCTTGAAAATGGCTAGGCAGCTACATCAGCCATTTCCTTCAAGAACCTGAGGTGCATCCTATTGGATCCTGCAGTCTTCTGTATGTTTGACTTCCTCCAATAATCTTATAATGATGGAAAGGAATTAAATACCCCCATCCCTGTGTTAAGCTTCAGGGACTTGAGAGTGTGGGAGGAGTACCTGCCAAAGAAAATTGAGAAATGGATGCTTGCTGTGTATTTGCAGCATCCTGTTGTCTCTTCCCATTCTTTCACTTCCCTACTCTGCTTGGTTAGCATCTGGTAATCTGGATTGATTCAGGACACAAATCCTTTTAATTTGTTTTCCTGATTCTTTTTGTTCCACTACCTCCCTTGTCCCCTGTTAAATGTTATGAGCTAGCCTTATCCTTTGACTTATTTTATATCTGCTTGGATACAAACTGCTTTTGTTCATGGATTTGAAATAAGTAAATCCTATATTTAACTAACATTACTTCATTACTTCACCTCAGTGATGCACAGTCTGTCTGCAGCAGTATTGGGAGCTTTGGAAGCCTGGTTTGGTGGAGTGTTGCAAAAATGATATAATGATGTTAACCTTAACACATTTTTGATGTGCTATCCATTAACAGATTGGGGATAAAAATTCTTAATGCATTAGAATTTCAGAAATAAATTTTGGCCCCTCCTAGTGTTAAACTCTTATTCAGTTCTGTGATTCACAGTGGAGTATTTTCGGCAGTGTATCAGTGTGGTTGGCATTAATAAAATCCTGTATATTTTCAAAGCAATCTTCAGGCTGTAAATGTATCCATCATTTCTTCAATGCGGCTGATAATAACTAAATAAGAGACAAACTTGCTCTTGAAAGATTTCATCTTGAATTTATAAAGTGATGCCATTTTATGATGCTTACTTTCTGCAACCTTCTACCACTTTTCAGTGGATGTAAAATCCTTCATTTATTAGGACAAGTCAAATGTGTCATGTGTTCCTTAGCAAAAGAATGTTAGGTGTTAAAAAGACAAAATTACAGTAGAGATCTTTAAGCCTTTATATACATATCTTTAATGGGCTTGTGATTTTTGTGGCGTGGCTATTAATTGAACACTAGACACTGGGTGAATCTATAAAGGGTATTACAGAGACACACTATCTTGACAGCTGTTTTTGTCCTTAAGCATTGCACCTTTTCACTGACAGGTTTTACTTAAATAGAAGGTTTAGATTTTGCTATGGTAAAGAGCTGAAGGGTCTCAGCCAAAATTATTGTTTGTATTTGGAGTCCTTTTAATTTAGTCTGTTACGAAGTCATTTATCTCAAAATCTTTGTTATAGGCTTCTGATAGATGAAAAGCATCAAATAAGAGCTCAAGATGTATAAAACCTGATAAAAAGAGATATGCCTCTTAATATGAAATCCTACCCATGCTGTAAGTGATGCTGAAAGGCTGTTAAAAATTGCCTCTCTGAATAATACTGTAATATTTAATGTCTTTTAAAGGCATGCAGTTTTAAAGGCATGCAGTTCAGGATATAATTACACATTTAAAAAAGATATATCAATGAGTATACTGTGCCTGGTTAGCCACATCATTTGTGAGAAATATTCTGTTTTGTACTTGACATGGCTATATATTTAAACTTGATAATGCTGCATGCTTTTAAAAGGAAATGGGTGTATTTTTAATGACCTAATAATAAATAATTTAAACATTAAATTAAGTGGTATTCAACTGAAATTTCAAGGAACCTTGTATTAAAGGCAGTGTTTTCTTTGCATGAGGATGTAATGACAAGATCATCACACTCCATAAATCTCTTGGAAGGCTCAAGAATTTAGGTGGCACAGCATAAGGAGAGTTAGGTGGAGAGTTTAAAGCAGAGACAAAGATAGCTTGTTACTGGATGGAAGCCCTGAAAAATATACTTATTAAGGTCTTGATATGATTATTCTATATCACTTGATGTGTTTGAGTGGATTTGGCAGTGCGGGGATAACAGTTTAACTCGCTCTGAAATGTCTTTCCCAACCAAATTCTATGAGTTTGTGAAATAATATAGGTATGATATAAAGTAGGCTGCAGAGTTATGAATGAATTAAAATTTTAGGCAAACTAGTTATGTTGTGAAGACAAATGAAGCAGCAGTGTGGTCTGCTACAAAGGAATAAAATCCTAGTCAGTTAGATTGTATTACATTATAAACATAAACTAAAGTTCGGGAACTCACTAAAGTGTGGGTGATATGCTGCTTTTCAGCTTGAAACAACACTTGCTTCTTTTTCTTTTTAAATCTGCTAATGTTCTTTTTAAATCTGATCTTGCATTAGGGAAAAAAGGGAAAAGTAAAGAACAAAAAAATGGTACTAAAAGATAGGACCTCCTCTCCTTCCTTTATATTTTAAAATGAAATGTGGGGTGGATGGAAGAACTCTCGATTCATCTTCTTTTCCATATTGTAAATCAGTAGTAATAATATAATAATTTATATTGCCTAAAATAAAAGAGGAAAGTCCTCTTCAAAAAAAATCTTCATTTATTTTAATCTGCTCAGCATCACGGCTCTTTGTGTGTGATCAGACATGTTGTCTGAATTTGGCAGTGATCCTTAAGTTCTGCAGAACGAATATCACTCAAAACTTGGAGTTGTAAATAGCCTCGCAGTTATATTTCTGATGAATACTGTTGTGGCCATGTGTTACTTTTGGTTTGCACAAGACTCTGCTAGGATTGCTGTTTTCCTGCTTTGAATCAGGAGGTCAGATGTGATGGGGTAAAATTTGGGAACTGGATCCACCAGCACCAGCACTCTCAGTAATGGAGAAGGTCTGTTAGCCTGAAAGAATGAAGAATGTGCCTGGAAACTTAGTGGAAAACTCTGAAAGCAGTGTCAGGATTGAAAAATGGGAAATTGATTTTAAGGGAAAAAATAAATGCTGGAAGAAATAAATTTTTGATGCAACAGTTTTGAGAGAGCTTAATAAATGCTGATGAGTGGAGATCATTTTATTTTGCATGGTAGTTCCTGAGATGGATAGTGCCTATCTTGGCTCTCAGCCTAGACTAAATTTGCAATACTTCACACTAGGAAAGCTTTTGGTCTACCACCTGGGCAGCTTTTGCATGGAATCTGTGAGAAAATATATAGTGAACATCCAAATGCTTTTTTTTGAGTCATATCACCCAAGCACCAAATGCTTTTGAGACACACTTAAAGGTAATTTCTTTCTGAGACATGTGTCTCTAAAGGATTGTGAGTTAAAGTAATTTCTTCATATAATCATTATAATCCTGATCCACATGGTCTTCAGTTGGAAAAGTCAATACTGGATTTAGGGATTACGTCTGAAATACTGCAGAAATTGTTTCAGTGAGCTAAATTTTGGAATGTGTGAGGTTTCATTTCTTGTGTGTAGCTCATTCATATCCATGAATAGAAAGGAAAAAAAAAATCAACTGGTCTCTTTACAACTGAGGAATGAATACCTACATGGGAAGTATAACTGATGAAAACAATGAAACACAGCATTGAATCACAGTTACATTCTGAAAACACCAGCTGTATGAACTCAGATTCAAAACAAGTTTTAATATCATGCTTAGAATGAGGAAACCCAAAGCATTTTAACCACTTCCAGCTGAGATGTAAGCCACAGAGAGGCTAATAATGCTCAAGTAGACGTTGACATTTTCCAGCCTTGGACTCCTCCTAAGGTTTTCCCTCTTTGAGTTTTGGAAGTTCTGACTCTTGAACTGATGAAGTTTCTTAACAGAAAAAATGGTCAGAAAAATTCACTCCCCCTGTGAAATGGCATATACATAGTGTTGGGAAAGCTTTTTTTAATTTATTTTCCAAAAAGTATGATTCTGGGAATATTTTGATCCAATATGTGTCTATTTTAGGCAAGTCTCAATTTGGAAAACTGGAAGTGTTTGTAGGAAATTGAGAGTAGCATACTTCTGTTGACTAGAGTCACAATGATTGTTGGCTGACTAGACAATGCTTTTTCCTGCAACATTGATCAACTGGTATTTCTTTAGCACTTGGTGAGGAGAGTTTTCATATTTAATATTAATTCACAGTGATGGGATTTAAAGTGAAGTATCTAATGCAAAGGTCATGTTTTCAGTACGGTAGTGGGTCTTTGGGAGGTTTGTATTTTAGACTCATGAAGAAAAATGAAATTTCAGGAACTGATCCACTTGGATCATTATGATATAGAGACTTCAGTTGATCTTTCCTGCCATGTTTAAAAGGAGTGCACAGCATACTCTGAAGAACTGAAAAGTACTTAAATATATTTAATAGGCCAGAACAGGGCATGTGTCGTGACTTTTTTTCCAGTCAAATAGCTTAGCCACGGGTATGCAGATTCTGGTATAAAATATGTGGTTTCTTTTTCAGGTGAGTTCACATAATTTTCACTAAGTTAATTGAGCTAGTGGTAGAGGCATCTACTGCACCAAAATCAGAAAGTTGTGACATTTTTGTTTCTTGAGTTCCCAACTGAATTGGCATTTGGGAACTAATTTCAGCTTTATGTAAAAGTATGCCAAAATAAGCTTTCAGTCAAACAAGGTATATCATTCAGCCTGAAACTAAATATGGCCATGGACTGCATTTAACTTTTTCCTGTGGGGAAAATGGAAAAAGCCCTCACCTCAGACCCTGGAACATTGATGGAATGGCTTTCGCTGTGGATGGCACATCCTGGAGGCCATCTCTAAGCATGTGGAAGACAAGAAGGTGATCAGGAGCAGTCAGCATGGGTTTGCTAAAGCATGAAAATAAGATAGTCAGATTAAAACAATTGCATTTGTAAGATTTTGAAGAACTATTATAATTTTATGTAGCCATTTATGTGTAAAGTTTTGTATATTGTCTTTAATCTCTGCTCGATTCGATGAGGAGACGTATGTCACGGAAGCAATAATAGTTGGATATTAAAAAATCCAGTGACTGTAACATGCTTTGAAACATTGCAATTGTTTGTGATACTAGAATTCTGTTCTGACAGCCTTGAGGTGATAATAATAATTATTGGAAGACTGAGCAAGTGCGTGTGCAGTGCCTAACTTTACTCCTACTGGTTGTCACTGGTTTGCTTATGTGTACTTGAGAACTGAGTTTTATGGTTCCTTCTACAAAACAGCTCCACATTCTGGTAACTGACTCTGCTTTGGCAGGAAGAGAAAGAGCACTTCCCACAGATAGGATTAGTAAAACCTCAGGATTATAGAGAGAGATGGAAGCAGGTACACTGTATAATTTTTAGCTTGATTTTAGTACAATTAGGTTTCAAGCTTACTCTCAGCTCTTAAAAGCTTGTGGGCTTTCCCCAGTCAGCTACAGCCTCTCCTGCTCTTAGCTGGAGTGGCCTGTGCTCACTGGTCCCTAAGTCAATTGAAAATCCATTGTAATCTTGGAAGTAGAATTATTCTATCACTTAAGTAATTGGGGTATATTAAGGAAAGGCATCAAAGGAAGGGTCCTTGAGCAATGTAGTCTTAATTGTGTGAATCATCCATAGAGCACTTTTAAGTGCAAATGTGCTATAAAAATTTGCCACACAAATACAACTTTAAAAATTACTGCTTCACCATCAGTCTTTTGGGAACCACATCCTATGTTTTCTCTGGGCTTTTGTGAAGTTATTCCTTTGTTTCCTGACAATATGCACCTTAAATCATAAGGTTGGCCAAGTTATATGGAAAATCGGAAGTCATTGTACTTTAATCCAAAAGTTTGAGTTAGCATGTGCTGTTCCCTCCTGTTCAAGCCATGTCACAGGTCAGTGTACTGAAAGAAGAACATGGAATATAGCAATTGGATCACAACTTGCATATTTTAAATGCAATATTTAGCTTTGATATCATGACATGGATTAATAAGGGGTCAGTATTTTGAAACACTAAGACCGTATGAAAGCAAATCTATGATCTGAAGTATGGAAAAACTAAATAGTCGGGTAGTCATGTGATTCTTGGTATATTGTTAAACCGTAATAGCTCTACAAGTATAATTTCAAAATGTTCATATTTGTTTATTTATTTCTTAGTTTTCATTTTTATGCTTTACTTCTGTACATGCAGCATAAAACTGTGGTATACTCTTCTTTCTTACAATACCACTTTTTATAGAAATGTCCAGAATCTCTACAGAGTTGTAGAGATTTTTTTCTGGTGATCTCTGTCCAGGACAAACAAAACAGTGTTTTTATTTTTAAATCCGTGGCCTTCTACAGTTGCTCAAGGCTTGTCTGACAACAGATACTTCACAGCTGTTGGTTTCTTTCTCAGAGACCTCAACACTAAACATCAACTCTCTGATGTTCAGATAAAACTAAGGTCCAGATTCTCTGTAGGATGAGCTTGGATGCTGTTGTCTGAGATGTGAATTCTTGCCTATGCTTCTAGGTTAGCAAAATGTCCTAATCACCTGATGTTGAGTACTTGCTTCATTACTGAATGAAGGCATTTACATTGGCTGACCTTAGCAGCTGTCATTCATATTTGAGGCTGTTTGGATTTAATGGTGTATTTTAATGCTGCAAGTTTTGCATGTCTTTTAATGCTGGAACTGTCACAATAAGATTTCAGGCATATCACATTCTTAGGTGTTTTATCTGACTGACTTAGCATACTGAGGCAGGGAGAGAGCAGGGAAATTTTTGGTGTTGCAGTTTTTATTTTATTTTTCTTAAGCTCTTTGTCCTTTTGATTAATTTTGTGTGGCTCTAACAGTGTAATTTGGGAAAACTTGTGCTTTATGATGGTAGAAGCCCAAGAGAGTCACTTCTATGGTCAGTGTAATTTTTATTTTTTTTATTGGGATTCTGAAAGTGTCTATCTGGAAACCTTTTGACCAAAGTCTGATGTGAAAACAATAACTTCAAGTATGTCCCTCATCTTTCTTGAGTATGTTATTAGTTGGCATGGACAGCTATACATTTATGGTGTCCAATGACAAGTAGTCACTGAGATCAAAGGTGACAGCTTTTGGCATTGGAATGCGAGTCCTAAACTACAGAAGAGGGGAAGAAGAAAGGTAGGAAACAGAGTAACAGTCTTCTGCAAGGTATGAGGCAGAAGACTGGAGAAGTTTATCCAGTATGGCAAGGTAGAGAGGGAAGTATTCAGAATAACAGAATGATTCTGCAAGTTCAGCCTGACATAGGGACATTTAAACCTGGCCTTTGATACCTTTGATACCTACAGACCTTTCATCAAGTCTTGCAGAAGTGACATTTGTCTGTAATG
Source organism: Sitta europaea (assembly GCA_013400255.1). Classification (NCBI taxonomy): domain Eukaryota; kingdom Metazoa; phylum Chordata; class Aves; order Passeriformes; family Sittidae; genus Sitta; species Sitta europaea. The sequence goes on along the minus strand of VXBS01003885.1, from coordinate 151,892 downwards.
TACTTGTTTTTCTTGCAAAACTCAATTTTGTTGCTCTTCTAACAGTGTGTTTCTCTGATGCTTATTACCTAGGTTATGGTTTTTAATATTTTAAAAACTTTTTGAAGTTTTTTGAAAACTTCTCTCAAGAGTGTGAAACACACACCTTAGGTTTTCTGTATTTACAGCTACTCCTGTTGCCATCTAAACAATTGGTCCTGTGTTTTGTTGGGAAGACTTGCATTTCTCATTTGACTCTCTCTTCCATGGTGCATTTTATGATGTTCTTAATAACCAGCTCTAGCAAACAGTTACAGCTTTTTAGATAAGCAGACTATAAAGCAATGACTCTTTAAGTGGTAGTCTTACAGCTGTGTCTTGTGACCCATGTGTCTGTTAATTGCTTTGGTGATACTAGAAAAAAGATATGTGTATATCAGAAGTGCAGGAAGAACTTGTGGAAAAAAAAAAGAGAAAGAACACTGAATATCGTTCATTATGCATGAAGGCAATAATAGAGTAACAGTGAGTGAAAAGTAGCAAATTTGAGTTGTTCTGAAATTGTAAGTGTAAAAACATTAACTCAGGGAAAAGGAGGATCAAATGGAAGCAGTTAATTTCTGGATGTGATTTCTTGATTTTACTCTGAAATATTAAAAATTATTTTATTAAATGGGAAAAAATATTCAATTGAGTTTTGAACTGCTGTGTGATTTTTTGACCTTGAAACATCATGCTTGTAGAGGATAAATCTCTTGTTAACATGTCTTGCACTTTCACTTACTGGATGACATTGGATACCCCTAAATAGAACAGAGCTTCTGCTAGGAAAACACCATGAAATTTGTCCAAAAAACACAGATCCAATGCAGGCTGTTTTCCAAAAGTCTGTGACATTTTTGCATAAAAAACAGGAAATTCACATAGGCCAAAATTATTCTCATCTTGAAAATTGAAGGCACTTTTAACTAGAGGAGACACTTCAAGTTGGAAAATATATATTTTGTCTTTTACAAAGTTAGATTTGTCTTGATATTAAAGTACAAATATTTCCAATGTGATTTCATAATCACAGTAGTGCAACACAGTGCATAACTACTACAAATTTCATTTGATCAGATTTTCTTTTTTTAGTTTCACCATGGAATGGAATTTAGAAATGTGGCTTTTTCTATCACTTTTAATTTTAGTATGTGCCTAGAGTGAGATATTAGAGCACGCAAATTTTAAATCCAGCTGAGGACATTGGCAAATTATGATATTGTAAAAGCAGATGGAAAATTAATCTCTTGTTCAACTCAATGAAATAAAAAGTTAAACCTTAATTATTATCTTGCCTGCTGCTGCTGTTGTATCAACAATTATGCTACAGCTATGCGTATGGCATTTTTCATGGAGCAGTATGTCAGAGACTTTATTCCAATGACGAATTGTCCTTACCTCAGTCTTACAGAGATGCTTCTCTAGAAATAAAGATATTAATTTTTATTAGGTTTTCTTGCTTGGAATAATTTCCCTTTTATTGTAATTAGTCATTACATTCATCAAGGGGTTGCTTTGAATCTTAACAAATGTTGGTAGGAGTGGTAACAAATTTTATCACTCAAAGTTTTGGGAATGACTGCACGATTTATTATAAATGTGGAAAATTGCATCATTTTTATAAAGCATAAGCCATGTTACTAATAGGTTCCATTATTTATATGAATATCTTTAAATTTTTTTTTTACTGGGTATAAGCTTATTTAACATTTCTGCACCTGAAAAGGAAAAATGGAAATTGATGGGACTGAAGACTAATCAAAATTAATTCCTTTCCAGAATCTTAATGTTGTCCAATGTATTTTGATTTTCAGTTGTCCCATGGATTAAATGGTTCTGCAGAGGAGCAGGCTTTTCTTACAGAGTAATAAGATTTTTTTTTCCATTCCTTTTAAAGTGTCTCTTATTTGTCAGCCTTTCTTCCCTTTCTTTTTATCCCAGGGACTGGCCCAGCCTGATTTGACTCTCTAAAATTTGGTGAGATGTCTTTTGGGACTGGGAGTATGAGAGGGTGTTATGTGAATAATATTCATGCTTGCTTTATTAGATGCATACATGATGTTTCTTTTGTGGCTCCATTGTGTATATTTGGTACAGGTACTTGGGCTTTGCAAACTCTGACAGTTTCAATTTCAGGGATCTTACACACACATGCTCTCATTCATTGGAGATGTGTGCATCTTTTTCTGCTGCAAAAATGGTATTTTCTTTACCCTGTAATCCCCTCTGTGTTTCTTAAATGCAGTTCTTGTGTCTTCAGTCATTCCACTTTAAATTGTTTCAAGGTAACCTGGTGTCTCTTGTGTTTTCTAGATAATTAAGAATATAGATGTTGCATGATTAGTATAGTAACTATTATATGCTGTTTCTCAGTTGGGGTTTTCAATTTTTTTAAAAATTTCTTTTGAATGTTCCCTGAATGGATTAAAAAATCAGATTATTTTAGCTGAATTAGAAAATAATTTAATCTTAAAGGTGTTTCATAATTTTAAAATACTGTTTCTTGAATATTAGTGTCTTAATTCCTATTTGGCTAACTCCTCAGTAAGGAAAAGATTTTGCAGAAAAATATGTGAAAACATTGTTAAGTATAACTCAGTAATCCCTTTATCTAATCTTGCTGCAGCTTAAATATGAGGTGGAGTTCCCTTCTGACACAATTGTATAATTGCTACTTTTTGAGCAATCCTTTATGAGGATGTAGTTTACTGCAAAACTGTGTTTCTTGCAGAGCAATAAAATATGTAAGTCAAAACTATAATGACATTCCAGTTCCATTCAAATACCTTAGTATATGAGTTCTTCTGTACTGCAGACTTCAGGGTAGTAGAGAGAGAGCTTCATGAAGTAGCTAGGAAAAGAGAGGTGCAGGAGGCATGACAGCTTGGAGTTTGTGTACAGTAATGTAGCTTGCATCACATAGGTTTGGTAAGTTATTGGAGGGTAGTTCACTGTAATTGTAAGCCAAAAATATCCAGTTATGTTTGGGGTTGGTGCAATATAAAACCAGAATTAGAGTAAAGTAGGGCAAGAACCTGAGCAGTTGAGAAAAAATAGGATAACCGTTTACATTCCTTATTTCTGTGGTATCCAGTAATTAACTCCTGTCATCATCTTTCACAATTAATTTCAGCAGAGGGAGAAGGATCTGAGAGCCTTCTCCTTTCCCCTTCGTTGCCAGCACTGGTGAAAGGTGTAGGAGACTTCTTCACAAGCAGTTGTGTCTGCAATTATGCTGGTCCATCTATAACAAAGACTTGAAAATCAATGTGTTCACTCTGTCTTAGTAAAGAGCCCTGGTAAATCTTATGAACTATCAAGTGATGCCCTCAAATCTTCTTTTTGCTTCAGGGCACCCAGTTGCAGTTAGAGAGGCATCCACAGCCTTGTCTCCACAACTGTGTTAGATCCAGGGCAAGATTAGACTTCATCAGCTTACTACAAGGAACAAGAGATTTTAGTCTTGGTAACAAGTTCGTGAGGTTTAATTTTATTGTTCAGGACACAAGCATAATGTTTATGTTTGTCTTTAATCACTTAAGTCCCTTTGTCCTTTAGAAGATGCTGATACTGGTGGCCTCTAAACTGTGCTAAACTTCTTTCTCGAAAGCATCATGTTGGAAAGAGGGTATTGCATCATGGAAGCATTTTCTTTCCCTTTATGATTGGCCAAAGTGAGGCATGTTTTTGTAGCGCTTTATGTTTCTTTTTCCCTTGGGCAATTTTTAAAAGTTTTTTTTCCTTCAGTGAATTCATTTGTCATTTGCTAAAGCCTCAAATCAATGTAATGTTTTTGGAAGCAGAAGACTTCAGAGAAGCCTTACTGTTAATAACTGACAGTCTGATCTATTTCTTCTTCCTCTAAAAAATGCATATCATGGACTGGAGCTTCTGCATCTGAAACTGATGATTAGATCCACCAATTCTGTAATGAACCTGAAAGGGTGAAGTTTAAAACTGCATGCTTCTGTAATTGCTGAAAAGATGAAGTTTAAAACTGCAGGCTGAGTGTATTCTTCACTGCATTTTTACTGACTGCCTAGAACACTGTTGTAAACACGCAGCACTTCAGAATATTCTCATGTTTGACAGGAATGTTTGGAATTAGAGACATAGTTACTATTTTTAGTGTAAAAATAAATGGTATGGCACAAACTTTGTTTTGTACTAAAGTACTGGAAGATAAATGTATCTTTACAGCTGCTCTTACTGAAAAGGCTAATTAACGTAATTATTTTATTATTAATTTATTATTTTTTTACTAATATTATTATTTCTTTAGTAGTGTGTATTACTAAAAAAGTAATAATTTAATTCTAGAGAAACTGTTGGCAAAGTTAAGGATAAAATACATCTGGGTATCTCTGGCATGATATAAATCTGCATATTAGTATTGCCATGGCATCTAGTCATCCAGTACAGAATCATAGAATGGTCTGGGATGGAAAGGACCTTAGAGATCTTCTAGTTCCAACCCCCTTGTCATGGGCAGGGATGCCATTCACAGGATCAGGTTGCTCAGAGCCACATGCAGTTTAGCCCAGAACACTGCCAGGGATGGGGCATCCCCAGCTTCTTTGGGCAACTTGTTCCCATGCCACCCTCACAGTAGAATATCTTCCTAATATCTAATCTAGATCTCTCTCCTTTAGTTTAAAATCATTCCCTCTTGTCCTATCGCTCTCTGCCTGTGTAAAAAATTACTCTCCCTTTTTCTTTATAAAGAATGGGGAATACTTTAAATACTAGAAGGAGTTTGCAGTAAGAACTCCCTTGAGCCTTCTCTTCACCAGGTTGAACCACCACAGCTGTCTCAACCTGTGTTTCTAGGAGATGACCAGCCCTGTCGTCATCTTCATAGCCTCCTCTGGATTCCCTCTAAGAGGTCCATATCTTTTTTGTGCTGGAGGATCCTGTGCTAAACACAGCAATGCCAGGTGAGGTCCACAAGGACGGAGTAGAGGGGAAGGATCACCTTGCTAGGCTGCAAGTGCACAGTATTGGCTCATCTTCATGTTTTTATCCAGTATACCTCAAGTCCTTCTCCACAGGACGCTCTCAGTTCTACTTCCAGTCAGTACTTATGTCTCTGATTGACCTGAACCAGGTGGAGGACCTTAAACTTGGATTTGTTGAATTTCATGAGGTAATGGTGGGCCCGTTTCTCAAGATTTTCCAGATCCCTCTGGATGACATTCCATCATTCTGTTATGTCAACAGCATCACTCTGCCTCATGTCATCTGCAAACCTGCTTAGTATGCACTGGATCCCACTGTCTGTTTCATTGAGGCAGATATTGAAGAGCACCTGTCCCAAGAGGGACATCTCTTCCACTGGTCTGTATCTGGACAGAGAGCCTTATACCACAGCTGTCTGTCTGTGTCTGTCCAGCCAATTCCTTATCCCCCAAGTAGTCTACCCTTCAAATGTGCATTAAAGGATTTAAAGTAATCTAGGTAGATTACTTGAGTTGGTCTTCCCATTGGTAACTGTTGCAGTCCCTTAGTCACTGAAGGCCACCACGTCAGAGGTTGGTCAGGTAAAATTTGGACTTGGTAAAACCTTTATGGCTGTCTTGGATCAGTTTCTTATCTTGTATGTACCTTAACAGGCTTCTGTGAAAATCTACCCTATTATCTCCCTATGCTTAGAGGTTAGGCTCACCAGTCTGTAATCCCTGGGTCACCCTTTACATTTTTTAAAAGCAGAAGTGATGCTTCCCTTTATCCTGCCACAATCGACTTTGTCTGACTGCCATGACTTTTCAGATATGATTGGGTAGTGTTGCAGGCTTGGCAATAACCTTAGTCAGGATCCTGGGATGTATCTCAACAGGCCTCACAGACTTGTGGCTGTGCAGTTTCACCATGTGGTCCCAAAACTGCTCTTCGTTTACAGTGAGAGTTTTCACTCCCCCAACACCCACTGAGAGGTTCAAGGACTGAAGTGAGAAGCCCGAAGTGCTTTCATGAAGCCAGTGAAGACTTAGGCAAACCCCAGCCTTCTCCATATCCATTGACACCAGTTCTGCCTTCACATTCACTGACATCATGTATTCTCCTTGGCCTTTCTTTTCTGACCTATACACCGACAGAATCCCCACTTGGTATTCTTCACATCTCTTGTCAAGTCCCATTATATCTGTGCCTAAGCTTTCATTATCCCATGCCTGCACATTTGAACCATATCCCTCTATCTTTCCAGGCCACAAGTACCTGCTTCTACTGGCTGTGCATTTCTTTCTTATTCCTCAATTTGAGGAGCGGACCTTGCTCTTCAAACCTTACAAGTTTTCAGTGTGCTTGGTTTCCAAAACGTCAGGATGGAGGGTTCTTATGCTCTAAAGAAAGGTGTCCTTAAAGAGTTGCCAGTTCTTGTCAGCTACTTTGTCCCTAAGGATAATTTTTCAGGGGATCTCGCCTACTAATTCTTTGAACTGCTGGAATTCTACTCTTCCAAAAATCAGGGTCTTGACTTTGCTCTTCGCTAGGTCTGTGTTCCTCAGGGTCACGAGCTCAGCAAGGGTATGGTCACTACAGCCTGGATTGCCTTAAACCCTCTAATGAGCTCATCAGGTATGCAGAAATGTAGAAAAGTGAAAATTAAAAGCTATGATTTCTACTAGGTGCTCATGTTTCAGAGTGTAATTTCTAAATTTAATATTTAGGTCTTTGTAAAACTTAGAAAAAGATTGTTCCATGGCTGAGATAAAGGACAAAATCATAACTATAAATTAATGAAAATTATTTGAATGAAATAGCTCTCTGTAATTTTTTTAACCTAGGTTTGTATAAATATAATTTGAGAATCCAAAAAAGGAGTATTTCTAGTGCCTCAGCATTGTCTAAAGATAACATCTTGTGTGTAACTGGTTGCTGTAAAAATACATACTCTTATATCACAAATTCTGCCATTACAAATACTGAGCCATTTTTTAGTATTTTTGCCAAAAAAATGGGATTTTTATGGTGTCAAAAGGCCAGTCTGTCTTTTAAAATTATTTCTAACTAATTCACAATCTCTTTATCTAAAAAATAAAAATTGAAATGCAAAATCAACCAAACTCTAGTATGTTAGTTGTGGCTGCTGAATTTAACATGGCTTTAGCATTAGTACAGTGAATTCTATATCTAATAATTTGTAAATTAAGTCTATATTTCTCAAACTAGAAATTCAGAGCTAGTACATCCTTAGGATCTTAATCTGTTTTTATTAGATCACTTGTTAAAGTGGAAAAATTTATGGGTCTGTTGTGAGAGGGAGAAAGGTATTAATGTGTGTGAGATGTTCTTTTAGGTATGATCATTGCAGAAGAGCATAGGAAAAACTAATCATTGTTAGTTCAGAACATAAATTATGGGATACACAGAAAAAGGTAGTGAGTATTTTTTCATCATATTTTTTTCAACAATTGCAGTACATTTTGTGCCTTCCTTAAAGTGTCAGACCTTTTGGAGAAGTGTATACCCAAGCCTGTATTCTATGACCCAAATTAAGGAACCTGCATACTGTTATTTCTGAGCAATCTTATGGAATCTGAGTGATCTTATGGAATGTTGGCCTTTGCAACTGCAGTCCTTAAAATGTTTTATAAAAGGTTTTGTCTTATAGGAGGTCTATTTTGCACAGTAATTTTTCCTAGAGTATAGCAGAAAGCAACATCCCCTTTCACTCAGTTTTTTGCCATATTTCAAGTATCTGTTTTCTGCTTTCAGCTTTGCTAAAATAGTTCTCAAGCCTTTTGGTATGATCAAACAGTGTTTTGTTTAGTTGGCATGACCTTTCCCTTGTCTGGCTTCCCTCCTTCTACAGAAAACAACATTTATTCTGAGGTAGACACTGACAATTTCCATGCCAAAATTTGGGGATTAAGAGTCTGCTAAAGTTATGTTCCAAGGTAGGAAGGGGTGAGCTAAGGGTTCCTTATTAGTGTTTTATATTACACACCAGTGTGCAAGTGGCGTGACAGCAGCCAGGTGGCTGTATTGGACTTTTATCCACAGCAAAACAGCATCAATCCCAATGTGCAAATCACAGATGGATTTCTGAAGTATTGTGTGGCCTAAGCATGCAGACAACATCCTTGGCATGTATTTTTGTACACTTCTCTTTCCAGGTTTTCTATTCAGTTAATAAGATGTTGGAAATGAAAGTGGTCAGCATACCGGACAAAATCAAGTTGATTTGTGTGATTCTTTACACAGGATTAGGTAGTCTTTTAATAACTAAAGAACAGAGTAAGATGGTATATCAGCATGTAATGTTTAAGATGGTAAACATAATACTATCTATAAAGTAGCTGTTTTATATTTTCTTCTTCTTGATAGAGCAAATATAAGTGATATATTTATTAGCTGCTACACTGAGATATCTAACTTTTCACTTGACTTTGGTTTCCTTCACATTGCTGTTAATATAACGTTTCTCTTTACATTTTATATTGAAGAAATAACAGTAAAAATTCTAGCATTTTTAATAAATACTTTTACAGTGAATTATACTGTTATGTATTTAAATGAGTATGCATCCTTAAAATCCTTTAAAACAAATCTATAATTAGCAGCTATCCTATCAGGGATCATTGTGTGTTCAGGATGCTTCTTTCACCTCAGCTCTTAGCTGGATTGCTTAAATGTATATGATCAAAGCAACCCCATTAATAGCAAGTGATGTAGAAGTATTTAAGACATGTAACAAAGCCTGTTGCAAGAAACCTGGTGATTCATCCTCTCCTCCATCCACTTCACTATCTGCTTATGGAGCCCATATTTCATCAGCTTTTCTCTGAGGATCTTTTATGAGACAGTGTCAAAATTTTGTAGTGTCAAGATAGACAATATCAATTACTCTTCTGTTGTCTGGCACTATCAATGGTTGCTGCTTCCTGGCTGAAGATGAAGTTTGTAAGAAGAACTTCTGTCAGTATTTTTTGAAAATAATGCAAAATGAGAAATTATAAAGTATAAGAGTCACTGTTATGGTGGGCTATTGAGAGAACTGGTGGACTATAGCTCCCAGATAGGCTTTTTTCCTGGGAAATCAAAACTGGAATGTGGGAAACTCAGTCTGGTAAAAAGGAACAAATCAGTGAAGATTGAATAAATAAATACTCAAGGAGAACTTCAAGAAGAATTGCCTCTAAGATTATTACTGTGCTCTGTGAGTGACTTTTGTTTCACAACCAGACAGCACAGAGGAATGAGCTGAACTCAGAATTCTGGAAATGTTAATGTATCTGATCCAACCACCATGTTTAAATGTGGGAGCTGTTTTCCTGGGACCACACTGAGATTGCTTTGTACATCTTCAAGACTGAAGACTCCACCACCTCTTTGGGTACCTTGTTCAGGTGCTCAATCATTCTCATGGCAAACAGTGTTTTCCAAAGGTCATACGGCATCTCCTGTATTTCAGTTTGGACCTACTTCCTCTGGTCCTGTGATTGGGCACCAGTGAAAAGACCTGTTGATATTTTTTATTATTCCTTCATTTCATGTATATCTTCACCACCATCCCTTCAGGTATTTGCATTAAAAATGGCTTTATGCCATTACATGCTGTGGTTGCACATTTGCATAGTTTGAGTTGAGCGTGTCAACCAATATCACTGTAACAGGACAGCAGTCCCATCCTGTCCTGGACCAGCTTATGTTCCTCTGAGTGAGAAACTACAGCTGATCACTGGAAGCATCCAAGTAATTACATTGAAACATTAATATTATAAAATGGCTTAGTGGAGTTCCATTGACTTACCTTCTGCCTGGAAAGACATCAGAATTAGGCCAAGGTAAGCAGTGGATACTCAGTCAGAGATGAGTGAGTTGTGGAGGGCAAAGGAAAGAAAGAGCCTTTATGTTTGATGATAGAAAATTATTAATTCAGTTAAGTATGACAGAAAATTTACTTTCTGATAAATGATTCTGAACAGTGACAGAATCAAAAGAGTTAAGTTTAGGAAGAAGAGTATGTAATGATTAGTGAAGAAACCCAAGTTTTAAAATGAGGAAGCTAATTACAGTGGCAGTTTATTGGATATCTTGTAAATTATTTATGTTATAATAAAATATGGGAGTGTTTAAAATGTAGTTATAGTTTCAGGTACATTGCAGTTAGTTTTGCTGATAAGTCTGTAATTTTAACAGTGTTTCAATATTACTGAGATAAATTGCAACAGCAAAATTTATTACTGAATGAAAATTTAACTGCCTTTTTTTTTTTTGTTGTTTTAACATTAACCCATTTTTCAGGACTACTGCTTTAAAAGCAGCTTGTTGTCCACTGTATATACAGCACAACATAAATTTTTAACACATTCTGGATGGGTGAATCATCATGGCTGTTCTTGGATTTACATGAGAATTTGAAGTAGTGGCTCTCCTGCAAATATTCTGATTTTGTAATGAGGCTTTGGCTCACTTTGTTGTAATTCAGCTCTACAGAGCCATACTTGTTCATTCATCAGTTTAGTCCATTGCCTGCCAAGGAGATCCTGATGAGTTCCAGTTTTCCTTTTGAAGAACAGAAGCACTTGAATACTGCAAAACAAATGTGCTTTCCAATTGATTACCACTAACTGCTGCCAGGGTGCCTGTTTTCCTTTGTCCACTTCACAGCAAAATAGAGTGTGTTTATACATAAGGCTTTCTTTGGTTACTTAGTTAGATGCAGGTAATGTTTAAGAAATGGCTTCTCCATATCACCTCACCTGTGCATCTCTGTTTTGAAGAGGAGTAGGTATTTCTCTCCAAGCATTGTCACTTCAGACAATATTTCAGGCAAGTTTTGGATCTCACAGAGCACATATAAACCCCCAGGAATTCTTGGTTAAAGCAATCCAAAGTCATTGTATTGGTTGGTAGTCACGCAGATTTCATACTTTCATGTTTTGTTGTTTTGCTGGAGAGGACTTTGTAAATCAGTGAGATTGGTAGCTAAATCTACTGTTAAACTTGAAACTTTGGCAATTTAAAGGCAACATAGCACTTTAATACTGCTTTATCTCATAGTGAAGTTTTATATAGATGAATAGTAAAACCAGAACTTTGTATTAGTAAAGTAAGTGCAAGCATTGGGTAAATATATAGACATCAGTGGGAAAAAACATTAATTTAAATCAACCTTATCTTCCAGACCTTTGGGTTATCTGAGAAAGTACATTTACTTCCTAGATTGTGTGTTATTCAGTAACATTTTATTTATAAATTATTTTAATGCTTTGATTATACTAGGTACACTTGGATTCTTTTGTGTATATTGTCAAAAAGATCTGGCACTAGATACGGAAATAAGCAGAACAGCTAAAATTATTAAAACCATGATGTTCTTTTTCTTTCCTGTTTCTCTGAACCAAAACTGTAGGGAATTTTTAACATCAGATTATGGTGACTTGCTTGATCCATGCTTCCAGCCGTTCCATTAGAAAGGGATTCATGAACCACTTTAGTCTCTGAGTACAATAATCACTAACACAGGGAGCTCTTTCTCCATGATATCACAAACAGTAATATGGCTTTTTTCCCAGAAGCATCATTGTATTTTGAAAACAAGATACTGTGCCTTCCCTTGGAGAAGAAATGCATTTGTGTATTAAATAATTATGGCAATTATATTGAAGTTCATTTTCAGTATCAAGTTTCTTGGTAATGCTGTTTTTCATACCATTTGTAGAAGTATATATTATGCCTCAGATTTCGTCACCATGGGATTACATTTCCACAAGGAAAAAAGCAAACCTTTTAATTTAAGTAATTTGAATTGTGTTTTGTTCTTACAAGTGGTAATTAAGAATAAACATATTTTTAAGACATAGAATTCTGGTAGGTTTGCAGTTTCGTAATTCTGAGATTGTAGGTAATGGGTGATCAGCTGTATTTAAAATGGTAGGAGATCTGATTCAGCTGATAATGCTTTCTCTTTCAAAGCCATGCTAATGCTCTGGTTTTTTGCATCCTGTTTATTTCAATCTGATAATTTGTTACACTTCTGCCCAAGAGAGGGGCTGTTAACTCTTATTTCTATAGATTATGTGGTCTCTTTATCAATTCTCTCAAATAAATGCAGGACATTTCTCATACATAATATTATTTTATAAACCTTTCCCTTTTTTTTGTCTGTGTTCAGCTGCACTGTAATAACTTTGCCTACACTGACTTCCAATACTGTGCTTTGGTTTAATATATTTGAAAGTCTTTAAGTCCTCCATGTATCCTCCTTTATGTTCTACTTCTCTGGGCTGCTTTGGGACTGCATACCCCCTCCCTGTTTTCATTTTCAGTCTGGTTAATCAAGCCATACTTCCTATCCATCTCTAATTTATCCTTATTATTTACTTTATTGCTTTTTTGCACTCAGTTGTTTTTATTTATCTCTGCTTTCTGTATGTAAAGACTTTTTTTTTCCTGGACGTTGTTTTTTTGAGGGTGATTCATTATTGCAGGGTGCAGTATTTCAAGTGCATTTGGTGTTGGAATTGTCACACTGTATTTCTTTTATCAGAGACTGATGTCTGGGAAGAGCTTTACAAAGTATTTTTTCAAGTTCCCCTCCTCCATTCATTTTCATATTTAAACTAGCTATTACTTCCCTATTACTCTGCATTTATTCTGATCTTTCACTATTATTTTTTTCTGTGATTTTGTTTTACTTATTCTTGCATATTTCTACCAGTGTTTAAGACCTTGTCAGTATTCAGTGTCTTCTGATTTCTCTTCTCCTCTTTATCTTGTGGTTTGGTACATTCTCTTTCTAACATTTTTTTTAAAATTGCCTGTTTATATTATGTAACTGTTTCTGGTGATCTGCATCAACTAAAATTATTTTCAATGTTTCTGTCTTCTCTGATGCTGTTCATATATACACCTAAAAATCTGAACTGTGTAGCAAAAATAAAAGAAAGGTCTTTCCATCAACAGTCTTCTTCCTGTCTTTTTTTCTCTCCTGTTTAATATAAGGGGAAGAAGTTTTCCTGTAACTATTAAACAGTTTCTCATTCTCCATGCTGACTTCACCTATATTCTTAGGCTGTTTTTTCTTCAATATTTGTCTATATTCTATATACTCAACAATCTCCTTTCACCTCATTTTGTATTATTTGTTAAGATCTCTTCTAATTGTGTATTTTTATCCTTTTATCAAGTTCTTTATTTCTACCTACAATTCCTCTCATTGAAGAAAATGAAGGCATTGAAACCTTTTCTGGAATCAGGGACTATTTAATCTTCTTTTGTGATGCCGGAAAATTATGCATTTCCTTTTGAGAACTGTTTTTTAATATGTGTATTTAAGTATTTTCCTGAATTTCTACCTTTAGGAAGACAGAAGACTTTTTTTAATATCTGTTTTTTTGTTGTTATTATTTTTTGGGGGGTTGTATTTTTTGTTGTCATTTCCTGGGAGACTAACATTTTAGCTAAATCTGCTTATAGAAGCAGAAAAATATAGATTTTTTTTTTTTCCACTTTACTAATATTTGTTCCATCAGGAAGTGATTGTAGATTTTTCACACATCTTTTGTGCATCTTTGACGATGTATATATTATGTTACACTGAGATTTGATAATGTGTTAAACCTAAATTCTAGTCCCTGGTTGTTTATTCATCTGTTCCTGCTTTGACAGGAACTGGAATCTCAGCAAGGCTCTGTAGCTTGTTGCAGGGCTGCTTCTTTGGGGGGTTGATTTATTTTTTTGATTTATTTTTTTTGACTGCTCGCCATACACAATAATAGTTCCAAATGTCAGATGTTTTTGTTTGTTCTGCCTCCCTTGTAGTGATTATCAGTGTAAGTTGCAAACACTGTTTTATCATCTATAAAATGTTTATTTGCTGTAAAGTAAATTACAGTGAAATGGTACTTTTACCGTTAAAATGTATTTTGATTAAAAAAACTTCCTACAGTTCACACTACTAGCTATTGAGGTGGTTTGGGTTAGTGTTATTGTTTTTTTTCAAATCCTACCTCTGACTCATCAAAAAATATTTTCTGACTAGTTGTTTCTTTGAAAATGTAGGTGTGAGAATATTCACAGTGCTGTGCCTATGTGAGAGACAGAGAGGGATTTGTTGTTTTGGCTGCCTCATTAAGAATTTCATTCCACCACTTCTTCTGAGTTGTCTCTTTAATCAGCTCAAGCACACTACTACTTATTGGAACAGAAGCACAATAATATTGGCGTTTTTTCTTCCAAAGGCTTAATCACAGGGCATGTTCTTTCCAACTAGACTCAAGTTGAGAATATAATAAAAATCAGACTTAAGGTTAGTTTTCCAGATACTAACTGAAAAGAGCCATTCCTGAGGTCTTTAAAAGAGCACTGAAGAAGTTTGTCATTGACTCTGCAGAAAATGTCTTAACACAGTCTTCTGTCATACCTGATCTAGTTTATTATCCTGTGCAAGATAACATAATCTGTGACTAAGTAGGAGAAAACTAAACAATATGCAAACTGAATACATTGCTAATAATTTGTGGTTTATTGAGAACTGTAGCAAATCAGAAATTCTTAAAATTTTGTGGATGTAAGCAGAAAGAAAAAAACTGTTACATCTCTTACTCTCTCCAGGACGTTTGGTTTGCTGAAATATTTTTATATTTAATGCAGTACACAATACAGTATTATATTACTCAGATTTGAAAATCCGTTTTGAAAAAAAATTATCAGAATTTGTAAGATGTACTTGAAATCTCTTTAATTAGAAATGAATGTATGAAAAATATGCATATTCCACTGAAATGTTTTGAATTTGGCTTGACAGAATTTAGGGAAAGCTATATAAGGACACAGGGATTTAACAGTTCTTTAAAGGTTTTTTAACTTTTTTGAAGGTTTTTTTTTTTCAAATTGCTATTATCCTAATGTTTTAATAGCAAAGTGCTTTATACTAGGCTTTTATTGAATGTAAAAAATTCTCATAGAATGTATTTAAGGGAATTTTTATAAAGCTTTCTTTGTTCATATGTTTTATGCAGATGTTAACTTTGAATGCTCTGTCAAGTGGATGTCAGATTTTTAGTTTTCTTAGCTGAATGTTAAAATGCAGCTAGATTTATTCTTTCTTCCCACCACATTTGGTAGGTTATTTTATATGATTTTTGTAAAGTAGCTTAGCTGGTCACTGTGAGGTATGAAATGGCAGGCGTGAAGGTCAGTGCTAAAACAACCACCACGTTGTTCAGGTACCTAACCACTGTCAAAGTAGATGCCTGCTCAAAATTTTACAAGGTCGGTCTCTGGACTGTGTTCCATACCTCCTTTTGTCTAGTGTACTTTATTGCTTTTGTCAGAACATGTCAGTTCTTCTAATTTAAGCATTTCCTCCTTGGAGAATTCTGTTTCACTGTATAGTGTCTCATATTTTCTCTCTAAGTAAAATATTTCAGTATGAATATTTTATTATTTACTATTTCATTACTACTTTATTATTTAATCTTTCTGCACTCTTAACTTAATCTGTCTATATTTTTTGCAGACAGGAGGTATATCTATTCATTGTCTCCTCACTACTAGGTTTGCTACAGGATACGACAACTTTGCTTTACGGCTCTCTTTTTTTTGGATTCTCAAACTATTTCTATTTTTGAACTTGAAGCTAAGTGGCATGGGATTTCATTAATTATTTGTTTATTCTTAAAGGCAGTCTGAATGTTGAGTTGTTTCTTAAATACATGTCAACCCTCATCAAATGTAGAGGAAAACTTCATATAGCTAGTTTGATGTTTGGTGAATATCCTGAAAAATAAATAAAACACTTAGATTTTCACATCTTTTTTAAGACTGAATAGCACACAGAAGACCCACTTGAGATTTTATGGCATCTATATTACTATAACATTCTCGTGATAAAATGACTATAAAAGCAGCAGAGTTAAATGAGCTGACTGGAGAAGGAAAATAATTCACTCATCTGACTCCTGGATTGAATTTTAAAACAAAGTAAAAGAAGAATCTAAGATTTCCATTTTGAGGCTTTTTCAAGCTGGCTTCATATTTTTTAAATTTATGTCCTTGTAGTTATTATTCCCTCTATTTTCTTTCCCTTGACCTTGGGGGTTTTTGTTTTGGTGTTTTTATCCCTCCTAATATTGAAATTGAAAAAACATCCCACACTAGTAAACATTGTGTCTGAAAAACTGGAAGAATGGTATTCTTATTTATTAGCTGATATAGAATATTTTTGTATTTTGCTTTAGAATTTGTTTATCTGGGTGTTGTGGATGAAGAATTTCAGAACATCATTCATTCAGAACAACATTTTTTATTACTTTTCAGTGGAATTGCCAGTTAGAAAGAGTGCTATTGTTCTTCCTTTATGGTGACATAACTATCACATATTAATATTTTATTGCCGTTCACTTTAGAAGAGGTATTTTACTATTACATTTAAATATCCTGACTTTGTTGGGAAGAGTGATTTTTTATTAGAGTGGATATAAAAGTGTCATTATCAAAACAAAACATGATGTATGAACTGCGTACTGCGAACTTTATCTCCTTGGGGCATTCTGCTTGGTTAAATTTTCATTCAAATGTTATGGTATATAAAAATTTAAATTTCATTTTATTCTTAAGACAGTGATTTAGTTTCAAAAATAGGGGTTGAAAATATAGTTTTTCGGGAAGAGGGTATTTTTAGTTCACAGTTTCTGGAAACGTGTAAAGTCACCCATAAGAAAATACTGGCATTTGGAACGCAATATACTGCTGATAACATGTGGCACAACACACCTGCCCAATTCTCTTGTAGTGACAGAAAATGCCAGTTGGTCTAAGCAAGACTTCTTAAAAGGCTGATGATAGGATTTGAGTAAGAGTATAGTTATGCAGCTAAACTCTGATAAGAGCCCTTTGAAGCCAGAGCCAATGTTGTTGCTGGCAGTTGGTGTTAAATAGAATTCTCCACTTACTGTATGCTGACAAATTGAGTTTGTTATATTTATCATTCATTATGATTCAGATTCTAACACTATTACTAGTATTGGACCAATTCTAATATCAGTCAATCAGTTTCTAACACCCATCCCTGGGCAAGCTTGCAAAAACAAAACCAACCAAACACTAGCTGATATATACTTGAGCCATGAAAACAACAACAAAATCTTTATATCAGATATATGATATACTGAAAGTTATGTTCACAGAGATTATAGAAGATGCATTTGGCAAATAGTGTATTTCATTGTTCTTTGCTTGTAAGCTGTACCCTGAATAGATTCACAATTTGCATTTTATAGCCTTCCACTCTATAGTACATTTCTTTACTTGTTGATGCTTAGTGATAGAAGTATTTCTGCTTTTTATTAATGTTTCAAAAGGACATATATAAATTTATAATTACTTTGTAGAAATAGACTCTTTTCCTGGAAATAAAAATTTTTCTAATAGTTGGGTGACTGTTAATGCTATTAAACAACTATTCTCTATTCATTTAAGGTATTAAATACTTCTTCCATTGTAGTTTTGGTGCCCTCTGTACAGTGTCTGGCACTTGGGCCATTGGTTAACTATGACAGGCTCCATAAGTATTTAGGGTTTCCACTAGTCCTTATTTCCATACAGGCAGTATAAAGCAGCATGTATGCACAGAACTGATTTAAAGAAAAATATTTAGAAACAGATGGAAAATTCAATAACGTGAATAAAATGCATTGATACATCTTGCATCAGAAAGTTCCAAATTAAATTAGCAATATTAGAAAAAAAAAAAGGAAATGCCTTTATAATACCTTTTTTCCCCCCAACATTATCTGTTGGTTTGTCTGTTATGTTAAATAGAAAACAATTTATAAAGCACTCATGTATCTACTATTGCTTGGTTCAAGTCTTTTGAAGAAAAATAGGCACAAGTACATGATTTTGATTGTGCACCAGAGGAAGTCTGCTGCTTGTTTTTTTATGCTATGAAATAGTTCTGAAAATTCCACTGAACTTAAAAAAAATAAAAAAGGAGGAGAAATTATTTTCTTTGCTTTTAAAATAATTTTAATTAATATGTTTGTATTTTTATTAATAGGAATTTATAATTTTCCCCAGGTTAATAACTTTCCAGAAAACAAAGTATTTTCCTTTTTTCACTCTTATCAGACTGTTTATTTTTATTACTGGCAATTTCCTTCCAGTTTCCACTGTTGCTTTTGCTAGTTTTGACAGAGGTGAAACCTGAAACAGTTTTTTCATATCATTGTGTGAAATTAATTTAAAATTTGCATTAAGAGTTATGTAACTATTTTTTAATGCAACCCATTAGCGTTGGCTATCAGGTTAACAGATAGCAAGCATTAAATTTTATAGTTCCGATTGTATTTGATGGAGTTTGAAGTAAACGCAAACTAATATTTTTTCCTCTTAATAATGGAGGCTCCTCTTCTCTGACTCATATTTTTGAAATTAAAACTCAGGTCTTCTTATTTATTTTTGACCTTTTTTCAAAATGTCAGAGCTCGACTTCATCCTGCAAGTCAAAAATATGTGTGTAAGAATGGTGGGTCAGGTGATGTTGATTATATCGAGTTGTCTTTGGGAAAAGAACATGGATACACATTATCCATGTGCATGGCAGGTTCCTCTGAGCAGAGGGGGCCATGGTGGTCACCATCTATTTTTCTTTTTTCTTTCTTGTTGAGATACACATGGAATTTCTGACTGCTGAGACTGTAAGCAGCACATTATCTCTGGAACTGTTTAAGCAGTTTAAACCTCATGTAGACACCACACCTTCTTTCTGTGGCAGGGCAAAGCCCTAACAAAGTGAGCAGAAGGAGAAATGAACAACTAGTAGATATTCAGACTGAGCTGGGCACTGCTTTCCCCCTCAACTGTCTTGCAGAACAGCTCAGGATATCAGCAACTCACCACTTTTCTCCTGGATTTTCTTGAAATCTTAAAGGAAAATTACACCTCTTTTAGAAAGAAAAAACCTGAGTAATAGATGTTAAGGCTTATTCCAGTGAAACATTCATTCTTGCAGTGAGATAAGGAAAATAAATGGTTAGCAAATACTCTATAATAAAATAATTTATTACTCTGAGCTCCTTTGAAATACACATATTCATTCATATGGTTGAGCCTCATGCACAAAATAGCATTAAGGTAAATTATTTGTCCCATAAGCCAAATGAGAAACAAAAAAGTTCTCCATATTAAATAATTTCAAGATTTTTGATGCACAGGGGGCATTCAGGTATATTGGTTCACAGTTTTAGCAATGTCTGAAGTATGTGCTTTTTAAGGGATAAGCTTTGGGGTTTTAAACATTTTCTGTTTTCAGCAGTTTTAATTAAAGGTGTTTTAATATTATTTTTATTCAAACCTAACTTTATTATTCAGAATGCATTTTTTCAATTTAATCTAGTCTGGTCACACTTTTCTTTCTCACATACTAGCTAAATGTGGAGTCTGAATGGAATCTCCTTAAAAATATCCATAGCTCTGTGGAAATTAACTGAGAGTCAAAGAAAATTTCAGAAAAAGAAAAGGAATCAAAACATTGATATGACTGGAAAAATAAAAGATAAAAAAAAAGGCACACCCAAAGCCAGTATTCTGCTAATAAGAATTATAGTAACTTTAGTGTTTACTACAAATATTAGCATCAGATGATTTGTACAGAAACAAATGTATTTATTTTTTCTTAGTGTAAAGGCAAAAAATACCTTTCTTATTCATCTCAGTTTGATTGGCTTCAATAATCTAGCTACCTCAGGATAACAGAAAATCTGCACTTGTTTTATTTCTTCAAGTACTGATGGTAATTTCCAGCCCCTATATGTCGAGACCTCCTAGAAAAATTGAATTTAATCATGATTTATTCTACAGAGCCTTTAAAATTCAGTTAGAAAATTCAAATGGAGGGTTTTTTTTAATAAATAGTATTTGTAACCATAGATTGCAAAACACACTTAGCAGATATTTCTGGTTTAATGCTGAAATACAGAATCAGATTCTGTGCTTTCTTATGGCCAATGACAATCAATCCTGCAAAAAAGGTACTATAAAAATGAAGAGATTTACAGGAAAATCAAGTATAGCAATAGAGTAAACATTTTAATCTACTTCTCTTAACAACTTTGATTTGGAGATCAGCTAGCTCATGCAGCTTTGACAGATTCCTCCTTTTATTTTCAAGCTCAGAAACACCGACTTTTTTTGTCCAACTTGATATGTATTTGTATTTTTAATGCTCTTCAACAACCGTTACTAGGGTTTTTTCAGTTACTAGATTATCTTCTTCTGTAATAGTCTAAATTGTATGAAAGCAAGCTTGGGAAGATATACTTGATTTTTATCTTATGACTGCTTCTAATAATGAAAAGGTGCAAGATTAAATAGTGTCTTGTTTTTTACATACACTTCTTTTATTGAATTCTTTCTTGCTTTTGAGGAATCCCACTGAATACTTGCCAATTGGGGTATGTTTTTTCAAAAGACTTTATAATAGCTGTGAAAAAAAAATCATGACTTTCAAGTGTGTTTAGACAGTGTCCAGTTCTCTCGGCTTCCAAACTTGAAGATCTCTAGATGTTACCAAATTATGCAGTCACGGGTCTAGTTTCAGAGGATATGGGGCAGCTTTGCAGAACTGCTAGCTGCCAGTGGCTGCATAACAGCATCTGTTAGCCTGCATACATTTTAAAAAGTGCAGGCCTTCAGCAGGGGTAAGAAAATCCAAGGAAAAGATATTTTATAACCTTATTTTGGAAATTCTAGTTAGCTGCAAAATTAGCAAAACTCCTGTGTCTTAACTGTCAAGAGCCAGGACAGGAAATACAGTTTTCAACTGTTTTCTTTGTTGTGGAATTGATCAAAGTAAGTTGATAAGAGTTTTGGTATGAGAAGAATTATTAGAGTCAGATGTTTAAGAAGCCAAGGGGCTTCTTAAGTCAAAGAAGAGCAAAAGTTCAAGAAGAGCAGTCTGTCAGGCAAAGGCAGAATCCACATTTAGATGTGACATTAAATCAGAATAATAAAGTTGCAGAAACTAACAGTCAAACCTGAATGTTTTGATTATGCCATGTTGTATTGTTGGTGCTCATTCAACAGAGTACCGATTTCAGCATAAAATATTTTCAGTCCTAACTTTTTTTTGCATGGCTGTCCATATGCATTATATTGACCTCTGCCATTCATATTATCAGCAGGTAAAATTTTTACTATCCATTAATCTCTCTCAATTTATTCTCCAAAAGTTAGTATTTGTTTTCTCCTGCTTTTTAGGAATGTTATTGTTAATTAACATTTTAAAATCTTTATTTTCTGATCTGTGGTAGAAGTTTTAGTTTTATTTTTAGCACTAAGCTGATTTGATAAACAACTTGTTAGGACTGTATATACATACTGTGCATATATATGTGTGTGTCTATATATGTGTGCTATTTTGCCAGCTTCTAGAATGAAATTGGTTACTGGTGTACCACACAGCAGTTTAGTGCAGAAAATGGAAAAACAACTTTACAGTTAAAAGGGAAAGGCTGTTTTGTGCTACAGCTTGTGTTGATTCAGTTTGGAGTTGGGATTGGGGTACTGATTTTGCTGTATTTAAAAGGGAGAAAGCATTAAAGGAATGAATCTGCCTTTTAATTAAATCCGCTGTGTAGCTGGATTAGAAGCACTGTAAATGCACAGATACCAATGTAGAAATTGAATGTTGGAATTCAATCTGAACATAATCTCAAATGATGTTTACTGCTGGTACAGCTTAGCCAGGCTTTAGTGGCATACTTGATCCTTAATTCCTGACTTTGATAACTGTTTCTAGAAGATATATAATTTTCCAACATTTTCTTCCTGTAGCCAGTTTTTGCCATATGAGCATTGACTGAATGGGACTTGAGATGAGAAGAAATTGTTACACTGTGGATACATCTATGTACTTATCATCTCACTAAAAATGCTTTGAAGTTTCTATTGGAAAATAAAATTTTCAATATTCAGATTCAGGTTCAAGGCTAATAAGTAAGAGAAGAGCAGTAAGAGAAGTAGCAAAGTGAGCTTCCCTAAAGAACTATTGTATGTGTATCTCTGTGTATATATATGTACACATTAATTTAAAGTAACAATTTTTTATACCATTTCCAAGACAAATCATGCATCTTAAAACTGACTCTTCTATTCCTTGTTGCATACTTGCTTCAATAAATCAAATAAGTGGTTATTACCTTTTGATATAATTTCTACATGAAGTTATGATGCTTAGATAGATAATATTTTGCACTGAAATGACAAGCATTTGCTAGTGTGGAAAGAGCATAAGGAGCAATTCATTAAGGATGCAAGAGCCTACATTCAATGAAAATAAATCTCAGGCTTCACAGTTTCTGAAAGGAAAAATTGAAGCAGTTGCTTCTCTGTCAAACTTGTACCCAACAAGTATGTCAATGGTAAAGGACTGAAAAGTCACCTGTTAGGTTGTTGTCTGTAGGGGTGAGTGGAGGATTCTTGCAGGCATCTGTTACACAGCACCAACACAGAGGTGACTGTGAGACTGATATTGTATCCTGGTGAACAGGATAATGAGCAATTTCCATGAAGCACAAAGGTTCAAGTAAGAAATAGTAGCATTCTTTTCCATAGTTTCTGTTGAACCATTTTCTAGAAATTCAAAGTATAGAAATGTTCATTAAATTTGATTAGTATTTACAGGACTGTGTGGAAACCCTGTAATTTCCTATTTAATTAAATACGAATATCTGTAAGGAAAAGCAGTTTGCATAAAATCTAGGGTGAAGTCGACCATGCATCTCAGAGAAAAACCTGCCAGATCTTTCCTTTGACAACCAGTGTCGACGGCTTTAGTGTGTCAAATCAGCACTGGTTATACATTAGCTTGTGATAAGAGTACATGGCGATCTGCTGTAAAATATTAAAGTGGTTTCTGTTTTTCTGGCCTTATAAAGACCTGTGATTGGTCTCTGCTGTTTCCCAGAAAAATAAGTGCCTGTCTATGCCCTTCACCTTCAGGGTGGTTAATGCCCTCTAAGTTGCTCTCCATGAGATGCAGGTCTGGGCTGGTGCTGCTGGCACCTCAGCAGTTACGAAGGAGTCACAGAAACAGCCAAAGGAACTGAGGCTTCTAGCCCTGGGAGCAGAATACTGTGCCTCTAGCTTCACGCAATGGCACCAAAATAAACCCAAAATCACCTACTTCAGATAAGTGGTAGCATCTCTTCTGTCAGTTGAATCCCACATGTTTTTATTAAAATAGGACCCATTTCAGCAATCATGCTGAATAAGCCCCTTTGGTGCTTTTTTGTTTTGGGCTGTGTGCATTCCCCCGGAGACGACTGAAAAAACCTGCCTGCTATCCTAGGCATCGTGTTGAAATAGCTGTCATGGGTGTGTTGCTGATTCTGCAGGTCACCCTTGAAATACTGAAATGTTGAGTGTCTGTGTTCCTGACAGAGTTACTAAGGAATTTCAGAGAGAAGTGATAAAATATTCCTGGGTATTTTCTGCGTGGAGAACTGTGAAATGATTGAGTGTGTCTGTATTTCAAGTCTGAAGAAACCAGTCTCAAAATCTAGTCTCCATGTTAAGCCCATACTTTGTGACTAAGCTAAACTGAAATGTTGATTTGAGTTCATTATTTTTTCTGGATCACTTTTTATGAATGCACCTTATGAGATTGTATAGCTCTAACTTCTGAATTATATTTATTTTTATCTTCGGAATAGCCTGCATTTTCTTAGTAGAGGTGAAGGTATTTGATGAAATAGCAGGAGGATTAGAATTCATTTCATGGTGACTGTCAAGCCTTTGAAATTTGATTTTTTTCTGCAAATACAGGTAAAATACCTTAACATGAAAAGAATGTTTCAGTAAAAATTGTTTAGAAGTTTGACTATATCTGTATTGTATCGAGTAAGTGGTTACTATTTTACTGCCTAGTAGCTGGCATTTTTTTTCCACTATACTGTCTGATTAAACTTTTGTTTGGGGGTTTCCCTACCCATGGGTATGTACACAAAAGAGTAGAAGACAGGGACTATAAGATCTCTATTAACTCTGACTGTTAATTTGTTTGTGGTATTAATTCTGCCTTTGGATTCTTTTCATAGTAATTTTTCAATTGCATTATTATTGTATCATTATGGTTTAAATTTATGTTTAAATATAAATATATACTGAAAAACCTTCTCCATTTGTATTCGATTTCCTTCTGCCACATTGCCTACAAAGTTTCTTACAGTATCAAGAAACTTATTTGGGATTTTAAAATTAATATTAACAATATTTTGTTAAATAGAATTGAAATATCACATACCCTAGTATTCGATATGTGCAGGAAAACCAAACAGAAAGAGAGAACATACATTTATTTAGTAACTTAGCTGGTATTTAAGAGATTAGAAGCTGTCTCTCATGTAATTCAGTTTACCTAATTTGGATGTTTAAAATCAATGTAGTTCTACAAGTAGCTTTTTTTACTGTACCCTGGTTCAACAGCAAGTATATACATTGGTCTCAGAGTAAGGGAAGCCTCTGATGTTGGAGTGGCCAGAAGAGGAGTAACTTGCTCAGCTGCTGATGGAAGGGGGATTGGACACTCTCAGGGGTTGCTTTGGTCGACATGACCCCAAGATATATAATTTCCGATGTCTCCAAATNAGAGACAGCCTGGGTTCCGACAGGACACAGGTGGGCAGGCTAGAACAGCCTGGACTCAAGTCAGCCTAAAATGCAATGTCACTGCAACCTGAAGAGTGTTCCCAGTGGGTAATGCATTAATGCATTTACATAGACTCTTTGACTGTTTCACTCTTAAGAGTTTGTACTTTTCAGTTTGTAGTTATCGTATGGACTTATCACTATAGCTAAATTAGCTGTGAATAGGTAAAAATGCTTAGGGGAGTTTGTTGGTTTTGTTTGGTTTTGATACAGATGATACAGGTTTTATCATTCAGTTAGACCTAAGTAAAGATCATTTATTCAGGCCATGTCCTGTTGATTCAGCCAGACTCTGATTCAGTGCATACTGAATGGTGTTACATGCTTTGAAATCCAAATTTAAATTTCCACGTGAAGCAGGTTTGTCCTAAGCTATACTGACTAGCTGAATTTGTAACTTTCTTTAACAGATCTTCATGGACTGTCAGGCATTTGAATATTTTAAATGCAGTTTCTTATTCATGAAACAAGGATTATTTTTACCCTTTTCACTGTTTTCAGTTGGAAGGGACTGTAACCTTTGTGTGAACCTATGGTAACTTAGGCATTGTAATGCCTGTTTATGTACTGAATCATAAAAGTATCACAGCACCTTTCTCAAACTACTGCATGTGTCACAAAAAACAAAGCATTGGCCTTTTAACTGAATTTAATTTAATCAAGAATCTCATACAATATCTTAAAAAGAATGAAAGTAAATCAATGGAAGTTCCAAGCAGAGACAATTTAAAGTGAAAGAATTAATGTATCTAGGTCTTTGCTAAATGTTTGTGTTTCTCTAGTCATCTACAAAATCCTTTGCGTAAGATGAAATTAGGAAGGCTACCTTGCATGAAGTCTTGGCAAGTAATTGTAGAATTATAAATGGTCGGGCTCATATCCTTTCCAATTTCTCTAGCTTCTACAATTCTGAAAGACACAGACTGACCTGAGAATAAATGAAAAGTATACATTTCTTCCCATTTTATTTCTGCCTTTTCAGTCTGCATCTCAGTTAGATCAGGGATTCCTGATCCACTGAACTGTTCCACTCAGTTAAAATGCTGCTCTCTAGAAAGAATTTTGATGATGTATAAGTTACAGTTTTCATCATAGCAAGATGAAAAGAGTTTGATTTTAAATATGGCTGAACTGCATACACAGTGTCTATCTACTATGTTGCATCATAATTTCATTCTCTATTAAAATGATTGGTGAGCTCCATATTAATGTGCTTGCTACACTAAAATTGTATTTTGTTATTTGCAATCGCAAAACTGTGTAGATACTCCACAAATAGGAGCATGTTTCTACATACTGTTACAGAATAGATTAAAAAAATAATTGTGAATGTATGTTTTCTCAAGCCCAATTGCATTTGTTGTCAGGTTATTGCAAGTCTTTACAATAAATTTAAGACACTTCAGGATAATGGATTTTTCAATTTTCCTTTAATTGGTTAGATGTTTGGTTTTTAAATTTATGTGCCAAAAATAGTCTCACCGAGTTGTGTTGAGCTTGATTTTTGAGGAACAGGTATGAGATGATGCTTTTCTGCTACGATTTCACAATTTTAGGAACGTGTAACAGAAACCAAAAAATACTTGCTACTTGCTATACTATATATAACATACTTAACACATTTAATGGAACTTGTGGAGTATTTCAGCTACTATATGATATTTATTTCTTTTGAGGAAATATTTATCTTTTTCAGTAGTTTTCTTTATCAACATTCAGTGATAGATCAAAACTAATTATTGGTGTTCCTGTAAGTGTTTGTCCCTACAGTGTCTAGATCACAGCAAAGTTTCCTCCACTATTTTTTGTTTGTTTGTTTTTGTTTTGGGGGGTTTTTTTTGTTCGTTTTTGGGTTTTATTTTGGTTGGCTGGTTTTTTTTGTATCTTGCATGTTGTCCATACAAAGTTCTTGATGAACAACAAAAGTTCATAGAAGAAAATATGCAACATGGCAATGGATTTTTGAGTGTTTATAAATCTTGTAATATCAGTCATACCATCTAAATTCGTACCTAAGTAATAATTCTGTGTACAACGTTGAAAAAAAGAAAGAGTAGATGAGTCTGGATACTCTAGGAAATATACCGACAAACAGTATTCTACTTAAGAATGTGTGCAGTTTGAAGGTTTTCTATTGTAGATAACAAATAGAGTTCAACATCCTAGAGACAAATGTGTACTGTCACAGATTATTCACTGACAGTTTGAATAATTATCTTCACATCTGCACATCATGCTTAACACTTCACATTGTTTTAATGTAGAATGTAGTTTGTTGGTTTGGTTTTTGGTTTTTTTAATTTAATCAGAGAACATGCCTAAAATTCTTATCTAGAATTGCAGGAGTGGAATTCTGGTCAAGCTGTAGAGCTGGGAGCAAAACTTAGCTCCTTCCAAGGCAGAATTTAATTGTAAATGCCAAACACATGCACTACTCAGGCTTATAAAATACTCTTGGGCATGACCATGTGAACAGTGCTGGCAGGTCTGGACATTTTAATTAATTGAAGACTTTGATTTTTTTAGAAGGACAGAAAGAAATATTATGGAGGGTTAATATTTTGAATGTATTTTGGTGTCAACTGCTATTGTGTATCCAATAGTAATCACTGGTATTAAGTACAATACAGATTGCAACATTTTCTATTTTTTCAACATTGTCTTTTTTTTCCTGTAGATAGTTTGTGTATGTAAAATTTTTCTTAATTGAATTAATTTAATAATTATGAAAATAATAATTATAACCAAATAATTTAATTAATTTCCCCTAAAACTTAACATTGTTACATATTTGTGAAGTACCATCCCTGTGGTCAGACTAATAAAGAAGAGGAAACAACACTCTTTGACAAGACTTACACCAAAGCTGGTGTTACCATGTAACTCCATTCCCCACCTCTTCTTAGGTGATATAACCAATCTAAACATGAAACTTCAGTGAATTAAGATAAAAGTTCTCATTATAATGCATCTTTGCTTCCTACCCAGAAAAAAAAAAAAAAGATATTATTTATGCTATGAAATATTAGTGTGGAAGTGTGGAAGTACACAAGGCAGTGAAATAGAATCAGGGTAGTGTAGCCTGCACTTGAATGTGATAGAAGCCATACGAAACTGTTTCATTTTCTTTCTTCAGTTGTTGCTTTTCAGCCTAATTAATCAGTCTCTGATTAATAGAGGGCTTGTGAGAATATTCTTCAGTATACCAGCTCTTCATAAAATGTGTTTCTTGACATGTTAATCAGTTCATGAAAGGAACTTTCCCCAAGTGGCTTGGCAGTTTTATAGTTTAGAGTATTAGCACTTGGAATTATCCAGTTAAAATTACACTTTGTTTTTTGAGGCTAAGGCACAGCATATTTTTATATATATGCTATTTAGATAACTGACGTTCCTTTATTCATGAGCCATCAAAAGAGGTGAACTGTGTTATGTCTGGCTGCAGCTGTACTGAAGTTACTTTGTTCTTCTCTATGTCTAAGACTCAAACAGTAATTTAGTTCATAGTTATCTTGCAGTAGGTCAAAAGTTGTCTTTTGAAAACTTTTCCTCACACTTTTCAAGTTCTAACTGATCAAGATATTTGTGCCAAGATGTCTTGAAAATCATGTGCTTTTGTTTCATTTCTGATCACATCCTATATTTACAGCAGTGAATACAGTTCATTGACCCAGAAAGCCTTTGAGGGCAGCTGCTGGGTACTTGAAGCTATTGGGAACGTCCACCAATTAAAGCTATGCCCCATGAAAGATGAGGAGAAAAAGCTGACAGTATGTTGTTCATGCAATGATAAAGATAAAAGATAGTAGTGTGTTGCTTTCTGTGCCAAAGGCTTCTTTCTTGCCTCTTTTTCCACAGCTATTTTTACTTATGTGTTTGGCTTAGGCTATTAGCATAATAAAAAAAAGTGCTTTTCTAAGGAGCTACTTGATGAATGTGAATGGTTTGACAGTAGACTGGTGCTTTTAAAGGCACACAGACTGATAGGTATCTGCACTTAATAACTTTCTGAATCATTAAATAACCATGCAGCAAAAAAATACACATCACAGAAAAGTGTATGCATTTGCTGTCTTTTTGCTTGCATGTGGAAATTAATTTTACTATATCAGGATTAGAAGCCTGAGCTACCCTTTTGTGGAAACCCCATCTTTCAGACACTTAAGCTCATTTCATTTTTTGTACTGTATATTAATTATTTACTATTGAGTGCTTGATTGCACTATATGCACTCTGTGGAAAAGCATTCTCTCCAATAAGTTCAACTGAACTAAGCACAAGTTTGTGGGATGCACTTCCATTTTTTACTTTTATTTCAGCTTCTTAATGTCTACTTATCTAACTTACAATACTTAGTATTTTAATCATAAAGTACTCACAATTGTTTAAAATATAAATGAAAATTATGACACCATAGAGGCTCTACAGTGCTGTCCCACACCCATTCTCTGCATGGTAGTACTTTTGTGGTTCTTATTCCTTTCCATGTTTTACTTGTGCAGCTTCTCTGAGACTGAAATATGCTGAAAAGTTGAGATTTTTATAAATGTGTAAGCTGAGGGACATCAGGTAAGGTAAGGTTGCTTCTCTGTGCGAGACTGCTGTCATTGGAATTGTACCCTGTCCTGTTTTAATGAAAATAAGCTGAGTACACTTAAATTTAGGTAAGCAGCCTGACTGATAAATCAAGGGGCTGGAAGTCTCTGGCAGTGACGGGCACACTGAAGTGGTTTGTGAGGATTGCAGTTGTGTCAGCTCGATTGGCTAGCCCTAAGGGAAGGTCCAGCCTTAAAATGGCTGTTAGCTTTTTCAGTCATACTTGATATACATAGCATGAGAAATTGATATATTTGATTTTACTGTCTTATAGGATGAAGCAGCTTAGCAGATAATAATTTGCCTTTTGCTGCTCAGCATATAAATATGAAAAGTTTGTACTTCCTAGAAACTAGTAACATTGTATTATCATTAAACACTTACTGTTATACAAGTAGAGACGTTATAGGGAACAAGACTTATGTGTCCTATTTAGAAAAAGGTCTAAGAAAGCTGAGCTTTTGTGGCTATCTAGGTAAGTATCTTCAACATAGAAGCAACTGTAGTGTTCTTCTCCATCTAGGAGCTGTAAGGCAGCCTGAAAAATAATCATGGAAAGTTAAAAATAACCGGAGAACATTTGAGGATTTAAGTCATTACGGTCAACAAAGCAAGTTTTCTATGAGTAGTACACACATGGTTATTTTTACCATAGGTATAGATTAATATTTATTTGTTGATGTTAAGAAGGCGCTTAAGCATCTTCTAGTTTAGTTCCCAAATAATTGATTTAAAATCTCTGTAATTCAATGATTAACAACTCTTAGCTGTTTATCACTTGGATGTAAATTGAATGTGTTACTTATGATAAAAAATATTGTAATTTTGTAATTTGTAATTACAAAATCTCTGTATTTGACAACTATTTTGAATGGTAATTTTGATCATGAATGTCTGGATTCTGATATATGAATGTAAAATATTCTTTAAAAGCTTGTTTGCAGGGAGGAAATCTCTTAATTAGCTCCTGCTGATTTGTGTGTGTTGATTTATTTTAATCTAGTTTCAAAGTATTTCTTTTAGAAGGAACGTATTTATATCTATAGCTATACATGTGCGTGTGTGTATGTGCCTGTGCATGTATGTGCATTTATATTTTATACAAAATTAAGTTAGAACAGTGGTTTTTAAATACTAGTTTATTCAGTATATTTGTATAGGCAGGCTTCAATAGACTGTCATAAACTGAGAATTAGTTCTTCATTGAGGAGAATCTGGTCAGTCTCAGCAATGTGCCATTTTTATTAACTATTTGCCTTAATAGTGTGGCATTTATAAGAAGTACAAAATTATTTTTGCATTTTATGTTGCTCCTCTTCTGCTTTGTTGAGTATAGGATATGTTGCTTTTATATTCAAAAATCAACAACCTTGAAGGAAGTTTTGGATACGGTTTGTAAAACTGCAGTTACGAAAAATGTAGATCTCAAAAGATAGTATTTTCTGTTGCCTTCCTCTGTACTTTTGCAAAGAATGGCCAGAGCCTTCTCAAGAACATTTTATTTCTGCATTTTAAGTCTTATCAATAGCCTAATTCATTAAAAGTGCATGGCTACTTCAGTACAGAGGCTGTACTTACTCCAACAGACAGTGCTCTGATGAGATGGTTTACATTTAGGAAATGACTTTACAAACTGAGTTCTTTTCATAAATGTTTTCATATTTGCCATAAGATAGAGAAGTTGACATAATCTTAAGAAATGCAATTTCTTCTTAAAGGCTTCAGTACAGAAATTATATAACAAAATATCCTTTTAAATTTAAAAAGAGTAAAGCATTTAAAGAAACAATAAAATTAAATTGCAAGCAATGTCTTCACAAACTGCTTGGTTTTTACTGTCTTCATAAGTATGATATCCTTGCTCTTCTTTAAAACTTGTTAAGTAATACAATTGACAAAAAGTTTGACATAAATCAGTTTCTTACATCTCAACTCTTACAGCTGGTTTATCCTCTTGATGTGTAAACTGCACATTTGGAACATAAAGAGCAAAAGCTGAGTAGATTGACCTCTCTGGGTGAATGAAGAGAATGATTACTCTTAGAATATTTTTAGAACTTCCTAGCATAATTAATTTCTATTTTGGATACATAGTTCATCTCTGTGGCCTTGGTAATCTTGTAGCAATAAATTAAGGTTGTATTTTTATACTGTGTTGAGAAGAGTTGCTGAATCAAATGCCTTTCCTCTGAGACCAGATAGGGAGATCTGGGAAATTTTTTTTTACCTAGAATTTCTTTCTCAAAGACTGTAGTAGTATTCAGCTAGATAAAATAAAAATCTGGGTTTAATGAGTGTATTTTTTTCTTCCTTTTTATTAGAAAGTATTAAGAAGTAGTACCTTTTATCAACTAAAACCTGTCATGTTTCTCCCCTGTCTTTATAGGACTATTACTGATAATGATAAGCCATTGTAAAGGTGGTATTCCTTGTTCTTTAAGCATTATGGGTAGTTTTGACCTGGTTTCACAGTAGAGAAAAAAAAGATTGAAAAAGATGAGCGTCAGACACATGGCAGCTTTGTTATTTATTCTTTCTTCTTTATTGTTAGGGTGAAAGAGTGAAAGAGACAGTAACAACATCAAAGCTGCAAAAGATTACTTTTTTTTTTTTTCTTTTTTTAGATTTTTATGATTCAAATTGAAAATTGCCAGATCAACTCTTAGGACAAATTGAGGAAGAAAATATCTTGCATGCATGGCTTTTTTTTTTCTCTCACTATTGGTATGTATGTAGTGAAAGTTATTGAAAAAGGATTTATTTAATTCCAAAGTGGGATAAGTCTTCCACCTGTTTTCTGTGCTAGTATATGTAAGGAAGGTTATTTATATTTCTCAGTCACAGAGATATTCATTCCAGTCATTTTTTCCTCAATCATTTTGTCTTTAGTCTTATAACATGGTGTACATTGTATAAACTTTACATCTCAGCCATGCCACGTGACACACATGGAGTAATATTGCTTCAGATATCATATTTAGGTGTTTTTGCATTTAGCCTTCACATAAGAATTTTTTCTTACTTAGTTACTGTTGCAGAATTCATTTGCATAAGATATGATTGTTTATAAAGATATGACTTAAGAATATCTCATTTACATAACTGCTTAATAAGGAATGCTAATATTATTGATGTTTTTATAACTTTCATTGTATTGTTACTCCATGGAAGGACTTACCAAATTTTAACTTCTCAAAATAAATGTTGTAAAGTTTAGCTATTGAATAGCTTAAAATCCTTTGCCAAAATTGTTATAGTAATATAATATCACCCCTATTTCACATGTATTTTGCAAAATCTTAACTTGATATTAGGTAAGTTCAGTGTTAAAGTAAAGACATGAACTCATAGAAACTCCTAGGAAAGGAGGTTTAAAAGGTGTCTTCTGGTAGATTTTTGTTGGCTACTTGAAGATATTTTGTATTAGGGCGGAACTTCTTTGTGGTGTCTTCTCCATCTTCGTGCTCACCAACCTTAAAGGCAATAAAACCTTCATGTTATAACAGCAGTTCTCAGTAGTGAAGACCTGTAGAATGCTTGTGTTGCTGTTACTTCTTGAATACATGAGTGTCACTATGAACAAACATATCTTTTATCAAAAAATCATGTAGGCTAAGGAGAGATAAGGTATGGCTTAAAATTTCTAAAGGCAAACAGTGACTGAAAGACCCATCTGGGAAGAGTAAAGATAAGATTCTTCCAAAGCCAACAGTGGATTGGAATGGAAACTTCAGAGCCGTAAAGGTTTCAATATTCACCATGCAGCTACTGTCCTACAGCCCTGGAAAGAGTTTTCGGTGGGTAGAAACTGTGAGAAAAGTTGTGTGTGGAGTGTTAGAGAAGAAACATCTAAGACAGCCTTTTTTCAGAGATTGTGAAAGTCTTAAAGCTTAAGGGCCATTTTTGCAATTTATATATAATTTCAATTCTTATGGATTAGCTATTTCTACAGAAATAGAGTTTGGATAATTGTCTGCTCTATGGTATATACAGATTTCTCTGTATAGGCAAAGCACTCCAGCAGCTGTTACATTTTAGGCAGCAAATGTAGCCCTTCATGTCTGTTCTCTTTGCAGCTTTGAATGATGACTTTCTTGTGGGAATGCACTGGGAGCTCCTTGTTCTTGAGACAGTGATAAAAGTAAGCTGCCATCAGACAGAGAATACATCATATATTGATGAACAGAATCATAGTAGTTTATACTACTGGTAAATAGTATAAACCCATAGCACTTTAATACAGTACAAATTATACTTAATATATTCCCATTTTAGAAGAATATACCCTCAAAAGAACATACTTTCTCTGGTTTCTTTTTAAAAATAAAACCGTAAATTATGTTAATAAAAATTGTTAAATTCTTGCTTGGTAGTAATGAGAAGTAATGATAACCATTACAAAAAATAAACTGTACCTTAGTTTTGGAAAAGAAATGTGAGGGCTTATTGCATGTCTGTTACAGAGCAGAGTCATTCAGTACAGGGCCATGTTTTCCCCTCTTTCAGGCTGGTGGCAGTCCAGTGCACCTCCATACTCAGAAGGCTGAGTTGGGCTGTTAGGCTGTTCTGTAGCACAGAGTATTTCCTGTAGCTCCTTCCATCAATAAATGCCAGTTTATCCCATCCTACTGACAATGTTAGTTCAGTGAGAGAACACAGACACTGAATTAGCCAGCTAACTTGAAACTTTTTGGTCACCGTTAAAGCTTTAAAACAGATGGCATTTTGACTAAAGAGATTTTTAAGGGGAAACTGTCACTTCTGCAAATCAAAAAGGGATAATGTTGCCTTCCTGGCTGTGCTTAAAATTGGACATATGCTTTTCTTATTAGTCCTCAAAGCTCACCCTGTAAGACCTTAAACTGAAGTGCATTTGTGCTGCTCTGTGTTAACTGGAAAGCATCACTTCATTCAAGTCAGCTTAGACATGAAATATCTTGCCAGCTTCAAGTATCTGCAGAGTGATAAAAAAAAAAGTTTTAAGAAATCTTTTCTTAAAATCAGATGCAAGGTTGTACTGCATCATTTGTTACTTTAAGGGCTTATGTGTAGTCTTTCAGACTTCATGGCAGAGATATACATGAAATACTGACCATTCCCAGTCTTGCTGCAAAAATTTTGCCACTGTGCTTTTCTGTGTAAGTCTGGCAGTATTTGATCTTAAGACACTTTATAGAAGGAAAGCAGAGAAACACGATCTATTATTTTGTGTTATGTATGTCAAATAAAAATATACCTGTAGGATATATTTTGATTTGTTTTGTATGGGTTTTAATTGATTTTCTTTAAAGCTGTTGGAGTGAGATAGTTTCTTCAGTATACTGGTTGATCATAAAAATGCTTAATGCCTAGAGTTTTCAACATTAGAAGTACCTTGTGGAGAAGTACAGCACGGCTTTGTTTTTCAGTGTTAGCCCTGGTTAGGAAACCTGATATGTTAATTTTAAAATACTGTTGTTGTCTTCATGTCTATGTATAGAAATATGATTTAAGTTGAGAGAGTTCATTTGGTTTTCATTTATGAGAAATACCAGATCTGTCTTTATTTGCCATTATTTTCAGGAGTGTTCTAGAAGTGTTAAAATTTGGTGTCTTCAGGTTCATAAACTTGCTGATACAAGGCAGAAGAAAAACTTCATTTTAGTAGGGGATTGTGTTGATCCTCTGTTTAACCTTACTGCTTTTTAAAATTGGCTATTTTCCTTGAGATTACTCTTAACACGAAGTATTTTGAATAGTGGAAATGTATCTGATCATTTCCTTAATGTCAGGTAGTATATTTAGTGTACCTTCGGTATCTGGGTTTCAGAGACATTTGTTGAAGATTTTTATGAAAACAACTACGTGAAGGGATCCTTACGGATTTTATATTCCAGATCAATCTATGCAAACACACCTAACAGAAGAAAGTCCTTCAGCATATTTCATAGCACTGGTAACAAATCTCAACTAGTCCTTCTTCTCTACCACATATGTAAAGAAATCAGTTGGGGAGATTGTGTTGCTTCTTATAGAATTGCATTGTCAGGATTTTTTATCTACGAGCAATGTAAATGTATAATATTTTAGAAAGTAGAATTGTTAAATGCAATTTGCTACAGTAAAACTGTATTTATGTGGATAGTACAGCCTGATTTGTTCTCAAAATAATCCATTTGTATGCTTTCAGCATTACTGTATAGGCCTCTGTCATGCAGAGTATAATTGTGCCAGATTAAAAAGCTGTAGAAATAGATCATATTAACCAGTAGTACAGAGATACTGTACAAATAGACTTACATCTAAAAGAGTTCAGTTTTGTAACAGAAAATGATGATTGGTTTTACTTTAAACCTACATTTAATATAATTTTTCATTCTTAAGAAAAGAACGTAGAATGAGCAGGAAAATAACAAAAATGCAACTAGATTTGCCTTCTAGTTGAATGCTCTATGGTTTTAAGTGGCACATAACGCATATATTTCTGCACATTTATCTTTATCTACCAATAATAAAGGAAATACAAAGCAGATAACAACTGTGAGCTCCAGTTAATAAAGATTTAGTAGAACTTACTGAAAGAGAAGTCTCCCCATTTTTCTAAGTTGTTAAATATAAATGAAGATTATTATCTCCAGCACATATAGCAAATAAGAGCACTATTTTAAGCTTTTCATTGCTTGATGGTTGATTTTGTTCTTATTGTTGCAACAAGAAGAAACTATGGTTTTAAAGGCAGGGCCAGATCTTCTGATACTATTTGTTGGCAATACAGTGAAATATACTCATGTTTAAAAATATGTCAGTGTGAAGATTGATCATACCAAATTTTAATTTGATCAACTCAGCCTGTGCATGTCATGCAATTTCCAGTGTTACATCCAAGTGTTTTACCTGGATACAGGAAATGTATATTACTTAGGAATGCTTAGATGGAACAACGGATAGTACATAATGAGTGAGTGCTGTGGTTTAACCTCACACACTGAAAATGCTAGAGTGACCTAAGCAGTATGAAACTTTGTTAATTTCTGTGCCATAGTTCTTTCTTTATAAAAGAGACAATTATCAACTTATTCTCATTACACATACTAAAAAAATGTGAATTTTTCTGTTGTACTTGCTGGGAATAATTAATGTAGATTAATAAATATGGTGTTTTGTCCTGGTTTTGCATTAATTTATTTTTTGGCAAAGAAGGAAAGGACCCAGTTATGGAAATAATTCCCTGTAAGGACCTTGTCCGCTTTCTGTAGGCCTGACAAAAAAACAATCAGTGGGCTAACTTTGAATATTGACATATTTTTAAACCAATGAAAAAGTTAGATTTTGTTAACACACAATTCAAGACAAAACTGAGAGAAATAAGAGTGATGAAGACCCTTTGCCCCATGGGAAGATGAAGATGATCTTAGAGAGAGATGAAGAGAACAGCTTTGTTTTTGAACAGCTTATCCTTAAAATAGTACCCCATAAGTTGACATGGCCCGTGAATGCAGCTGTGGAAAAGCTGCTGAGATGGGAGGGACTTCATGAATGAAGATTCCTGGGCGGTTGCTATTCATGGCATGTCATGGAGAAGTCTCCATGGCATGTCAGGAGAGACTTCCGAAGAGAACAGAAGAAAGACTATCCTAGAGGTAGAAAACTGAGAATTCTGGGTGTTGTTTCTGTACGTTGTCAGTGGGAAAGAAAAGAAGGTGTGAGGGGGAAAAGAAGTGAAGGTTTTATTCTGATTCTTGCTATTCTTTTAGACATGTTAAAGTTTTTCTTTATACCCTTGAAAGTTTGAGCCTGCTTTGCTCTTCTCCTAATCCTATCTCACAGCAGAAAATAGACCCACCACATGTTTATAAAAGTAATTTTAAACCATCTACTGAATATGATTATAAATATCAAGAGCCCATACCCATGTTGACAAACAATATGAATTTCTGTCCTCTACCTCTTGTCACAGGCTGAATCCCCCTGTTTTCCTGCATTACACCCAACTCATTTTGGACTAACATTTACTAACATTTGTCTGTTTAGTGACTTCATACTAGAACAATATGAAATTTTAAGCTGCAAAACTACCAGATTAGATAAAGTACTCTTCTGGTGACAAAATACATGAGAATTTGACTTTTAACAGACCTGTAGCAGACCTGTAAAAAACTTGTCCTTTTTATTTTTCCCTCTTTTTTTTGATTGGAGAAGTATTTCAGAAAAAAATACAGAAGGAATTTTTATATGGAAATATACCTTTAGGAAACACAAGTCAAGGACTGCTGTATCACATCACAACAGACATGAAGGGTTACATATGACTTAATTTTTCTCATCTGATTATTAACATGTGACTGTTAATTTGAAACACTTATATAACTTTTCTTATCTCTGTTTATTTTAGTTATTTTAGAACTTCAAATGAAACCAAACTCAACCAACCATTAACCCACAAACCCAAATCTAAATGTTAGACTTTCCCAATTTCTTTTGAATTGATTGTGCTTTTCATACTCATCTAGGACAGTCAAGGTGTTGCCTTAATCAAACCTTGCTGTAATGTTTTTATGGGTAGAAATTTGAAAGAGCTTATTCATGACTGAGCATCAGGAATTTTGTCATTATTACTTTATTCTAATGTAGATCTAGTTTAGTCAATGATGCACTTATATATGTGTTTAAATAAGACTTCTGAGTTTTGCTGCATTAAAAATAACATTTTTGTATAAACAGTGTTCATGATTTTATATGTTTTGTTTTCTGGGGTCATCTACCTGTTAAGCAGAACGTACAGTGACATAAAGCTTCCAAAATATATAGGGTTTAAGTACAATTTCTTTCATGGTGTAAAATCCTTGTCTCAGGAATGTATCCTTCTTTACACTTCCATTTTATGTATATGTCACAATTTTAATAAGGTGTTTCTGTTTATTATTTCTGCGTGCCAATCTAATGCAATTGTCTTCTGTGTTGAAAACACTTTATGAGAGAAAATTCACTGTAAATAAAGGTAACAAACTTTCAAAAATCAACGTCAGTCTGTGGGAATATTGAAACCATAGATTAAAAATAATACATTGCAAATAACTTTTATATGGGATTTAAAAATATTTTCAGGCAGTAGAACTATGAAGTGTCAAATCTGAATGAAGACAAAAAGACTTTTAGTTTGGGTACTTCTCATTACCTTAATAAGACCTGGTTTTATGTGAAAATTTTACTCTTTCTCCCCCATAAATGAAGTTACTAGATTTTAGGTGATTTGCAGCAGCCATAGTGATGCTTGAAGCCATTGTGCTGGCCAAAATACACACTGGCTCAGCACACCATGGAAAGACTGGAGATCAAACAGACAACAAAGAATTCTCTGTTTTAGGACTGATGGAAGAGAATGCTGCTTGCAGTAGCTACACTTGCAGATTTTCAGACTTGTGATGGGAATTTATGTGATATGGTCCATGTAACATAAAATTTCTTCATTATAACACTGATGCCAAACACTGTTCTCTCACAATTCCATGTGGGTGACTTGCCTGTGACTGGTGGGTGTTGAGCATGGCCAGTGTTTTCAGCAACACTATTCAATTCCCTCTTACATTTTTTATCTTTTTTTTTGCTGCTGACATTTCAGTTTTGATTATATTTGTACTATTAAAAGGAAAAAAGGAGTATGCATATAAAGAATCAAAAATGTGAGTGGATAGAAAAAATGGAAGAACTAATGGCTTGTCAGGTATCTGTCTTCATAGAGTAAAATCTGGTAAAGTTAAATATCAGCAATAGTATCTGACCAGGTAGAAGTAACTGAAAACAGTCAAGGGTGCAGAAAACAGGCAGTAATCTGAAGTAAAAATTTGGAACTGAGAGTAGCCTCAGGATAAGAAAGACCACTAGTGAGTGTAGAGAAAATCCAATTAAGTGACACATGTAATGATAGAAGAGGAAGTAGTTCAAGATGAAACTTAAGTTAATTGCTGAGGTTAATATCTTTGGATGGATTTAAATGGAATTATTTAGGGTGAAATACAGTTACATTCCTATATGTAAACATTTGGTGTTGCATAAATACATGTCTGCTGCTGACACTTGTCTGTCAATGTAAACATGCCAGTCTGTTAAGTCCATGTTCATTATCAAATAAAGAGATTCCTATTTATACCATTTGTCCTGTCATTTTCCTGTAAGATGATTTTACAGCTATCGTAAATGGAATACTGTAATATTTTACTGTTGCTTTAGCTCAAACAATAGTTAAACTCTCCAGATTGTAGGTTTGCATTTTTTGAAAAAAAAACCCAAGGGCTTTTTAAAAATCAATGTAATACATATTTTCAGAGTGGAATTAATTTTTTTTCTTTTAAATGACATTACATCTTTACATTACATTGGCCAAGAGGCTCTTAAAGACTCCAGCTTGTTCATATGGAAAATTTGTTTGACCAATTTTGTTTTTAAATTAGCACTTTCGTGCAGCATCAGCCCAAATGACCTTCATAGAGCTGGATTATGTCTGTGGATGATTTTAGGAGGAGGACACCTAGCGTGGGGATAATTGACTGGAATATTGTTCTGGAAAATTTATAGGTTTTATGTGTCTATTTTGGCATTAAATTTGATTTGATAAAAAAATAATTGGAGGCATATGCTGCAGCCTCACAGGGCACTGGAAGTGTGCTTTAACTGTAGCAGTGCAAAGATCTGACATTAGGTATAGGGGAGCCCATAAACAGCAGGACCTTATACAGCTTGTTAAAATCATTAATTTTAATTCTGCCTTAGTAGTGACATCCAGTGACAGCATGGTGCAGTGAGGGTTTGAGGGAGTCCTCTTACACCAAACAGGAATGTTGTGATTTATTCACTGTCAAAAAACCACTAACCAGATGGAAATAGCTGTTACATGTTTTAGAATAGAAAAACTGATGGATTCCAATGTACTAACTTACATTACACACCAAACTGCTAAGATTCCGTCTGAAGCATTGTTGTGGCTGTCTTCTCCACAGCTCTTGGGGTTCAGCCTGAGCTGACACAGCCCATCTCTGCAAGCTGGGGATTGACAAAGTTATTCCCGAGAACTACTTCTGAAGTGGAGTGCTGTTTGCTGTGAAAACATGGCCTAGCCTATTGAGAAGGAGTTTGTTGCCTAGGTTTTAAAATTCATTCACCTGGGCACCACACAGCACAGTCTTGGTTACAACTAGCCCGTACTGCTCTTGGGCAGTAACACTTGTCTGCTGCCAAAGCATGCCTGTGCATACGGACAGGCATCTACCCCTGTATCAGCCACAGAACTTTCAACTGACCTCTACACCTCTGGAAGCCAGCATGGGACCAAATCAGCTTTCTCTGCATGGAACCAAAGACATGGTTTTCCTCTCATTATGTTCTGCACTTTGTTGCAGCCTGTAATTCAGGATAGCCATGTGGTTGTCATATTATTGAGAAGCTCCTCCTGTCTCTAGATTGATCTTTTGAGGGCTTGGCAGTAAGACACTTATTTAAGAAATAAATTCAAAAATTAAGTGGTTACTAGGGAAATTTATTGTCTTTTCCACTGAAAACAATGGGCTTTTAAAAACGTAATATGTAATCCATGGTTTCCAGCATTAATTCTATATAAGGCAGTAATACTAGATCTGTAAAAAAATAAGCAAAAATAAATGATTAAACTGTAAATATTTACTAAAATAATATTATTTTTTTGCCCTTTGAGGGAATTGTCTTTATTGCATTTAGTAATTAAAAGTAATCCTTCCAAGCTTTCAAAAAGCATACCCAACTTTCTTTGATTTTCTTATCATATTTTGTGTTCAGTACAATAGAAATACTATTATATAATAACAAAGTTTTAGTTAAATAGATCCAGATTTATTTAATATCTGCAATAGTTATAAGGAAGTCACTGTGATTTTAATACATGTGTTCTGTCTGTGAGAACTGGAAGCCTGGAAGACCTGCATCAAGCCTAAAACTGGGAAATGTTGACGAATACACCTGGTGCAGGTAGCTTGCTTTGCAAGCTGCAGTTTAGGAACATACTGAGATGCAGGCTGAGTTCTGGGTGGGAGCCCACAGAGACAAGAGGCTGTGAGCTGCCCCTGCTGCACAGCAAAGCTCACGAAGAGCAGTTGCACTGCCAGGGGAAGAAACACTGAGAGACAGCAGGAGCCAAGGACTTAGGGGAGAGAGCGAGGTTCAGGGGACTTGAGACTCACACACAGCTTGGACTGTGAGGCTGTGAAAGCCCAGGGGTTCCTTTGTTTGGGATCCTCCTCGGAGGCACCAGCTTGGGCTGTGAATAATTTTTTCTGTGGAATGGGACATCTGGGACTCTGCCCTGGGGAGCCTCCTCTGACTGTGAGAGTGGGGTGACTCCAGTGGGGCTGCCATGGGCTCAGTGCTTGCAAAGGGGCTGTGGTCCCAACAGTGGCAGTCTCTGACATAGGTCTGCCACTGCCAGAATCTCTTTAGTGGTCAGACTGGGAAGTTTCCTTAACAGGAAGACCCCTTCTGTGGTCAAAAATCATGATTACATGTCTAAAATTAACAACAAACCACTGATATTTAGCACTTAAAAACATACCCCCATTCCCCTCCCATCAGCATTTTAATTGTGGAAAGAGTGCTTTTAGAGTGAGTCTTCCAGTCACAGCTGCCTATTGCATCATTGCCTTCATGACTTAATATATTATAAATACCATGCTAAATAATGGCATATTATTTTTTAGGTCTGAAAAACTTTGAATATATTGGCCAGTACACACACAGCAAATACAAGGCTTTATGCTGAGTAATTTTCAGCAGGGTAGCTCTCTGCCATTGCCACAGGCTTTTCCTTGAGCTGACTGAAAGCTTGAAAGAAAGGAGTTAGGTTATGCTTAGTGGCTCCATAGTGTGAATTTGCCTGCTAAGACATCTGTCTGGATTTTAGCTGGGGTTATGCCGCAGCCAGAAGCAAAGCACATCAATGGCGGGCAGGTGTAGCTGTGGTGCAGAACTAGAGAACTGTCAGCAGAATTGTTTCAGCATCTTGAGCACAGCACTGAGTGTCCTCCTTCAGCTATGCAGAAGCCAAGTAGCAACAGGCCAAGAAGTGTGACTCTTCCTGTGCCAACCTCAGCACCTAGAGACATGAGTGTGGCTCTTTGAGTAACAGGTCGGTGGATTGGAAATGAAATAGTTTTATTTTTTATTGTCATTCTCATTAATAAGTCCTGTTGAACTGTGCAATAACAAGTGCAGCCATCTGTAGATTTAGGTATTTAGAGTTAATTTTTACTGGGGGAAAATTAGTAAAAAAATACCTAGTCAAAATTTCAGTGCAGAACATTACAACTACGTATATTCTTGTCAATCTTCATCCACAAAAAAATATGTCTAATTTTCAAAAAATACTGTTGTAATTTAGAAGGTGACCATGCAACAGAATGCCTGGGCACTTTTTATTCTTTAAATTTTTGGGATTCTGTAGAGCTTTTTTTCCCACACTCAGATTTTGTGGTACCACACTGTGGAATTCTGGTGACATATCAACAAGGTAGTACCATTTATTTCAAAAAAGTAAGTCACATGTAAATTACATGTTGGGACCTGCCTCTCAGGCAGATTCATTGTTCACAGACCCTTTGGAGGGGATTAAAGCAAATTGATGCTAAATAACCAAATAAATAAAGCAACAAACTTTATTAGAACAACTGCTTTGAAAATTTAACTGGAAAAAACCATAATGATCTGGAAAAAGGTGTCTATAAATGTTCTGGGGTGTATGATCTCCTTTTGAGAAGATAATTGCCAGGAGAAAACCAGAAAAAGATAAGAGAAGATTCTGGAAGTCTGGTGGTGTTGAGAGGATAGGATGAGTCCATGTCTGTCTGTCTGGGTGTGCTTGGAGAGACTTCTGGAGTAAACCCTGAATTTTGTGGCTGTGCATTGGTGACTCACAGGGTGGGAAAGAGACCAGCATTAAAAGGAATATTGACCTTGCTTCTGCAGGATCTATTTATTGCTTGATGGCAGCTTCTGCTTTAGCTCAAAACCAGCTGGTTTAAGGTAAAATTTAGCTGCAAGGTCACAGTGGTTCACTACAGATGTTCTTTCATAACAAAACAAATTAAAAAAAACCACCCTAACAAATGCATTGTCCCCCAGAAGGAAGACTTGAAAAAGTTTTGAACTGAAATGCCAAAGCCATGGCAGCACTTCTCTGCAAGATACTCAGCAGGGAGAAAATGAACAAACAAGCAAAAAACTAAAAACCCCTGAAGTTTATCAGCTGGAGAGTGTGACACAAATTGTTTACCTCCACCTGCCTGTTTTCTGCCTCATATAAAGCTTCTCTGCTGTGCAATACTCAGCAGGGCAGGAAACAGGAAACTGGTTATATTCTGTGTGTTCACTGTGTGCATAGATCTCCTTTGGCAAGTTCTTGCATGAGATGCTGTTGCAAATATCTTTCGTGCTGGATTAGAGAGATCTTGAATGCTGAACAGGATGAAAAAGAAGGAACAATATTCAATATTCAGCCTTCTTTATTAATGCACATAGAGGACCAATGTTCTCAGAGAAGCAAGCACTCCTGTTGTAGGTAATAAAGGGTTAGGAGCAGGTTTCTATGACCACACGGCCTATCCAGAATTTGACCAGTTCTCTTACCTAAGCTGAACGCTTTTCCTAATAGCTTTTTGCTAAGTAGTTCTTTTATGCATTGACCCTAATGGGAGTTGTTCATCCTTAAAATAAATCCTCACTTTGTGTGAAGTTAGTGGTGACATCAATGTGATGTTCTTTAATTTCATTTTTGCTTTGTTCGATCCTAAATGTGGAAAGCAGGAACCCCTATTTTTGCACTCAGGTGTAGCAAGTTCACTCTTTCTGCAGCTCGTAGTAATATATGAAGAAAAACAGAGCTACCAAATGAAGTTCAATGGATCAAAGATCTTTTTTAATTAATTTCTCTCAAAGTTCAGGGACAAATTGTTTGCAAAATTACTAAGAAAACACAGTAGTTACAGCCTTATCTAAATAGTCCTAAGTAAAAGGGCAATTTCAGGCTTTTAGTGAGTTTGGGTGGAACTCCTTAAGATTCACTGCTAGTTTATTTATAGCATATTTAAGTGTTTTTCTATAATAGCGGTGGGGTGGGGGAGAAGACTGGGATGAAGCTTAGAAATATGTGCTGGGAAGAGTTTCAAATTACTTTAAAAACTATAAATTGTTGCCATATGCATTACACAGTCTATTCTTTTTTTTCAGTGGAATGTACTAGAGTCAGACTGGTTTAGTCTCCCTTCCTTGAATACCCTCTCTCATATTAAAATATTCAATTTTTAAAGAAACCATTAATCAGTTTTTAAAGAAACCATGTATTTTGCATGTTGAGATCCACAGAGAACAGTTACAATTCTTGCTATTAGT
This sequence comes from Sitta europaea, assembly GCA_013400255.1. Classification (NCBI taxonomy): domain Eukaryota; kingdom Metazoa; phylum Chordata; class Aves; order Passeriformes; family Sittidae; genus Sitta; species Sitta europaea. Next base: position 107,231 of record VXBS01003885.1, on the reverse strand, counting down.
GATGTAAAATGGAATGCAGAAAATAAAACACTCTTTTAAAATTATACTTACTTTAACCCTGTGGTTCTCAATTTTATCTGATTCATTGGTGTGTTCAATTTCCTGTTCTCTGTAAGCCAAAAAAATATTCCTAGGACACACAAAATGTGGTGTCTCAACTGTTCTTTGTAATATTTTTTCCTTCACCATCTTCCTAATCTCTTTCACTGAAACAGTACCTCAGTCAGACAGTAGTCAGACCATGATATTTGCCTGTCAACAGTTCCAGAATAATTTTGTGTTATAATGTGACCTTGAGAATCTAATATTTATTGATAGCTTTCCCTTTCAACTAATTTCAACTATTTAGTATCAATATTTAACTGCTTTCAATATTTGAGACCTTTATGATAGCTTTTTTCTTTCAAGGGATGACATTTAAATATGGTATCTTTAATTATTACATGCAAGATAGCTATTAGTATTCAAATATTTGTCTGCTTGTGTGTCTTATCAGGAAAGTTTAAAAGTGAAATAATACCAGAGGGTCAAATAAATCAGGATGATTAATGGCATCATGCGAGTTTTAAGTAGCATGATCTTTTAAGCGAGCACTTTTGAACAATGGCTTTTGTTCCTTTATTTCTTATAAAAGTGCAGAAGAATAGCCTTAATAAGCAAAGGAGAACATCTTCAAAAATGGAAAGGTTCAGGTGCAACTTTTGTGGTCACAAACTTGTGAGACTGCATATTGACTTGCTGTGCATCAGCCTTGATTTGCTATCAAAGTTCAGTGTTTTTATACATACACAATGTGCTCAAATGATGAGAAGGCAAGAAATCTGAGGCCTGTTGGTGTTCATAATTAAAGAGGTTTAAGTTGAGCTAAGCCTGTGGAAGTTTCTTTCTGAATGTTTATTTTGGTTGCAGTGATGTTCAGTTTCAATAGCCTCTGTTAATAAGAAATGTGTTTGGATAGGCTAAATTCCTACTAGTATTTTTAGCACTTTCACTAAACTGTTAAAATTGACTTTTACAGCAAGCATCTGCTTTTTTTAATAAAGTGGAATGTATATAATGTGTCTGAGTCCATTCCTGTGTCAGATGAATGAGCCAAGAAATGTGCCCTCTGACAATAACTATGCCCGCAAAGTAAATGTATTACTTAGATAAAAAACGAGATTCTACCTACCTGAGCTGAATATTTTGCTAGAGTACCTATTAAAATGTCCAAGCCTTACCTGCAATTGTTGGTCGTTGATTTGGAACACACCAAAGTGCATGAAAGCTCTTTTTTGTATGATTTGAGTGCTCTGTGTTCCATGGTGACAGTCACACTGTGACATTTTTACATCATCCTGAAAATGTGGATGAAATGGCTGAAACTTTTTCTTCGCTGACAGTCTGTTTATAAAAGAACTGAATAGAAGAAACTCAGAATAGTGTGTCATTTTGAACTCTGAGTGAGAATGACATTAGCATCTGAGACAAGGGGAAAAATTGGTGAAGTTGGGAGATAATAATGGTGAGTTCATAAATGCGATTTCTAGATATCCCTGCTGAAGTGGATGTTTCCCACTCCCCCTACGCCCCCTTAAGTTGAATTTAATAGTCCCTCTGAACATGAGCTGCAAGAAGAGCTCTGACAGGTGTTATCTCAACACCTAGAAGGCTGCTCCTTGCCCTTGATAGTGTATTGGTTCACCTTAGACCTCTCCTGTCTTACTGGCAGAATGTGTTGGATCATATGCCCACATGCTGGAGAGCTTGAGCTCTTGTAGGTGATGGTTTTACCATTTGGTTGTGAATTAGCTGCCACATACTGTCTGTCCTTGGGATCATTTCAAAGAGCAAACTTTGGATTTCTCCCCTTTACAAAATGTCAGTAAACAGGACCAAAAATGCAATGGGAGTTAGAAAACAAAGTCTAGTGCCTCTGAGCAAGAGTTTTATACTGGTGTTCAGCAGGGCAAATTTAAGAGAGAGAGACTTTGTTCTGGCTGATGTGTAGAGGCTTTGATTACTTCAAGAGTAGATGCAGAACTTCTTAATACATGAAAGGCATTCCTCTGGGAAACCATGAATTTTTTGACCTATCTTTGTATTTTAGAGTCAAACAAATATAGCCTTTGAGTTAGAACCAGTTTTTTATTGCTGACTTTTGGGTTTGAGCAGTTTAAAAAATTCCAAGGTTACTGGAAGTCCTCCAGAAGGAATATGGTATTTGTCCGGATATTAATAGTCTTATACCATGCATTCACACATTTGAGGGGGTTTTATTTGGTTTGGTTTGGTCATATTTTTTTGTTGTTTGTTTGTTTGACTGGTTTTTTGTTACATTTTGTTTGTTGTTGATGCTACTTAAAATTCAGAGGCTTTTTGTTAAACTGTATCTGTATAAAAGAAGACATTTCTATATATAAATTATTATGTGATGAGCCCTCAGACATCTTTAAAAGGATGGTATTTTAACCCAGTTCACTGTTGAAATATATTTAATTTCTGTTTCTTCCTTTTAATATGGCTTTTAAATATATACATATAATAATACACATAAATTTTAAATGGTTGAATTTAAGACACAAATACAACTGTGTGAAGGTCATCTGACCTTAAAGGATTCAGTTCTCTGAGGCCTTCTAAAGTCTACTCAGACCACCTCTTCTGGAAATATAAGAACATGGAAATGTGTTCTCTAAAGTCTCCTGGTTAGAAGAGTCTTAGCATATCCTTTTTAATGATATCATGTAATTTTTCCACTGTATGTATAGTTGAAAGGCCTGTTTCTAATGTGCCTTGCTGCAGATTGAATCCCATTTCTCAGTCTTTCCCTGGAGGCCCCATAAATACAAGGAAAATCTCATAGCCACAGTCCTCACAGTGGTTTTCTTGAATGCTGGAGGGTTGCTTCTTATTTTTTATTCATTTTTCTCTTCATAGTTTCTGTTTTCTTTAGCTAAATTGTGTTTCCAGCAGGAGCTGGGTTTCTGCTTTTGCCAACGTCTGTAGATAGTTAGTAGCTTCATTGAAAAGATTATGTCCATACAAGAAGATAATATTCAAGGTCAACAAACAAAGTATGTTTCAGAATGGTTTTTTAAGATCCTTGAATCCTTTTACCTGTATCTAAACATGATGGTCATCATACCACATGTGGTCTGTCTTCTGAAAGCTGCATTTGTCAAAACATCAATTTAGGCTATGAATCAGTTATATTTAAAAAAACCAAACCCAAAACAGCATTTGTCTATTTCCTATCTAAGTAACACAGATTCTATATATGTATTATTGCTTCCATGAGGACGATGATCACCTCTATTGCCTGCTATTGGCCTTGATAGTGGAAGCTCTCAATCCAAAACGCTTGGAAAATCAGGCCTGTACAAACTTCAAAAGATGACTTAGTTTATGCTTTCAGGATCAATTCCTGTGTTATTCCAGATAAATTTTTGGTTAAGATCTTTTTATAAACCTCCTGTGAGGGACATACCATAACGTCATTATAATGGAAGTCTATTTCATTATTAACCCAAATTCCTTTTCCTGCCTCTTGTCTCCCTGGCTCTCTAATGCTACTGTTTAATATTAATACACAATCCACTTGGAGACAAGGAACAACACTTTGAATCCAACACCATGTTTCTCCTCAGTCTTGCCTCAGGTAGTGAAAAGAATAGATTTAAGTACTGCACCTCAACTAGGATTTCTGATGGTGGTTCCTGTAGGAATTATTTTCTACTCTCTCATTTAGACTTTTGAAAGATTTGTTGGAAAACAGTATGATTGGTATTATACAGAGTAATTGATTACACCTAGACCACCAAATTACTTGTTACTTTCTTCTCTTACCACTCTATGAAAAGATTAGACACTGAGTTTTAGTAGTGAGAAATCGTGATGTTGTATTGAGCCCATGTTATATATTGGTATTTCTTCTCCCTTTGATGCCATGTCTGTGTCTCCTATTCAGTTTCTCCATCCTCTGCTCTGGTCAACATCTGCTGTTCTTCCGATTTGCATTCTTGTTGGAGCTTTCAGTTTTCAACAGATACAAAGGCTGTTGTCATCTTTCTGTAGTCACTGGCCTACGTGACTTTGTTAATGCTTTTTGATGTTCATTAACTACAACATCTTGAGAGTAAGGGTGAAACCCGATTTTTGGGCATAGCTGCTCTCTCTTTTAGACCCATATTGAAAAAAATATTACTAAATCTGTGTACACCTCACTACTCCCAAAATCTACATTTCTTCTTGATATCCTCACACACTCTATAGTAAGATTAGCTGCAGACAACATACATCTACCCTGTGTTGGAAGGGAAAGAGTAGGGCACGTTTAATGGGTCATTTGGTTATGGTTTTCTGTGGTTTTTAATAGACTATTGAGGGCCATTATGCAACAGTTGCTTTACTTGGTCTAGAACACTGAATGAAAATAACTATTAAAGGATTTTTGCTTTCATCTGTTTTTGATATGTTAAAATAACAATACTTCCAAAGTTGAGTGTCTCAGTAAAAGTCTGGTTTTTAAAGAATTAAGGAAGAACTGTTCTTTTTTTATCTCTCCCTTTTTTATTGCTGTGTCTGAATGTTCTATAGATTTACACATTGTCAAGATGGCTGTCACTCTAGTTATAATAAAAAGATTTAGACTGCATATATCATATGAATTTTTTTTACTAGTTTAGATTAAATGTATTCTTTTTTGAATAAAATTAATTAAAATTTTGAATAAAATTGCATTTAAAATGAGTGTTCATCATCTTTTGTTCACTAAGCCTATGGTTTCAACCAGGTACTCAGTGGATTGCACTTTGGTTTAATTACACTGGGAGAAATTTAAATCATTGTTCAGATATAACCTATTGACTACAGTCTTATGTAGCCTAGTAAACCCAGTATGTTCACAATGAGTGTTATGCTTTTATGTACAATATGCAGTTTTAGAATCAAGCTTACCCTTAGCTAAGTGTTGGCCCATGTGTTCTTGGGGTTTCATAGCATGGCAGTTCTCTACAGACAAAATTAGAAAATTAGGTCATGAACAGGCTTTGTGATGACAGATGTTGTTGTGTCTGAAACATAGAAGCTTTTCATGCCAAAAAAAAAGTGTTTGAACATTATTGTTCTGGTAGTTACTCTTGTAAAATCAGAACCATGTTTGTTAGCATTTGACAAAGTGTAGTGGGTTAGCCTTGGCTCAGGACCAACATCCCGCTCAACTGCTTGCTTAAGCTGCTCCCTCAGTGAGGTGGGGAGAAAAGACCAAGAGTGTGAGATCACTTACTGGTTGTCAGCTTGGGGGAAATTAATTTTGTTTACTGCCAATTAAAAAGGCACCTCCTTCTCTGACCTTCCTTCTCTCCTTGCTGTTTCTAACTCTTTTGGTTACCTCTTTCTCTTGCTGTCCAGCGATTTTTGCCTGTCCTTAAATGTGCTTTCAGACTTTCCACCAGCTGTGGATCTGCTGGAGGTGGCTGAACTGCCAGTACAGGCAGGCCACCGCAGGCACATGGTGCAGAGCAGCCCTCTGCCACCAATACTGAGACAGCTACCACATAATCCCAGAACACAGCCTCTACTATGTTGTGTAAGATCCCAGCTTTGGGGCCAAAGCACTATGATTTTATGGTGGAAAGAAAACTGCAAGCTGTCTGGAATTTCCTTGTAGGTGTTTTTTAGTTTTGTTGTTTGTTTTTTTTCTTACAGTGCAATGCATGTTTATGCAGCTTTTATGTGGGAAAAAGGAAATCCTTTTCTGTTTATGAAGACATGTTTTATTCTGTGCTTGAAAACTGATCAACTTGTTTTTCCACAACACACAGATTGTAAATAGATTTAGAGGGCTTCATGCTTTCTTCAAGTAAATATGTTTGCAGTTATCACCATACTACTGACTTTGGAATGGGTATTATTATGACTTTCTTCACCAATATCATTGCTAATAATCCTAGAAGAGCTCATTGCTATCTATAAGGCCCTCTGTAAGCTTATTTTTATGATGTTTTTAAGGTGTTTTCAATACCTCAAGTTAATTGTTGATAAGTGCAACCTGATTTATCAAGCTCCCTGCTCTTAAAGAGTTGGATGTCTGCTTTGCACTGGAAGGTCTATTTTTGACACTGCTTTGTCTGTTCTGGAAGGCAGAGTGAAACTTCATTTGTCTAGTTTGTTATTTTAGCTCCTTTAAATTAAACTTCCATGTTTTTTTGCTTAGAGTCCTATAAAAAGCATACTGAAATAGGCAGCACTTGTATCTCCAGCATGTGTTGTTTGAGCATGTTTGTCATCTACTGTAGGGATCTGAGACAGCAGCTACTGGTCAGTCCTGAAGAGCTGCCTGCCAGGATGAATTAAACTGGTGAGTAGCAGATGCTTGAAAAAGCAGAGTAACAGTAGGATTATGAGAGTCTAACTAAGCATGTCCTATCCTGAGACATCCACTTGGCAGATGTATTGTCATAGATATAGAATGTGTAGGATGTTATACGCTCTTTAAATCAGTGATCATGTGAGTTTCTGCTCCAAGCTCTGAAACCACCTACTTTGTACCTCAGAGTGGAGAAATGAAAAACACCTGGGATAAGCTGCTGCTTATCTGTTGCATAGCGGATTATCTAGGGAAACTGTATATGACTCAGACATACATGTATTGAGTGCTCTTGGGTTTTATGAAACTGCTGTTTGCCTAAATCATCTGCTTGTAAAGTAGTTGATTTTTGTATTTGGTTGTTATTGTGTTCATCATGTGTCGCTGCGGCAAGTACCAAACGACACGAACCTCGTTTAGGAAAAATCATCTGACTCCAATCTTTTATTCAAAAACTGACCCCCTTTATATATCTTCTAGAACAGGCCACTCTCCCTGGTCAGAAGAGTGCCAGAACTCTTCATCCCATTGGCTAAAACTGAAAGACACAGAGAACATCCATCCCACAGACAGGAATCCAAAACTTCACTCTTGTTACAATAACACTTGCAATGTTTATGTCAAGCCTGTGAGAACCAGGTCTGCCTAAACCAAAAACATCATGAAGAAACCAAGTCTAGAAACTCAGAAACTTCAGGCCTGGGAGACTCAGACTACAATCATGTGCATTTGATAGCAAACCAGATGTGATTATCCATGGATTTGACAAAAAAAAAGAACAGCAGAATCAATCTGATTCCTCTTACAGTGATGCTATATATGTATATATGTGTGCATGTGTGTTCGTGTGTGTGCATACATATATATACACACACACATATATATATATACACGCATACACAAAATTGTAGTTGTACTGTAATCTTATGGCAAAACTACTGTAATTGCAAGACTGTTATGTATGGTTACATATTTACTATTCTGGGAGCTCTTGTTTCTGGAAAAGGAGTAATGTAATAGAGTGGTTATGTGTATTTTTTCCTCCTTTGAGATTTGAAACTCTGGTGTCTAATGATACTTCCATAAAATCTGCAGCTCTTTCTCTGTGCCTTCTTAGCACACTAGGTGTATTGTTATAGCCAAGCACTTTTAGTAGACTGGAACTGTGTGGTAAGGTCTAAAGGTTAGGAAGATAAAATGTTAGAATATAGCATACTCTTTTAGAGTCTGAAATCTAACCAACACAGAGAAAGATTAGACAAAGATTAGATTGCATTGAAGCAAATCTGGATGAAAGAGTCAAACTGGTGATTTTTTCTAAAAGGACTGAAAATTAATCAGTGCAGAAAAGTAAAGTTAAGAATTGAGGAGGGGGAATGTAATATATGTTTATTGATTGACACAGATTCTGAAAAAGAAACAAAATACTTTGAAGTGTGTGCTAAAATACATTTATGTTTTTGCACTTGTTGATACTGACACCATTGAAAGTTAGATCTGGAAGATCTTAATTATCTAAATTTTTAAACCTAAGGAGATTTATTTACAAATTGGTGCTAGGAAGAACTTTTGGTGGTAAATTCAGGCAGATGTTGCCCTAAATACTCTTGTTCTGTTTATAAACAGTATAACCAAGAATTATAGATTTGCCTTCAGTCTTGCAAACTGCCTTAGAAATTGCAATAAGCTGAATAATTTGACACTCCTTTCTTTTAAATTTTTTTTTAATATTTAATTTTAAAATATTTTTAATGAGCCTGTTTATTTTGCTGTCCTTGGTTTTTTTTTGTGGAGACTTTCTTGTATACAAGCTTAAGACCTTAATATCTTCCTTACTGTAATATGTATGGGTTTATATTATTCACTGATGTTTACATAACCTGCAATTAACATTAATCTGGCTATGTAGTATCACATGCTTTTACCGTCTTTTTCTTAATGCTTTCTTTATTTTTTCTCTTCTTATTTTATTATCATTACCTGTTCAATTCTTCCAATCTTTTCTCATTCTAAGCTCTCAAAAATTTTAATATTCTCCACTTGCATTTTTAAGAGTCAAGGCAAAGGTAAAGACTTATAAAATATACTTTTAAATGTGTCAGGTGTATCCTTTTGAACATGTAGATACAAATAATCCCATATTATGCTGTTTTGTGAATTCAGTAACTTATGATCCTTGCTTTACAGCCACTGTTGAGAGTTTATGATATGTTTAATTTCTGTGACTCCCAGTGAACACTCTATGTAGTGTACTTATGAACAGAAATTATTCCTCTGATATAACATGAGTTGCACAAACACTAAAAAATCCTCCTTTAAAGGGAACCTTTTAGCAGCTGCTGAGTTAAGAGTTTTTTTCTTGTCATCATTTTGTGTAACCCCTGGTAGTCTGCTTGGTAGTATGATGACTAAAGGTTGTCTTTTGATTCACACTTTCCTAGTGAGATATTATCTGATGAATATGTCCCATGCATTTCATTAGTATAGTCCTATTTTGTTGTAATTATACTGCAGTTTATTTTTTAAAAATCAGGGTTTTTTTTCTGTCATCTCCCAACTATCATATGCAGCAAGCACTGTGCTAATGGTGGTTTATTTATTTTTATTTCCTAGGTAGCATATACCTGACTCTAATACTTAATGTTATGAGTAAAAATGAGCCTTTATAAGACTCTATTTAACATTTTACAGTGGCCTGTGCATTTTCTTATACATTGTAAAACACAGTATAAGATTTCAGGACAGTTATACTTCAGGACAGCTAGCTAGACTTTTTGACAGTAAGCTCACAATAGTAGATTTCAGCCAGAATTTTCAAGCATTAACTCAAAAATATGATGTCATCTGGTAACAGGATCTACAAATGTGAAATTACGTAATTTACTGTAAAAACATGGACTATTTGCTTATTTTGGCTGCTGGCCTCAGTCAGTTACATCCAAACAGAAGAAACTTTGTTCGCCTTAGCCGTTTCATGGTTGCAGTTCATCTGCATTTGATCTTCCCACAGGTTGTGGCCATTCTGTATGTTTTTTTCTTGATAGCCTAGATATTTTGTGATAGGTCTGCAGCAAAAAGTGAAAGATTACTGTGCTTGAGAATAGCACAATGTTCCCAGTATTTCATGTAACCTCGAGAGTTGATCCTGTACTTAAGGGGGCTTTAGAGAGGGAGAAGCTTTGGCTTAGGCAAGCTTTGGCTTTGGCTCAGACAAGATTTTCATTTGAATTTTTAAGGACTGTCATTAGTGGTTTGATAGGAACTTAATTGTTTTAATTAGTAACTTTATGAAATATTTTCTGTATTTGATGCTATCATGCCTGTTGCAGACTGGGACAGCTGTTTTGCAGTTGTCAGATATCTTTCTCAAATATTACTGGTCATTTCCTCTTGCATGCCCACGGAAAGATTGGTCTTGTTTTGTCCTTTTGTTTTAGAACAACAGTAGGCAATCATGATTTCTGTAACCTTCTCATTTCAAACTCATTTCAAAGTTTGGTAACATCAACAAAATGTCTTGAGCATAGCCTGTTTTGTGGGCTGTTTCTGAGGGATTCTGCAAGCTCATGTGTTAGCAGTTCTCCATCTCTGTTTGCTCCTTTGTTATGGCTTACACTTCTTCCATAACTTGTTTCTATAAATGTATTCTGCTGGGAACCACATTAGCATCTTTCTGTTCAGTAGTCTGCTATTGTTTTCTGGAAGAAAAACTCATTATGGTTAAAAGTGAAGAATGTAGTTAAAATTCAACAGGACTGTGACATGGAAAATAAAAACTGTCAGCCAGATTCATTTGCATCCCTTGATGAGATTCAGATTTGATTAATAAAGGTAAATTGTGTAGAACTAAAGGCTTTTATTAACTGCTTAATACATCTTGGTATAATTTTTCCTAATTGCATTGTATGCTATGAAGAGAGTACATGTTAAAGCTATTAAGATACAACTGACAATATGTCAAAATTTTGAGGGAGGAATGTATAGGAACTAACAGATTAAATATACCGGTTTATATACAGAGATTTTGTTGCTCTTCTGTTTAGAATGTCTCTACTGTCTACACATTGAAAGAATCTAAAAATTTTGCATTTCATAAAGCATTTCATAAGGCATTTCATTTACATTTAAAGACAGATGCAGAGTTTAAAACGAAAGAGATACCAGGCCCAGCTATATTCTAAAACCAGAACACCTGTCACCTTATCTCACAAAGCCAAGGAGAGCCTGCATTTCTTTATTTCTTACTCTGTTTTTGGGAAGAAGTTAATGAATTCTTCTGAATGCCTTGAAACACATTTCCAGGTTCACTTATTTTTATTGTTCTCCTGCACTTCTTTCCCCTTTCCCTCAATGTAATTCCTCTGCTTAGCTGAGAATAAAAAACATTTTGGGTTTTTTAATTTCTTCTGCAGATCTCGCTTTACTTCCATTCTCCCCCTCATTCTTTCTGGTTTTTTCCCTTGTGTGAAATGCTCCTTGTGCCCTTGTTGAATTCAAGCCTTTCTTGACTTCAGATTCCTACCAGGTACCCAGTCTTGAGTGTTGTGTGTCAAAACTTCAGCTAATAGTGCAAATTTGAGTAACTGGTAATAGACTTTGGTTATAGTCTCTGTCATTTGGTCTCCAGATGCATATAAAACATTGTCTGACATCTAAACAAATAGATTTAGATATCAGACAACGTTTTATACACATCTTTTATGTTTAGCAGCGTATAGGGACTGATTAAAGATTTTGTGAAACCCAAGTTGTGGGGGTGATTATTTATAGTGATCAATTTTTTTTTTCTGGTTTTAAAACACAGAGGATTGCTTCCTTATATTACTTCAGAAAATGTTAAAACGCAGGCCAAAACATTGTCTGAATCAACAATCAATTGATATCATCAATCAGTATCAATCTTGGTGTTTTATAAATTGGAATTGTGTTGCACTTTCTCCAAGTAATCCCTTTACAATTTAGATTGGTTCTGAGACCTCTTTAGAGCTGTATTAGTAGGCTTCTGGAGCATTCAAGTCAGACTGAATCTGTACTCCTTAATTTACTGTTCTATATAGTAAAGAAGACTATAGTAAAAAAAGGAGCAGTTAAATGATAACATAATGTATACTCAGTTCTCCCGACGTAACTGTCAGTTGTGTACTCACAAGAGAGAATTAGAAATACATAAGCCATGAACAAAGAAACAGAATGTTGAACACATCTTGTGTACAGAAGAAATTATTTTTCCTTCTTTTAATCATTCACTGGTTCCTTCCTTTTCAGTATGTCCAGTGTTATTTGTGTATGTATAATGTGTTAAAAGACACAAATTTTTAGTTCTTCTAGGAGGAAGCCCAGTATATACACAAAAATGCCTCCATCTTACATTCTTCAGGCATTCCTGATTCCTTTTCTGTGGATATTGCAAATCTTGCATGGGTAGGATATTTTTGTTTTGTGAACACTCTTCAATCCCAAAAAGCATCACAAGTTACAAAAGCAAACAAAAGTTGAAACTGGACTAATTTAGACTGGAAGCAAAGCATACTGCTTAGTAATTAAGACAATTATTTGTTGAAACAGATCTGTTCAACACCTGTTATGTTTGTAAGCTTTATTTCTCCATATCTTTTAAGATTCCAAGTTTTTTCAGAAGATGCGACTTAATTAGAATTTAATGTGTTTTTCAGGAAATTCCACATAAAGTGTAGTCAAATATGTAAGAAAGTAAAGGCAAATTGTCATGATGCTGCTGGCTAACTTCAATATCTGAGATATTGGAAGGGAGAACAAGGGTCAAATCCATTGTAAATATTGTCATACAAACTGACCAAGAGAGAATGTATGAGTTTGGCTTATGCCAGCTACTGTACAGGTACTGTGAAAGTATGTCTGAGTGATTAGTACACTGCAATTGTAGAGATTTCTGCTATTTTAGACAAGTACAATTAATTTCTGGTGATAACTGACAGATTTCTTGTGGATTTGAACAATGCTTTCCTTATTCCACTGGAAATGTCTAATTTTTTTTTTCTAAGTGTCTTAATTCTGGTAAACTAGACAGAATTTCTAAGCTCATTTCTACAGGAGCTTAGAAATTCAATTGTATTAGTGTAAGCCTCTCACTGATAAGCACTAAGCAGTCAGGGTTTGGGTTTTCAGATACTTGAATCTGTGAAATAATAGCTTCTTAAACCTTCCCATTACTTCATTACAATACAGAAATGAGGGAAACTGCTAACGTATTTGAAACACAAAACTTCAAGGAAGGTTTGCATTTTTTTACTGCCTCCCATATTTATTTTTTTTACCTCAAACAGTTTTTTTGTCTTGTTTTTAATGAGAGAGACTGTTCTTAGAATTCTTTTGGAAAATCTTGGACATGGAGGGAGGAACTTTGCTGACCTGAGCTGTGCTTTAATCTTCTATGAATATCACTTTCGTCTCACTTCCAGACAAGGAGCAAGAAAGAAAAAGAGCTACAACACAAGGAGAAGAGAGGAATAGGGAAAGACAGGGAAAGGAAACAAACTCAGAAGTCTGACATTCCCAGAGGTAGTTTGAATTTAGGAGAAACCCTTGCATGAGCTTGAGTTTATCAGATCTTTGGGAGACAGTGCAGTGATGGCCAGACAGTATCATGATGCATCCAGAGGTGTATCTGTATTTGCACACAGTGCCTGTTGCTGCTGATATAATTTATTAAATATCTTGTTGGCACTGCTCTATGCAAGCAGAAAAAGGCTGGGATGAGTGTCTGAAAGTATTGCCTTATATACAAGTATTAACATAAGCTTTAAAACTAATTTCAGAGATATTTTGGAGGCCCAAATCTCTGTTTAGTGTCTTCTTGCTTTATCATTCAGTTTTGTCATCAACATGGAAAATCACCAGTGTCGAGTGTCACCAGTAGATTTAAGATAAGGAACCATGTAGGTATTCCTCAAACTGCAGTGTCTGAATCATGGAACAGAGATTTCTTTCAATTTTGCTTATCTGCTCTTACTCTCTGCTTAATGAATATTTCAGTTACAATGGATAAGAAGATCACAATTTTTGCAAATATTATGTCTGTCCATTTCTGGCATGAATATATGTAGTTTCCAAAATTATGAAGACCCTTTCTTGTGTTCTAAAACAGACAAACAAGAACACACACACCCCCATGCCCCCAAATACCCATTAAACAATCTCTAACAAAAGATTTTGCAGTAATACATTTCTGTGCAGCCAGATCTCTGCCCAAAGTAAATGAAAGACATGACTGATCTCTCTATGAAAGAAGCAGGGGACCAGTAGGGAGCACGATAAAATGTGTTAGCATAGCAGGGAGGCTTCATATTTTGTTAAGCATTCTGTAAATGCGATGTGTTCCCTAATGGAAACTTGAGGTTATTAATTCTTAACCACATTTGTCACACAAGTCTGACATGCTGGAGAGTGACTGCAGAAAAAGTTAACTGACAGTTGATGATTTGTGTTAGGAAGTTCAAAAGAAAACCTGAAGTGTTCTCCTTCCAGTGAAAAATTTGTAAATACAATGCAATGATGGGTTTTTTTGGTTTTTCTTTTCAAATTGCAGAATCACTGAAGATGTTTTACTCTGTATGTTTCTGGCACATTAGAGAAGAAGTTAGCATTACACAATTATTTTTTGTTTTTCAGAATTTTTTTTGTGGCACCCAGTGTAAGAGTCCTGTAGGCTGAAAAAACAGGAGATAGATGACTATAAACATTTTGGGACATACAGATTGTTTATGTGTTTTTTCCTGCTGGAAATGCTGTTGGGAAAAAAATAATGTTATTTACAGTACTTTATTTTATATACAGTATTTACTGTTCTACAAACAGTAAAACAGTGTGTGGCTATCTGTAAGGGAAATAAATTTTCACATAAATTCCATAAATATTCTTGTTTTCTGGGGAATATACTTTGTGTTGTACTCTGTGTTGAAAAAAAGCCTGTGATCTCTAATAGAATGTGACACCCAAAATAGATATGCTCACGATGGGTTCAGTTTTATGAATTCTACATTTTTAGTTGCAAAAGAGCTATTTTCAGTACAGCTTCTGTAATGGAGATCTGTTAGCCACTTACCCTTGCCTAAGGATGGGAGTCCAGTCCCATACTTGCTACTAGGGTGAGCTAGTATTTACAAAGTGGTTTTTAACACAACTGGAGAGAACAGTGTTAATGGAAACTATTACAAACTGTGTTTCTGCACTGTGAATTCTGGAAGGGATTTTGAAATATGCTGAAAAATATATTTGCCCATTGTTAGGTAACTTCAGTGACACATTTTGATGGTATCAGAGAGCCGGTTAGTGCTGCAAACTAGCCAGAAAAGCTGGATGAGCTCCCTCTCCAGTATGAATATAACTGAATTGGCAATGGACATAAGGAGCAATATGTATGATTTTTTTTCCCTGATTCACTTTTATTTTTAATTTGATTGTCCTCTGATTACCCATGTTCCTTTTTGGAATTGTTTGTGTCTTGAAAACTGGAGTTTGAGTTTCAAGAGAAAAGTCAGATAACTTCTGATACCTTTCTTTTAGTCAGATGGCATAAGAAATATTGTTGTAATCGGGAAAAGGAGCAAAAACCATTACGTCTCTTTGTCTGCCCTTTCACCACATTTGTGGAGGTGTCTAATTGTAGCACAGTAACTCTGCTATTACAGTTTCATAATGAAAGCAGATTATAAGATGGAAGGTAATAGAACACAGTTTTCTCTGTGCCTGTGGTTGCTCACACATAACTGGGACCCTTTTGCTGTGGAAATGATGCAGACTCTCTGCAAAATCATTTAGGTGGAGTGGGCAGTGATTTCTTCCCTAATGCTTTTGCTGCACAAATTCAGTCTGTTTAACAGATGAAAATACAGTGTCTGGCTGTGAAGACATAAGACTAACATGGGAGTTTTCTTAGGTGGTTCTTGAGTGATTTTATGATTTGAGAGAACCAAGTCCCCTCATGAGATTTTGTGAATATCTACAACCCAGTGTCCTTGGCTGGGTTAAAACCAGATGTTTATTGTGCTTTGGTTTTGGTTTTGTTTTTTTTTAAGGCTTGGAGTATAATTTTTGTTAGATTAAGTACCTCCATTAAGTCTATCTCAATATTGAAACACAGTGTGAGGTACTCTTCTGTAAGAATCTGGAAAACTGAGAACACATAGGATCTTCAAATGCTGAACCAGCAATTTCTTCTTTAATAATCCTTGCTCTTTAGTGAAGACAGGAAACTGACACTTAATGCAGCTATAACTAATATTAATTTTCAGCACGTTTTTCAATATAGCGCATGAATTCCAGTTTTGTGTCACAGTTACTTTTTTTTTATTAACAATGCAAATAGTTGGAAATGTAGTTACAACGCAAATGCATTTCATTTTTTGCTTTTAAAAAAATCGCAAGCTTTTTGTAGGCCAAAAGACTAGAACACAAGGAAAGCAGTTTTGCAAAATATATTGCATTATTTTGCTTGTAGATAATGATATTAAAGAACAATTGTGAATACAATCTACAAGATTGCTGTACTTCAGTTTACATTTGCAATACAATAATAATGATTGCTATATTGTTTGAGGACTATTAGCTGCTCTCAGCCATCTTTTAGCTGAAAAGAAAATTCAGTTTTCAGAAAACAGTTTGGTGGTTTGGGGTTTTTTCCTTAGTGTTTTGAATGTGAGAAGCAAAAGCTGGTAAAAGGCAGAAGGAGGTGGAAAATATGATGATAAAATCATGCTTTGATCACATGAGGGATAACAGCTCCCCCAAAGTTATTGAAAAATAGTTTAGTAATAAACCTTGTTTATCAGTAACATTGTTGGTTGTATTTATAACAAGAGAACTAGGTAAAACACAATACTGTGTTCCAACCACAATAATATCTAATAATATCTGAAGATGTCTGACTGAAATGGCTGGCTTTGTTTGCTTAAAATTTAGTTCTTTTTATCAGTCTCTTGAGCTTGTGTGTGTGTGTGTGATTGTGTTCATATTAGCATGATCTATGCTCATGATAAGCCTATATCCTTTAAAGTGCTGGAGTGCTTAGTTTTCTAAGTTTATCCATCTAACTTCATGATAAAAGTAATCAGTAGCTTACACTTCCTGTATTATTTATTTCAGATATTCCTTCAAGGAATCAGTAGTTTAAGGAGAGATTTATAAACATGGACTGATGTGTGTGAGTGTGGGGTTAACCACGTTTGTTACAGCATTCACAGTTGTTTATATTGTATGTTGAACAAGCACTTTCAGCAGATTGCCCACTCTGGTGTCACTCCTTAAGGTTGTCAGAGTCTACAAAACAAATCAAAATAATTCTGGTCATGCACACAATAATCCCTCTTCAGTAATGATGTCTTAAATGGCAATGTTCTGTTTAAATGTTTTTGACAGATGAAAGAAGGAATGGACATCTAAAAGGTTACAGTAGTCACCCCAAGAAAAGGCAAAGGGGGAAGTAGTGGTCAAGGGAAGTGATGACCTATGATGAAATTCATAGCTAGCTAGTATTTCCAGATGTGATGTTAGAGTTTTAGCTTAAGTAGTTCTTGTCATATTTATCTTTGAGTCTGACTGGAACACTCACATCATTTGAATAGTTTTATTTAATTAAAAAAAAATAAAAAAATTTTTAAAAAAATCATACAGTCAACCTAGTTACATTTTATTTCCTTTCCTTGTTTAGGATTTAATTTTGTCATTTTATGCATACTTGAACTCTCCTCCTGGTTTCTAATTTTCTCTCTTGAAAGTTTTACCTTTGATCTAGCTACAGTAATTGCAGAATATTCAAGAAATTATCTAAGGTTCTGACTTCAGATATGTAGGGAAAGAATGAGAGAAGTCCATGTTTCTGTGTAACAGCCCATGAAGATATCAGATTAGCTTCAGGCTGCTCAACATTATCTGAAAAAATTAGCTCCTGGTATAAACTTAATGTGTGTCCTTGTAATATATTTTAGCTTTATCAGATTATCTGAAAATTTGGTTCCACATTTAGCTGAAAGTCCAGGTTATTCTCTGTGTGGGTTATACAGGGCATATTTGATTTTCTGGTTTAGAGGTTGAAAAAGGTGTTGAGTATTTGATTTACCAGGATATCGTTATAGAACCAGTGTTTCTTTGTGACTAGTTACTGAAACAGTCTCGAATCTGGAATAATTTTATTCAGTCACCTCTGGAACGCCTGTTTTTTTTCAATGTGGCCTTTTATGCAGCTCACCATTGTACATTGTACTTTGCCCTGTCTTTGCAGTGACATTGCAACTCTGTAGCAGTGGTAATAGACAATATTATTTATATCTGGATGTTTCTTAAATCTTATCATCTGAGAACTAGGTGGTCATCAAAACTAACTCAGTTTCTTATTTTGAAAAATTCTTAAGTTAAAAATACTGGATTTCTAAACACTCTTATTTTTTCATGCTGGAATTTACTATATTTCTGTTTGTTTGTCAGTGAGACCTGTTTTGTTCAGTGTCTTTGTGTTTGTTTTCTGCAAAGCGCTGTACTTTTATCTGTTATCTTTGTCTTTGTATCTTGCTTTCTATTTTTTTTTTTACTTCAATATTTACATTTCTAAAGAGTTTCACAAAAGAGGATTGTGTTTTATTGCTATTTAAGTAATGAGAGCTATGATCTCTTGTTTAGGTCTAGAAGACCTAGGAAAAGAAGAACTTGTCTAGGGAAATTAGAACTATAGTATCCTTTTACATTAGGTAACAGGAAACCGAACCATATTGCTTTAAATGGCTAAAATGTCTTGAAAAAAAGGCAAAACATATGGCTTTGGCAACTAAAATAAGTGGAATAAGAACTTCTTGGAAAAAAGACGTCCTTCAGAAATCAGATTTGAAATGGCTGATGCAATAAATGGCGACTTTGCATAAGCAGGAGACACCACTGTGGTAGGTGGTACAGCTGGTTTGGAGCTGGTTTTGAGTCTTCTCAGTGCTTCAGACCTTGAGCAGGTTCTCCCTTTAGTTGATCAAGATTGAATTAATCAGCTGCAAACTGAGTAGGGCACAGAGCTGATCCTTCACCAAGCTGGCTCAGGGCAGGCAGGGTGTACTTGCTCCAGTGCATCCCTGTGGCTCCCAGGTGAGGTGGAGCAGCTGCTTCAAGGCAATGTGGAGCTTGGGCTGATAAACCCACAGCTGTCAGCATACAGGCCCACGCAGAAGCACACCCACATAACAGCACTGCATGTGCATACACCCCCATTACCATTGCTGTCTAATCCTGTGTGTTCTATTTTGTCCTTTTGCTGCAGGAATCCTCTTTCATCGTGTTATTTGAGGTAATGAAAGAAGACTCTCATTGGTTTTGCCTTTTACAGATTTTCCATAGAAAAATTCTTGATTTAAGTTAAGCAATCAGTTAAACTAATGTGAGGCATCTCAGGTCAACATGTGAAAGGGAGCCCTAAAAACCACAAGATGCTGACAGCTTAACAGTAATTGAAGGGAGTTGTGGGAGCTGCAGCTACAGAAGTGCTTGAGGTCTCAGTCAATCATGCTTGCTTCAGTATTGATTTATAGGATAACTGCTTTCGCTTGGGCTAAAGTAAGAGTAATTGAGGTATAATAACCCGAGTTAACTGCTCCAGTAAAGTATACCATGACTTAACAAGGCCAAATTAGGTAAATTTGCTTGGTAAATCTTTTTATTTTTGAAAGGCTTCCTAATATAATAACTGCTATGAAAGTGTGTTCTTAACCGAAAATAAAGATCAAGTACAAGTGGTGGCTTGACCCTGTCTAAATGCCAGGTGCCCACCAAAGCTTCTCTATCCCTCTGCTCAGCTAGATACAGTAGAGGAAATACGACTAAAGGTTCCTGGATCAGCAGAGGTGCAGGGAGGGATCACTGACATGTTACAAAAGTGTCAGTTCAGGGATATTGATTTCATTTCTCACCAATCAAATCTGGTCAGAATAATGAGAAATAAATCCCAAATTTTTAAAAAATCTTGTCCCCAAGCCCTCCATTTTTTGCAGGCTCAACTTCACTTCTGAATCCCCTACATCTTGCCACACTGTGATGCAGCCAGACAGGCAGTGGGGATTGTGGTCAATTCATCACACTGACTGTGCCTCTCTTTCCTCTTCAGGGGAGGGACTCCTCATCCTTCCTTGCTCCAATGTAGGGTCCCTCCCACAGGAGACAATTCTCCATGAATTTCTCCACCATAATTCCTTCCCACAGGTTGCAGTTCTCCACTAACTGCTCCAGCATGGGCCCTTCTGAGGGCATGCAGTCCTTCAGACACAGGCTGCTCCAGTGTGGGTTGCACACAGGGTCACAAGTCCTGCCAGCAAGCCTACTCCAGTATGGGTTCCTCTCTCCACAGGTCCACATGCCCTGCCAGGAGCCTGTTCCAGTGTGGGCTTCCTATAAGGTCACAGCCTCTGCTGGGCTCATCCGTCTGCTCTGACATGGGGTCCTCTCCATGGGCTGCAGGAGCACAGGCTGGCTTACAATGGTCTTCCCTGCAGCCTGCAGGGGAAGTGCTCTTCTCCAGCACCTGGGTCCCCTTCTTCCCCACTGACCTTGGTGTCTGCAGGCCTGTTTCTCTCATGTGTTCTCATTCCTCTCCGCTGGATGCAGTTGTGCAGTTTCTTTCCTCCCTTCTTAGATGTTATCCCAGCAGCATTGCAACCATTGTTGATGAGCTCAACCTTGTCCTGCAGCTGGATGGCACTGACATGGTGGGAAGCTTCTGGTACCCTCTCACAAAAGTCACCAATGTAATCCCCCCATACCAAAATTGTGCCACATAAACTCAATGCAGCACAACAGTCTACAGGCTTGCAATTTTTCCTTGGTGATAATTGCAGTGAAAAAGATAATAATTTAATTACAATAAACCCTGTGTTTTTGGTCAGTGGTGCAGTTCAGTATGTGAATCTCCGTTCCTCCAGAAGGATCTTCTCAGCTTCTCTTTCTAATGAAACACTTCAGCTGTCATAAGGTGGCTTACAAGTTCTTATCTTTCACAGCAGCTCTGATATGAATTAAATGCAGCTGCTCTTTATGAAGAATGGTATCACGGCTTTGCTTTCTTTTGGGTTTTTCTTGGTCAATTGTGAAAAATGCCCTTTTTTGAGTACAATTCAGTTCCTTTTGTATCAGCCAGTTGAAAAGGTTCATGTGTTCTTCAAGGCCTTTCAGAATTTGGGTTGATACACATTAGTTTCTGGCAATATTACTGCTTGGCTGCAGCTTTGTACATTGTTTTGCTTATACTAGGAATGTCGGTATTTAATTGTAGTTATTTCTCAACAGTTGTTCTTGAAGAAGGCTATAATTTGTGAGCATAAAAATAAGTGCTTATGATGTTTTTAACTCCATTTAGTTGGAATCAGCTTATTTATGTAGAAAAGATAGGTGGTTAAAAAAAAAACAAAACAACAAACCACCAAAAATATTTTATCTGTTAACGCAGTTTTACTGATCCTGGTGAGCAGTTCTAAGGAGTTAACTGTACCATTTTCCTAAATCTTATGTACATTCACATAAGTAACTTTCCAACTGTGAATTGTGAACTAAATCCACTGTACTATTTCTTTACTGTTGCTATGTTTATTTATGACTGTTAAAGCACCTGTGTAATTTAGACAGGGTTGTATTAAAATCCTGAAATGTTCATAGCAGGACCCACTTTAGGATTTATGGCATTACTGAAAAAAACCAAATTCTCAAGGGGAAGTCCTGCCACTTTTTCTGTATCTGCAGAATTACATTAAAATTAGAATGAGTCTGCCCATGTTGTAACTGGGAATTTTACTAATATTGTGGTGTTTATATTAAAAAGTGACAAACTTTTTCAAAGATGCTGATATGGAGTTTGTAAATATGGAAAGACAATTGTAATGCATTTCTTGGCAAGTTTTATGCAAAATGAGGTGGAATCAGATATTGGCTTAATATATAAATATTAACTTGTATATTTTGTCTCATCAACAAAACTGAGTTTTACAATTAGGTGATGAAATATAGAGACTGGTAAAGGGAACTGCGGTTACAGGTCTTACTCTCTGCAGTTTGTTTACTCTCTGCATTTGTGACATCTTAGATGTGCTGCCTTTAAAAGATGCATCACCACTTTCATAAGGAAAATGAAGTTACTTGCATTCCTCAGTACGGACAGGAATTAAATATGGATGGATAGATATCTTACTAAGAAGGGAAATAAATCAGTAATTAAACTGCACAGATGGTATAGAGATAATTAAAATATATATCAAAATTGCCTTTACAAGCTATAAAAAGAAACCCATCTGTTTTAAAAGAAAATACAACCAAGTATAAAATCAGCTTGACTCATAGTTTTTTTCATAGCTCTTGAACATCTGTGCAAAGCACTTTACTAGTATAAGTAATGATGGGTTTGCTTTTATCAGCAAAGATTTCATTTACAGGAGTAGAAGGCTATGAATACAATACAAATACTGCTGATCCCACAAGTCTAACCTGGATTGCTTCCATTGAAAGTTTGTTACAGGGGTGCTGCTGTTCTGCTTTGAGGCTTTTATTCATGCAGGCTCCTGTCTCCATGTCACTTCCTGCCCGAAGGTCACAGGAACAGTCATCATCTGCATAAGCATGCCTTCTGGAAAAAATAGTATGTAGGAATTAATTTTGTGAAAGAATTTTTTATTGCATTTCTTTTCCTTCCAAATTTTGCATATATTTGCACAGCAAAACTATATTGACCATTGCCTTCTCCCTTTTTTGGAAATTTTTGCCTTTCAGGACTTATCCAGAGACTAAGTCCGTAATCCAGAGAAGCTATTTTCCATTTTGTTTTCCTCAATTGTCAAATTATGGGGTTTTCTTCTATGTTTTCATCATAGTTCAAATCTGCGGTAATACATTGCAAGAAAAACCTGCAAACTTTTGTATCTAGTGCCTGAAGTACCCAATGCATTTTTAGATACTTAGGAATACAGCCAGTACCCAAAAGGTTCCTCTTGGAATATGTCCAGCCGAAACTGAGAACTAAATTTTGAAGTTAGCTGTTATCTGCAGTAAAATGTCTTACCTTTCTAATAGAGGGAAATAAATTATGTGTTTTCCTATCCAAATCATATAGCTCTCTGGTGTGAAATGAACATTGGATTGATCCAAATTTTGGCTGATGCCAGGGAATATTTTTTCTCTTAATGGGGTAAATAACCTCCTATGACTACAGTTTAAAGGTAATAGAAAATTAGCTATAAAGAGAGAAGCATATATAAGTGAAATGATGAAATAGGCTTGAAAAATTTTAGTATTTTAAATCTTAAGCAATTTTTTTAAAGTTAAGCAAAAAATTTAAAATCTTTACACAATTTAACTAGTACTAGAACAGATACTAATCGAGTAACAAACCCTGAGGAGTCTAAAGTGACAAAAGTGCTAGGAAATTTAGGTAAACAGAATGCCTCACTCATCATGCTTAGACTTTTGATCAGAAATTTATTTGTCTTTTGCTTTAGTGAGCAGAAAAAAACCTTAATTCTGTTTAAGAAGCCTAAGGTTGCTCTGCTCTCATATGCAATTATTTAGTGTAGCCTGCACTAATTGCATTGTTGTTAGAGACATATGCAATTATTTAGTATAGCCTGCACTAATTGTGTTGCTGTTAATGATGGGCTGCATAAATCTTCCTATGAAAACAAAGATTTATTTTCTTTGGAAAGAAGGATTTAAGTGGTTTGTTTTTTGTTTTTGTTTTTGTTTTTGCTTATAATCCTGCTAGATTTGAACTATTAGATCTAAAATTTTCTGCGTCGTGAACAGATTTGTTTAAATTTAGTCAAAAATATTATTGTCCTTTGAGGAAAAAGATTAGGGGAACTATATTGCTGATTTGAAAGCAGAAATACCTTCTAACAGACAAATTGCTTCACATTTATACTTGGGGTTACTTTACTCATTACTTTAGTGCAGTGACTTGAGGGTGAGAAGGGTAAGGGACTGGGGAGGAGGAAAAAATCACATGAGAATGCAGATAGGAAGAGAATGATGAAGTGGGCACTGCCACTGGCAAAGGAGCACTGGCCAGGGCTTTAATCAGAAAATACAGTAGGAGTGATCACAAGTACCAACAGGAACAGGAACAGAAGATATGTAGGGTGTAAAGCATTCACCTTCTGGAGCAAACAGTCAGAGTCTTCATTTGTACACTCCTTTTTGCTCATTTGCAACTCAAACCACACTGAAATTTTTTTTTCTGGTTTGCCTTCATTAATTCAAAAATTAAGCACATGCAGAGGATTTAATATTTAATTGAATTAGTAGTAAAAACCAGGAGTCAATATGACCATACTTGACTACTTCTGACCCAGGCTTGAGCCTCTGTGCTTTGAACTTGCTAATCTTCCAGCCCTAGATTTCCATGTCCCATACCTTTGATCCTTAACTTTATTGTAAAGTGCAAAATTGGGTAAGATCCATTATTTCTGAAAGATGAATAGAATAGTGGGTACTTGCTTTCAATTTTTGGTTTTTGCAAAGGAACATAAAATTACACACAGATTTAAGTAAAGAATAGAAACATTGAAATTTCCTACACTTACAAACTGGGGAACGTCAGGCTTAATTCCTTCATTGCATCAGTGGTTTTGAGTTTTTATAAGAGAAAAAGTGTGTATGAAGCGAGACATAATGCTTTTTGTTAGACCTACTCCATATAGGTGAGAAAATTTGGTCATAGAAGCTCCATTCAAGTCTGCAATACAACATTAATTTCCAATTAAGTACAATTTGAAAAGACTTATTTGTCACTTTCATTACATAAAATCATTTAGACTATCCGAAGAAAAAACTTCAGTGAGTGGAAGGGAGTATTGACAGGATTGGAAGTCTCATGGAGTAATTTATTCCAATGGGATGTTATGCTATGGGTGGTCTTTTTGTTTATAGAGGATGAAAATTGAACTACGTTTTATACTTCTAAAATACAATAAAGCAATATTTTTTTTAAGGTCTCTGTGTTTCCTAACTTTTGAATCTTAATTTTCAGACTTGTACATGTTCTTTGTTAAATGTCATGAGGCTCCCATGGGCCCCAGTGTTGAGCTTGTCCTGGTCCTGACATCCTGTCCTTCAGGTGTGTCAACTCAACTGCACCACTCAGCTTGGTGTCACTTGCAGACTTGCTAAGGGTTCACTTGATCCTGATGTCTGTAGCATGCCAGGTCCTTCCCCAATAGATTGGACCATTTGCTACCTCAAGGAGATCAGCAAAGAGTCCTGAAAGCGGCAATAAAAATGAATCATGGGCTTGATCCAGAGGCCCAAAAGAAAAGAATTTTAATAACGAGAAAATAAAAAACCGCAGCAACACAGGAGAAGCTGAACACAGTATGGGGTACTCTAGAAAAGATGAGGGTCAGGGTGAAACAGTAACTTATAAAAGGTCAGCTAGGGGTGGAGTTTGGAGGAAGGGTTCTAATGGGAGTCAAGGATTAGGAATATTATAATTACTGCAGAAAATATGAACCAATAACAATGGGGAAACAGAGAACTTTCTAGCAACATTTGCATATTCAAGTCCCACGAGGCAATGCAGCTGATATTTTTCTCTACCTAAGGAGGGCTTTCCCACATTCTTCAGCTGAATTCTTCATCAACACCAACAGGTGACTGTGTTGTTGATGAAGACATTAAATACCACTGGTCCCAGTGAGGGATACCACTTGTCACTGATCTTCACAACATGGAGTCATTGACCATCACCCTCTGAATGTCACCATTGATAGATGTTTTAAATGTTTAAGAACCCAGCTTGTAGTCTGGGTTTTCTAAGCCTGAGGTTTCTGAGTTTCTAAACTCAGTTTCTTCGTGGTGTTTTGGTTTACGAAGAACCTGGTTCTCACAGATTGGACATAAACAGAGCTAGTGTTTTTTGTCATGAGTTTGATGTTTTGTATTCCTTTCTGTGGGATGGACTTTCTCTATGCCCTTCAGTTTTGGCCAATGGGATGAAGAGTTCTGGTACTCTTCTAACCAATGAGAGTGGCCTGTTCAAGGAAGTATATAAAGAGGGCAATTGTTTCAATATATCAGAGTCAGATGATTTTTGCTAAATGAGGTTTATGTCATTTGTTACTCACTGCAGCAACACCAGCTGACAATAAAGAGAAAAAAAACATTAATTTTCAAATAAAAGACAGCTGATTCATCTTCTTGCTTGCTGAAACTCAGGAAACAACTGATCATCAGCATATTCACAATAGTGGTAGGAACACAAATAATTATATCTCTAATTTCTAGTTTTAGTGCATTTTGGCTGACTAGAGGGAAGTTCCACTACATTTTTCTTTCTTCTTTTTTGATAAGATTAGTGAACCTCATTCATGAGTGAGGTCATTTGTACATTTTACTATATAGTTCTCTGAAGGCAAAAGCTACCTGGTTTGGAGGCAGATACACTAGATACTGCAGCCCATCTTCCTAAAACTTGTGTCAATATCCTTTGTGACTTAACTACTGCTTACATTCCCTCATTGTACATCTGTCTTCAGTCACAATAAGGGAAAAATAATTTTGTTGCCACATATTTAAATGAACTTATTTCTGTTGTCATTGCTCTCTAAAAGTTCTTTGTTGCTTTCCTCATTTTGTTCAGTATTCTAAACAAGCACCTCAGCAGCAGGTTGAGGGAAGTTATTCTCCCCCTACTCTTCCCCCCACCTCTACACCTACTCTTGTTTGGTGTACTCCATCAAGCTCTGGAGTCTTCAGCAGTTTTTCTGTCTTTCATGAAGAACATCATCGACCTGCTGGACAGAGTCCAAAGCAGGGCCCTAAAAATGACCTGATGACTGGGGGTCCTATTTTATGATGACAGGCTTGGGGAGCTGAGGTTGTTCAGTCTGGGGAAGAGAAGTCCCCAGGGAGAGCTCATTTCACTTTCCTGTACATGAAAGGGACATACAAAATGAGGATGAACAGTTTTTTTACATGGGCAGATAATGATGCGATAAGGGGGAAGCATTTTAAACTAAAAGAGGAGAGATTTAGATTAGATATTAGACAGAAGTTCTTCAGTCAGAGTATAGGCATTAGAGGTAGAAGCACTACAACAGGTTGTTCAGAGCAGCTGTGCATGCATCATCCCTGGCAGTGGATAAGACTTTGAGCAACCTAGTCTAGTGAAACGTGTCCCTGCCCATGGAGGAATTTAGAGATAGAAGGTCTTTAAGATCCCTTCAAACCCAAACCATTGTATGATTCTATGACTGCCTAATTTTACTTTTTACAGGATTTGGTATGTATAGTTGTAACAGTATTAACAGCTCTCTATAGGCACACATCCGAGCAGCTAAATGTATTTAACGCATTAGGTGGGTTTAAAGCAGCTCTCAAATGTGATTTCAACCCAATCATAAACGAAAATTGTGTAAGAAAGTGTTTCTTTTAATATATTGTGTCACCATTGTTATGAAACACAACTATTCGCCATCTTGACAGAGTAGTTATTTGCTTACTATTCATCCTATTTTAAATGTAATGTTATCCTACGGAAATAGCCTCAGCTGTGTATAGTTCTGTTCACATTCCTTCAGGGTATTATAACCTTCTACAGTGAGATGAGAACAGTAAAATGGATTATTGCCTTTTGTTTCAATTTTTACTCTTCTTTGCCTGTTCTCTTCTGTTTTATGTGCTCCATTCAAAGCACAACTCAAGCCAATCAACAATTAATTAAAACTAGAGAAACTAATTTCTGAATTATTTAGGTCAATTGGATTGGTAAAATCTGAGGTCCTTAATATTTTTTCTGAAGTGTTGTCACCCAGAATACTCCAAGTATATAAATCCTATCTATTTTCTTTCTTCATTGCATGTCCCTATTTGTTATATTTTAGGGTTTTTCTTTTTGCTTTCTTTGATTTGAAAATCTATAGTAAACATAGAACTACTCTCTATATATTTGATTATTCTGTGAAAGAATATTGTCAGGAAATAGTGACATAGTGTAAAAGAAGACATAGTGAATATAAATTATGAATTCGTTAATGAGTTAAATCACCAAGCTAGACATACTTCGGTGATTTGTAAGAAAATCCTTATTACTGAAGAACCAATCAGTGAATGTGCAGGTCTTTTACTGCCTGAAAAAAATTTCGTTTCAAATCTATTACTTAAATAGGAAGGTAATGCCACTTTTTTTTTTGTAAAATAAGCCTTCAAATCTCCACTAAAAGCATTAATATTTTCAGCCATGAAAAGACATGAGGCAGTATAAAATGGGTTTCAAATTATCACTATCTAGCTGAAAGACTTTTTCTTTTTACTAATCAAATATATTTTCCAATTCAGAAATCCAACAATGAAGTGTCTTGTTAAGGACATTTTATAAAACTGGGGGAATGAAGAATCACTGTTCAATCTTAGATCTCCTGTCACCATGAAGCATATAACTCAGTGGGCTTGGATTTTTTTATTTTTAATGTAAGAGTGATTCTATATATATATATAATATATAAAATATTATATATATTTTATTCTGTTTTTTATTTTTAATGTACGAGTGATACTATAAGAACACAGTCATGTTAATTAATGTTATGTTTTCATACCATCCAGTCAGAAAGCATAGCTATGCCTATGGAAAAGTATAATGGCAATATAATTAGGATTTCTTCTAGGGAAAACACTGTAACAGACATCCTACCATGCTTATTTTAATTGGATGTTTAGCTCAAGGGCGTTCATAATTTATCATAAACTTTAATGGTAATACAATCAACTGGAAGGAAGCCATACTTACCTCCTTGATTACACCATAAGAAACGAAATCCTAATTTGAGTATCCTTGTTTTAATATTCTTTTACTGACATGGCAAGAAGTGAAGACTTGGGTGACAAGGAGGTCATGCTTTTCAGTGTCTCAGCTGGGTAATGACTCAATGTAGTACAAGAGTAAGAAAAATTAAATTAAAAATCATATTAAATTGGCCTATTATGCAGAAATCTGGCCAGTAGGCAGACTGATGAAAAGCTTTTATGTCAAGGGGATTATGAAGTATCACAGGAAGTCTTACTGTACTGATTTTCATTTTTCATTCTGTTAGAACTTGGATGTCTTGGGGTCCTCTAGTTCAGCCATTAGTTCCTCAGTGGTAACTTCAGAGAAACTACTTTTATGTCTACCAGCCACCAGAACCAGTTTCTGGTCCTTCCCAAATATTGAAGTTGTTTCAAATGTTATGGTTAACCTTCCTGTAAGAATGCTGGAGTATTTAATTAGGGGATAGTTTAGAGAGCCTTGGTCCCTATTAGGTAGATCTGCTGGCACTTCTGCTTTCTTATTTAATATGAGAGCTTAAAATGTGACTTGGCAATGCATTTAAGTGTTCTCAAGATGTATTTACCAAAAAAGAGAATAGTACATTTTTCACCAGTCTGTGTTTATTGTTTCGTTGTCCAATGTTGAAAATCCTGTTTTAAGAATGTTAATGTGATGTGATATGTGATACAATTTTTAACTAAATATATTTCCCTTGGAAAAACTTGATAGACTTGATCTTTGTGGTGAGATGACACTTTCCAATGGGCCATTATGAGCTACCAAATATCTTTTAGCCTGAATCAGTAAGGATTCTCATTGTTCTTGTTCCTTATAATATAATCTTGGATATTTTTATTATCTGTATGTTTAATCCTTTTAGCTTCATGTTAAGTTCTGAGCTTCAATAATTTTAAAATTCAATAATTTTGATCTCCCTTAAGTACTTTTCTGCACATATTTTCTCTTTCTCCATTTTGCATCTGCTGACTTTCTACTTCTTTCTTCTAGTAAAAAACACATCTGATTTATATTAATTATTGTTTATAAATTATTCATGTTTTATTGTTACTGCATGACTGTATGTTTCCTCCATAAAGCTAATACTCCTAGCACTAAAAAAAATCTCACTGGAGGCAGTTCCTAGTTCCAGTTATTTTGGAGGCTTTGCTCCCTGTACCCAACTCAGTCATCTGCTTCTGGCTGGGGAGGATAGACCGTGCACCCAGGCAGGCAACACCTGTGCATAGCAGGAGTACAAAGCCTCACCACTGTATGAGTGAGCAAACAGGGGAACATAGAAGCAATTGGCTGATATGGCTGCTAAGCTACTCTCCATGAGTTTTGAAAAGTCATGGCAGTCAGATGTCATCTGAAAACTGGAGAGAGATGGATCAAATGGGTTGACTCATCAATATGTAATGAATTGGTTGAGTGGTGGCACCCAGAGTGATGGTCAGAGACCAGTGACAAGTGGCGTCCCTCAGGTGTTTGTACAGGGGCCTGTGCTATTTAATGACTTCATCAATGACACTGACACCAGGATTGAGTGAACCCTCAGCAAATCTGCAGATAACACCAAGCTGAGTGGTATGGTTGACACACCCAAAGATGGGATGCCATCCAGAGGGATCTGGACAAGCTCAAGGCAGCCCCATGAGAAGCTCATGAGTTTTAACAAGGCCAAGTGCAAAGTGCTGCAACTGGGTTGGGCCCCCCCCAGTACCGTCACAGGCTGTGGGATGAACAGCTGGAGAGCAGCCCTGGGAGAAGGATTTGGGGGTGCTGGTGGGTGAGAGCTGGACATGACCCAGCCACGGGCACTCCCAGCCCAGAAAGCCAAACGTGTCCTGGGCTGCATCCAGAACAGCGTGGGCAGCAGGGAGGGAGGGGATTCTGCCCCTCTGCTCTGCTCTGGTGAGACCCCACCTGGAACACTGCACCCAGCTCTGGGGTCCCCTTAAAGATGGCATGGATCTTTTGGATCAAGTCCAGAGGAGAGCCACGAAGATGATCTAAAGTGATGGAGCGTGTCTCCTAATGAGACTGAGAAAGTCAGGGTTGTTCAGCCTGAAGAAGAAAAGGCTCCAGAGAGACTTTAGAGCAACCTTCCAGTACCTGAAGGGGGCCTACAAGAAAGCTGGAGAGGTATTTTTTACTAGGGCATAGAGTGTGAGAAGAAGGGGAAATGATTTTGAAACTGAAGGATGATCAATTTGGATTAGATACAAGAAAGAAATTTACAGTGAGGGTGTTGGAACACTGCAATAGATTGTCTAGGGTGTTGGGAGATTCTCCATCCCTGTGAATATTCATTTTCAGCATGGATGAGGCCCTGTGCAACCTGTTCTACTTGAAGATATCCCTGGTCATTGTAATGGGGGTTGGACTAGATGCCCTTTAAAGCTCCCTTGCAATTCAACCTATTCTATAATTCCCTCTTACCTCCTGTAGGTAAAAAGATATGACACCCAGAGAGGGGCATTTCTCAATGGATCATTGCTTTAATGATCCAAGATTACCACTCATCAGTATTTCCACCTGTGAGCAACCCCTAGTCATAGCTGTAAGACTCCCAGACCACTTCCATAAAGATATAAATAAATAAGGTCGTGGCTGAGTGTGCGCAGTTTAAGACTGTATCCTCTTGTGCTGTTGCTGATTTCCTGGGAGAAGATGCTGACTCCCACCCACTACAGCCTCCTTTCAGAGAGTTGTAGAGAGTGATAAGGTTCACCCTGAACCTCTTTTTTTTCCAGGTAAACACCCTCAAGTCCCTCAGCCACTCCTTCCAGGACTTGTATTCTAAGCCCTTCCTTCACCACCCTTGAGACCCTATTTGTCTGTCTAGCCTAGCTAATATGAAATCACACGGTTTTTTCCCCCTTGAATGCTTTCAGTTCTGTCCTCCAGCACGTCCATATCTTAACACGTGATCTACCCGAAGCTTTTGTAAAAATCAGATTTTGATGACAGTTTGTATAAATATGCAGACTTCAAAGCAAATCGAGTAATTTTAAGGCTCTTAGAGTTCTAAACAAAATGTTGGTGCTCTGTGTTGCTCTTATGAGAGTGCCTGATTTTACATTAATATGTTCTTCCTTGTAAGTCCTAAATAGGCACTAGTCCTGATCTTTTTCTCTTTTTTGTCTGTTAATTTCCATTATCCTTTATCTCTTTCAATACATCAGATTTTGTCAGTGCATTGGTTTTATTATCAGAAAATAGGAAATGAAACAACTTGGCTTGAACTTGAAGCAAGGAGACTAGTCAGCTATTTAAAGTATCCAGGTATAATGTATCCTTAAAAGGCTTCCAGGTAGCTTTAGTCTCCAAAACTTTGCTTTCCCTGTAAGCATAT
Organism: Sitta europaea; assembly: GCA_013400255.1. NCBI lineage: Eukaryota > Metazoa > Chordata > Aves > Passeriformes > Sittidae > Sitta > Sitta europaea. The sequence goes on along the minus strand of VXBS01003885.1, from coordinate 75,737 downwards.
TTATATTGTGCATTTCAGATAGTTTTAGGAACATGTTTTACAGCTGTCTCACATTCTTGGCTCCATCCTTAGACCAACACTGCTAAAAGGTGGCACTGAGTTTTTATCTGATGTTGCCTGGATGAATGCAGTTTAAAATGGTTGCTGCAGATTGAATTCCTATTCTCCATTTTAAAGGAATAATTAAGTATCACCACTATGCTAAGCTTCTATGTTTTCCATTTATGTATAGCTCTTGATAATGCTTATCCTCTATTTTGTGTGGAAAAATCTATCCAAGTAAGGCAAATGGACTAAGGAATTAAAATACATAAACCAATAGTGAAATATTGCTAATTATGAATAAACAGAGGCATCCAAGGCCAGATGTTTTCTTACACTGTTGAAGATGTTTATGCATTAATGTAAACAAAATGTGTAATGTAGGTAGTCAGTTAATTTGTTTGATTGATGAAGTGTTTAAACAGAATTCATGGTATTACTCAATGGAAGTTATGGATGCCATTTTTTATACATTATTTCAGCATTATCTGATAGTGATGGAATATAAATCTGTACTTAATTGGCTATGCAAGCATTTATTGAATTTTTATTTGAATAATTAAAGGATGGAAAAGCTTCTTTAAAGGGTAAACCCAGCAGTTTTCTGAAGTGTGTTTGCAGTAGAATGATAACTTCCTGAGATTAAAAGAAAAAAAAAATTGTAGCTGGTAAACAGTAGTGAGGAGAAAAAGCTGCCTGTATCTCAAAAGAAATAAAATTTTAGATGCATAATTATGGATTGTGTTGAAATATATAGGGAATTATGGGATTTTTTTTTTCCCAACCAGTCTCATTTTTTCTTGACTTTCTGACATTTTAAACAGTTTTTCTCATTTCAGTGCTTGAGGTAGTTTTTATTAGTAATATGATGTACTATAACAAGTTACAATTATTTCAGACATGAAAAGACTTCCTTTCAGATCTGCCTATACTGAGGAGAAGATATTTCTAGAAATATCAGACAAGTGACAATGAAGGCAAGTGCAATATTCTGTTGTTTCTGCTCTGCAGATGAGATTCACATGAGAGATCTGAATAAACTCTGTATTGAGAAACTCTCCAAATTTCTTCCTTCTTGGTTCCAGTCTGCAAGGGATGGCAAACTTCAGCCTCCTGGCATTTCTGCCTGGGATCACTACTGCTCTGGCTAGGGGTCCTTGGACACTTTGGGCTGATCTTCTGTCTAATTTTAGAAAATCTGCCATTTTCATTAACCTAGTGCTTTTTTATTATGGTCCCCTGTATGTAAATCCTCCTATTCTGGCTATGTGAACATTCCTGATATGGCATAATTTTCCACTGGGAGGAGCTGGGTGTAGTAAGACTTATGTTGCAGTAATGGTAAGAGCACACCATCAGTATTCACTTGCTGGCATAAATACAGTTTCTGACAAAGCAAGCCCTATATGCAGCAGCACCCTGCCTTGTTGTCTTTACTGTTCAGAGGTATTTTTTACTTTGTTACAGAAGAACTGCTGGTGCACTGAGTTCTATATGTTGCAAGATATATTTCCTGATCAAGATGTTCCTTCCAGTTTTTCTGACCTTTTCAACTTCTGCATGGTCACATAAGTTAATTGATCCTGACCACTCCCCAGGATAGGTTGGTGTGTTAGTTTGACCAGCCCAGGGAAGTGAGCTGGCTGTTTCTGAGACTGGCTTTTTATTGGACCAATGGGAAAGCATTTTCTAGTTCTTATAACCTGTGAAAGGAAGCCCGGGCAGCTCTTCCCTTCCAGCTGTCGGAGAGCACACACCTCTCCCCTCTTGGCTCTGGGCCGAGTGGAGGGAGGGGGAAGGCCACGTCGGCCAGGTAGGGGCAGCTGATTTTGGGGACATCTGTGGGCACAGAGTTCTGCTCTGCTGCTGGCCCGGCTGGGCTTTGCCTCTGCCATAACTCTGCTGCTCCTGGTGAGAGAGCAGAGCAGACACAATGATGCAGGCTGGGCCACCCTGATAAGGCTGAGGGGTGGAAAAGGAATGGTGGGATCTGTCCAACTCTCCCCCCTAGCTGCAGAAGACCAGCGAGCAGCTCTTTTTGGGCCCAGGCACCCTGTAATCTGCCCTGCCTGAGCAGGGCTTTGCAATATGACACCATGGACTGCCTGGCCTGGCTGCCCTTCAGCATGGCTGCGTGAGTGCCTTGGGCTGGACACTGCCTTTGTTAACTCCTTCAGTGCATCAGTGCACAGATGGGACCTGGAAAGCCTCCATCCTCTCTCCAGTGAGAGAAAATCAGAATGCAGATGTGTAAAGACCACATGAAGTATCAAAGTCAGTCAAGAAAGAGTAAATATCTTGTCTTAGTTTGGAAGACAGGTATCTCTAAGGGCAAACAGGACCCTCTCCTAAAATGGAGAATGCAAAAACCCCTCCTCTCTCCGAATTGTTATAATTTTAGAATTAAGGGGCTCTCAGGCAAAGATGTGAGGATATGGATAACAGTTCTTTACTTGTGTTTAGCAAGGCAAAACAGAACAACAGTAACTATGATATGAACAACAGACAGAACCAGGGAAACAGTCACAGTTTCTCTGGCACTGGCACCCTTTCCCCGTTGGTGCAGTTACAGTCACAGGCAGCTGTGGTGCAGAGTCCCGGGGTGCTGGGGATGGATCAGGAGCT
>VXBS01003885.1:34759-72865 GCA_013400255.1 Sitta europaea | reverse complement strand
TCTTTTGTCTTTTTTAACTATTCTTAAGTGCCCAGAGATCAGTTACCTGGCAACTTATGGGAAAAAAATTCTACAAGAGGACTCAACCCCCAACTGATCTATATAGAAGGAGTCTGGGTAGTTGTTTTCAAGCTGTAAAAGACTCTTGTTAGCTATGGTGGTTGGCTATAATATATTGAGATTTTTCCTTTAAACCGTAAAGAAGTATGGAGGAGATAAAAGAGTTCAATTTGTAGACCTGAGCAAAGGAATGAAATGTTGAAGGGACTGTTGATTCCATGAGAAGTTGAACAGAGAGATGAAGTGATAAAGATTCTGTGCCCTCGAAAGACGAAGTGAATCTCTGTTCCTTGGCAGTGAAGGTGGTCCCAAAGATAAATAAAGAGAACTTTTGTTTTAACAGTTATCTTTAAAATAAAATCCCATACACTGATGTGGCCCAGAAGCACAACTGTGAACACGGGAGCAGTTTCATGAATGTAAGTGTTTCCAGGCGGTTGTCATTCATGAAGACTGGAACTATTGAGATAACTTTTTTTTTCTCATGGGAGAATTTTCCAAAGGAAACGAGAGGTGCTTCCTAAGTGAACTGAAGAAAGACTGTTTTAGAGGTGGAAAACTGACTGAGATTTCTGAGTGTTGTTTTCTTTACATTGTTGGTTGGGAGAAAAGGAGGGCTGGGGAGGGAGGAAGAGGGTTTTGAAGGTTTCATTCTCATTCTTGTTGTTTTTCTTTTCTTTTAGTGTTAGTTAATAAAGTCTTATTACTTTTAAGCTTAAGCCTGCTTTGCTCTTGATTAGGAAATTTCAAATTGGCAAACCCAAACCAAAACAGAAATTGTTTTTTCTGCCTGTTTTCAAATTGAAACCATGACAGTTGGCATCCCATATATTTCCTCTTGTCATTCGAAATTACTCTTTCTTACTAACTTCTTTTCTCCACCTTCATGGGCTTTTCAGACAACCTTATCAAACTGATGTTTCTCCTCAGGTAGTACTTTAACAGGTCTGCTTTGCCCAAGAAAAAAGCACTGAGTATTCTTGTTTGCCATTTGTCTGGTAGGTGTGCATCCAGCCTTGTGAGCCAAAAATAAATACTATGTTATACTGCACTGTTTATGGCATTGCCTGTGTGATACTAACAAATCAGCCAGCTTTTTAAATTGCATGAAAGTTCAGCTAAAGAAATTAGCTGTTGGTGTCACTTTGATTAACTGGATATGTACAATAGTGTTGTTGAGACTGTGTTTCATCTTTAGGTATGTTGTACTCATCTTGTTGGGCTCCCAGTGCATGTGGGGGAAAAAAGATATGTGAATAAATGAAAGGTTATCAAATAAACACAGGACAATTATTATTTTTTACTATGTCTCAGTACTTTCCACAAACCTGCAGAAGAGTAAGGCACTCCCAGGGAAAGAGGTAGGTGAAAAACTACCGTAAAATAATGGGAAAAAGGGATAAATTAACAGAGAAAGTAGCATCTATTTAAAGCTGAGTTACTCAAAATAATTTTGAATTATGCTATGTATTTGCCTCTGTACACATGCTGTATAATATAAATCATATTATACAAATAAAAAAACATTCTGAATTGTTAGTGTTTCCAGTCTCCCAAAGTTTATATTTTCATGAAAAACATTGGAGGAGGTCAGGTGCAGATTCCCTAATATTGATTCTACAGTAAACATTGCTGCCACTCTGTTCCTCATCAAATTATCTTTTGTAGTATAAGTTTATTAATTAACATCGAATTGTTAGGCTGTGAAATAATATAAATTAAGAAGGTCACAGAGATCATCTGGTCCAGTCCCTTGATCTTCAAGCAGGATCCATTTCAAGACTGGAAATCAAAGTTCTATCAGGTTGCATTGGATTAACATTACTTAATAAGTTCCAAAACATCATGTTTTAGCAAATGGAAGTGTTAGGGGGTGACAGACAGATGTGATAGGATGCCTATCACCATGCAAAAACCAAAAAAACCCAGCAGGTTCCATTATGTAGCTCTTTGTAAATACTTGAGATATAAGCTAAAAGGGAGAACTTTCTTGGTACATGGCTTGCATAGATAAATCCTCTAGTTACAGTAAAGATGATTCTATTATTTCTTTCAGTATTTATCAAAAGTGAAGTTCTGTTTCCTAATAACTGTGGACTTTTGGAAGGATAAGGCTATTTTGTTTTGCTGTCTTGTATCAAAATGGATTTTATGGAAACTTAGGTAATACTGCTTTTTAGTGTTATTAAAAACTACTTGAGAAAAGTATTTATTACTTTCATTTAAGCCTCAAATTTTAGTTTCAAACACTAGCACTATTAAAGACTCCTAAAACAATAGGAAAAGACTTTTGTGTCCCAATAATTGACTTCAATGATGGATAGTAGCTCACAGCACTATATATCTACTATTTCCCTTTTCTAGACTATAATGATAAATATACTGTGAATAGTAAACTCAGATGATGGTTTTCACTTAGAATTTTTTATTTAGGGAGAAATATGGCCAACTCGTGCAGCAGAGAAATACTGCAGTTTAACTCAGGACTTAGATCTTAGTATTTGTAACCCTGAAGCTTGATTTTTTTTAATAGTTTTTTCAGAAGAATTAGAAATTAAAATGGCTTTTTCTCAAAGTTTTCTTCAACATCTGAATTGGTGAGTCACTTCAAAAATAAAGATACTTAAGACTCAGTTAAGAAAGTCCTTTCTTTTGCTCCTGATGAGCAAAGTAAGATGTATGTTTTCTGTAGTGGACAACAGGTTTAGTAAGGTGCGAGCATGCAGATTCTTCAGGAAGATTGATTCTTCCAAGGGAAGTCATAAATACCAGTGAACCTTTGTATCAGACTGCTGTAGTTTGCAGGATGCTCATTTCCCAGTAGGAAGAATTACACCTTGTAAAATATCACTACAGTGTAAGGATTTTTCATGAGACAGGAGCCTCATACTTTTTATATCTAGTGTTGTTACTGGGGCAGGGGCCTGAGGGCTGCTTTCTCTTGCCCTATGAAATTGTCCTCTCACAGTGTTTTAAGAGGGCATGCTCAGAGTACTTGAAGCATAAAGGCTGTAGAAACATTATTTTTTATATTGCACTGCAGAAGAAAATCTCCCCAGTTCTTCATTAGCAGATGAGGTTTCCTGCATTAAACATGGCAGGTTTCTGAGTGGAGCAGGTTACTTTCCCATGACAGGCAATGTGACAGGAGTGCAGATGATGTGCTGAGCATCTGAACTGATATCAGCTGCTCTAATAGGAGTGAAGTCATCACATGAAGCAGGCAGCACAGCCTCAAGCCATTACAGGGTGTTAATGTCATTTCAACTTCACTTGGTTAGTTTGAAATGGGTCTGGATGGACAAAGATTCTCAAACATGTACGAGGAGAAGGAGCTCAACAAGTGTAAAACAGAAAGGATACATTACCACTGTTTTTGGTCTTTTTTTAGGAATGGCTCTAGCCAAGTGTGAATAAAATACTGTCCGAGGCATCCTCATACTACCATAAACCAAACTACTCTTTTCTGTAACACTGTGAAGAGTGATGAGTATATCCATGCTTAAAAGGGTTCACCACACTAGCTGTCAGTATTTGGATGTTGTTGGGGTTTTGTAGGAGGGAAGACTTTGGGGATATGGTAAATATATGAGCAGTACTGAGTAGGAGTGAAAAGGATGTGATCTTTGTTGGTGTAACAAAGGGGAAATTTCTCAGTAAATTCCTTCTGGGGTAATCCTGTAAAGTGGGGTGTGCTGCTAGTTCAACTGTGATACTCCCCACAAGGTACCCCAAAAAAGTAAAATTTCCAGTTTCTGTATAATTTGTATATGTGGAATCAGCATTTGTGGTGTTTATGCACTTCAGAGAATAATTACAGTATTCAAATCTTTGGTTAGATACACAGATGCACGAGTTCATGTTTTAGAAAGTTTATCATTAAGCAAATGCGCTACTTTATGTCACAACACATGGAAACAATTCAAAAACTGTCATTAGTCATCAAATCACTTTTTCATCTTTTTTTCCTTAACTTAGAGGGTAGAACTTGATATTTCTGTCAAAATATATAAACTTTAAAACTTTTTCTATTTTTTTCTGCTGTGTACATTGAAGGCTGATATTTGTCAGACTTAATTAATATCACATAGTAAGAAAGGTGAAGATTATGAAATAAAGGTATTTACAGACTTTGAATACATATGTTATGTAATAGAGTTAATTGTAATGTTCATTTAATTTAGTAAATAATTCCGTGGGCACACCAAAACTTTAATAATTCTTATTTTGCTAACACCAACATTTGTTTTTTAATGTTATGGTTCAACAGTCATTGTAAACTGTCTTCAGGACTATGCCTATGGGTAAGAGGTTGGCAAAATAACTTCCATCTTCTTTTGCTCCTTAAAGTTAATGATTAAGCATTTTTCTCCACTGTGTTTTAAAAGAGTATATGTTTTGTAGGAAGGAATATTGGTAAATGTTCTGGTGCATTGCAATGTATGGGTTCAGAACCTTCTGCCTTCAGAAAGGTTTAGTGTTTTGCACTGAAGATGTGTTGGTATAAAAGATTATGTATTATTTTGTGGTCAAATTTTATGTTTTTAGTTTATAGTACAAATTCTGTAAATAATAAAGCATGTACATAAAAGGCTAGTGTTTCTTACAGAATATGCTTGATGCAGGTTATAGCTAACTAGTAGACAGTAATGTAATGTGTATTATTTTAACAATGGAGTATTTTAGTGACTTGATACAAATCCAGAAATAATTAATTATTGATTAATTATCTTTAAATTTGTGAAATATCACTTATTAATCAAGTCTTTGTCTGTCTCATGCTGTATGAGGCATGGCAGGGGAAGGTTGTAAGGTTGAAAGGGAGCTGAAGCACCCCTTGTGGCAGAGCAGGAACCTTGTCAAGATTCAGTTTGGAAGTGTGGTCCTGAGGTCATGGGAGATTTGGCTGCAAGGAGGGTGGATTGCTCCTTTGCTTGACATGTGGGAGCCACAGAACAATTTTAGCATTTGGAAAAGTTTTTTAGCACCGAGCTCTCACCTAAGGAAGCACACATGCCCCACCAAGATGTTCAAAAGGACATATGTACGTACATGCTGAGGGTTGCCACTGGATAGTGGCAATGCTACTGTGGTAAATCACCTGTAACGAGGCAAACAGTGGCAAAACTGCAGATGGCTCTGGTAACAGGAACCTGCTTTTCTTTGCAGAGCTCTCTCAGTCACTGAGTGTGTAGGAGCAACCACAACTCCGAACATCACTGAGTTACGTGAAGCTTAAGCTATGATAGGAAAATTAGTTATACCTTCTCCATGATCTCTCATCATCATCCAGAACAGGAAATGAGTCAGATCTCTGGCACCATCAAAACTGCTGGATCAGCCATTTACATTTTGCATCCTAGTGGAAAGATTGGCAGTATGTAGGGGGCTATTGTTCATTGCTACTGGAACTGTTATTACCAGTTTCTTAACCTGTTGTCCCTTCCACATTACCCTGGTGCTTCTCTTTTGAGGGTTGGTTTGTTCCAAAGAAGTGAGTTAGTAACACCAGGCAGTCCAAACCTGAGGAGGCCTAAAGACTGTCAACCTACCTTCTTCATATCTGCTGACTACTGAAATGCAGCCTTTTCCACAGATGTTTCACTTAGATAATGCCCAGGGTAATTTAAGACATTTTTCTGTTTCCTTCCATGCATGCTGTGCTGTTTGTCAATTTGCAAACTAAATTAGAAAAGTCCTGACAAGTTTCTTTTGCATTGATTTGATCCCACACATTTGATAAAAATGCAAGTCCAGAATTATGTGAAATAGTTTGTTGACTCTTTCCAAAATACTCTGACTGATGCAATGCTAAGTTTTGTGTCCCTTTCTGTAGAGGATTCACACTGAATTTTCATAATCTCTTCAAGTCACCTGACTGTCTGCTAATATTCTTATGTTTTCTCTGTATATCAATTATTTCCAATTTAAAGAGTCAGCTTTCCTAAGATACTTAGTCACTTACCTCTTACAACCACGGGTATAGCATTATATGTGTTGTTTTATTATAATGACTTAATTTCCACAGCTTCTTCATTTCCAAGTTCTCTGGCTCTTATGGTTTCTCTTCTCATTTAGTCATAATGTCCTTGACTGTGTGTCATGAGCGGTGTTCAAGATTTTGTGCCAGCATCACTAGGTTCAATATTGTTCTTTAATAACTTCCCTCCAAACTGATAATTCACCACTTGTACATAGCTTGTTATTGCTTCTCTGTTATCTAGTTCATATGCATTTCATAATTCCAGTCTTTATCTTCTCCAGGCTGATAGTATTTCTCAGTTTCTTAAAACTGACTTGCTCTAATCTGTCTTCTTGTCCAGAAACTTAGATTACCTGTAGCTTAGTGATGCATTTTATTATAGTACACATTATTGAGACCATCCTATTGTGCCTATTGTCATCTGAAATTTTTTTAAGCACTCAACTTCCTGCTGTTCAGCAAAACAGTATCATCTCAAACACAGTAGATTTACATGTGTACTTCATATGGATTAAATGTCCCTTGAATTCACTGAAAGTAATGAATGAATTGAGTACATCTTCATCTTTAGCAAAACTAAACTCTAGAGTAGAGGTAAGAAAGACCAGTAATTCTGTTCATCTTATTTCTACACTTATTAAAAGTCCAGTTTAGATAAAATGGTCAACAGTTTAGCACTACTGTGGATTTAAGAGCAGCTCAAGTAGATGGAGTTTTATGTCTCCTGTGTTAAATGAGAGGAACTGTTCTTAATGCTCAAAGAAAAATTGTGTTAATTTAAAAAGCACCATTTGCATTCACTCTTTTAATATGTGATAGTTTTGCAATAATAAAGTTGGTGGGTTTGGGCTTTTGTGTATATGTAATAAGAACTTTCCTTTTTTATTACATCAGTAAATCACAGTGATTACAATGATTTCAGAGCTTGCAATGAAAATTATTTTGTGCTTGTATATTAGCTATTGTATTTTTCTGCCATGATAATAAAACATTGCCTTTATTCTGATTTCTTTCTTTTAATTTTTTTTAATTCCTGCTTGCAGTTCATAGTTCCTCTAAGCATGATTAGATCATTAGTATTTCTTGCCAACTTCTAGTTTCAGCTGGCATGGAAAAAGACAAGCAGAAGTCTGTGCCAACTCTAGCATTAGTTGTGCTGTAAGAATCATTCAGAAGACAGCAAACCATTCAGAAAAGTCTCAAAGTCATGCAATAATGCAATATGAAAAGATAAAATGTTGGGCCTCCATGTATTATATTGAATTGAAGACAAATTCTCCCATTCACTCCTTTCAGTGAATGTAAATTGGTTGTATCATGTCAAACTCAATGTTCATTTGGCAAATATTCTCTCTCTGCAGTAATTGGTAGGAGAAGCTGAGGCAGGGGTATAGGACAATAAGGAAATATTGTGATGTATCTTTAGCTGGGGCTCAGGAGTTCTAGATAGCAATGATTGGAGTTTCCCACTAAGCTGTTGCCTTGCTCTATAAAGTGATTCAAAATTTTACCATCATCAGCTTGCTATGCCAGTAAGATCTGTGCTTGAGCTATGTGATTATTTCATTTTCTGTTTCTGAGTCTTGAGTGCATCCTAGTGTCAAAGTTCTTTATGTGAGAAGAGATGGTGTCATCTCTTTCTATCAATTCCTATCTTCCTGGAGATTACTATCAATTTTTCTTATGATGCTCACTGACTCTGTTGATCTTGGGGTTGGCTCTCTTTGGATTACTCCCTTTTGCCTTAGTTATCTTATGCCCTAGTTTATTTAATGGTCCAGATGTGAAATCTTTGGGTTTGTACCTTGTGTTAACCTTTGTTAGTACCTTGGAGCTTGTCATCAGCGTGATGGTTGATAACAAACTCAACATGACCTGGCCTTGTGCACTCCCAGCCCAGAAAGCCGGTGAGATCCCAGGCTATATCCAAAGCAGCTTGGCCAGCAGGTGTGGGAGGGGATCCTGCCCCTCTGTTCTGTTCAGGTGAGATCCCACCTGCAGTGCCAGTTCTGTTAACCCCAAAATGGGAAGGACATGGAACTGTTGAAGCAAACCCAGAGGAGGACACAAAGTTGGTAAGAGGTACAAAACAAAGACAGGCTGAGAAAGTTGATGCTGCTCATTCTATAGAAGAGAAAGTGCACAGAGACCTCATAACAGCCTTCCACTATCTGGAGGCCTACAGGGAAGCCAGAGAGCAACTCTTCAGGGATTGTATGGACAGAACAAGGAGTAATGGATACAAACTAAAAGAGGAAAAACTTAGGCTAGATGTTAGGAAGAAGTTCTTTCCTGTGAGAGAGGTGAGACACTGGAACAAGTTGTCCAGGGAGGTTGTGGATATCCCAGGAACCCTGACACTGTTAAAGGCCGAGTTGGATAATACTTTGAGCAACCTGTTCTAGAGGAAGGCATCTGTGCCCATGGAAGAGGTGTTGGAACTAGATGATATTTAAGGTCCCTTAACATTCTATAATTCTGTGTTACCAGTTTCAGATGCGGGACGATACTAACAAGGTGCCTGGTCACAGTCTTCAAGACGCTGGTGTGCTATGCACACAACCTTGTAATGAAGCTTCTGATTCACTCTAGACTTGCCCTCATGCTATTTGCTTTTCCTTTCATCACTACTGAACCTCTGTGTGACACCTGAACAGAATTGCATACTGTGTGGACCTAGGTTCTTTGTTTCCAGAGTCCTAACAGCTTGCACAGTGTGACATTCTTCAGGTAGAGTTAGGATTTTGTTCCTCACATGTGCTTTGCATTTATCTACACAAATTTAATCTGGCATTTTATTACCTTGCCATTCAAAATCATGAAAACTTTTGCTGGAAGGTTTACTCTTACAATGCTGAATAATTTAAATTTATAGTCAATAAATGTTGCCACTTCCCAAACTCACCTCCTTTGTCAGATAATTTATGACTGCATTTTTCAATTCAGACTCTCACACAAATCCGTTTTCCAGGAAATTTAATCATTCTTCCCTTTGCCTCCTGGGCTTGATCACCTTGCTTAGAAATGTCAAAGCAGGGGTAGGATCAAATTGAATTGCTTTCATTTAGATGTTAATAAGTTGAAGTGTAAAAGACATTTTTTTCTTACAACATTGAGAACAAATTTCTGCACCAAGATTAAAACAGGCTATCTTCAGGATGTGTTGATGCTTTCAGTGTCATGTTTGTTCTGTTCTCTTCAAATTGGGATCTATTAAAAGTTTTCAGTAACGTAACTGAAAATGGATTAGTACAGTTTTGAATATGTGTGATAGTATTGCATTACTGAGTTGAATTACTGATTGATTTTTTTTTCATTGCTACTTTTAATCTGTTGTTGATTATCAAAAACAAAATCATTACTATAATGGAGTATATCTTCTGTCCATAATTTTAGTGCAGCATATCAAATAAACCCAGGCATCTGAAATTGGAATGTGTGAAAAAAGCAGTACTTATGTCAACAGAATATTTCTGTTAAATAAGTGATGCTAATGAATCTTCTGTAAAGCTGATTTTGTAATAAGACAAGGGTTACAGAAGAATTTCCACAGTTGGAGGATAGCATTTAGCTCTGCAGCAATAATATGCCATCTGTTGCAAATCTTTTGGATAAAATGCATTTTACTACTTTACATAAAACTTTCATATTCTTAACGATGAAAAATAATGTACATTAAGTGTAATGTGTAAAGGTATTAATGGTTGTGAATGTGTAAAATTAATGGTTGTTTCATTTATACTCAAATGGCATTCTTTATTAGACAACTTAGAAAAGAAAGCCACCTCCCCTTCTTTCTTTTGTTTTCAACATTACATATTTTCTTTCTTTTCTTTTAAGGGGACTTTCATGTTAAAATTCTAGATGTAAAAATCATGCCTTCAGCTTTTTGCAGAAAAAGTGGACCATACAAAATCATAGCCACCTTGCAGAGCTCACAGCATAGTTTTAAGTAAAACAGACCAGGAAGGAAGTATGAGCTATAACTGGAGAGCTGGAAATCTAGCCATATCAGTTGTTCTTTTTATATTATTCAAATTGTAAATTGTAGAGCGAGAAGAGAAAATTGTTTTCCCAAAGAGCAAATATCATCACCTAGCTCTTTCCAGGACACTGTTTTCCCTTTCAATCTCTAATCCACCTGTCCTGCCAGTGTCCATCTCCAGTCCTCAAGGAAGCCATATTTCAGTTTTTCCAGCAGTGCTAGTTAAAACACTAATAGGCCTGATGACATTGGTTCCTGTTCTCTCTGATTACAAGGAAATCATCCAAACCCTCATGCCCCTGGTTCATCTCATCTCACGTAACAAGCAAAACACCCACATTTCAAGACAGAATAAATGTTCTCAGACACCTTTAGGTAGAAATTCTGTGAGTGATGGGTATATGAGTCATGTTGTAACTTTGTATTTTTTTTGACATTCAATTTCAGTTTAATATAACAGAGGGACCAGTTTTATTAGAGGCAAATTTAACATAACTTAGGGTATTTCTTAGTATGTGTCTGTTGCTTTTCTACGTGTTATATGACCTCAAAAATTTTAATCTGAGTAACAGTAGAAGTCATGTTTGCTCAAGCAGAGGCATTTGGGGTCTGATGAGATGGGAGGGGAACTCTAGAAGCTTTATATTAAGATTCTGTTTTTCTAAATGTGACAATGTTTATGTCTTGTACATGCTAATGAATTTTACATAGCTTTCATGATTACCAGCTTTGTTAGGTGTTATTTTTACATTTATTGCTCTATTCTTAATATTACTTCCAGTAGCAAAACTTCTGTTCTTGAAAGAATTGGAGTAAAATGAGCTAAATGTTTTAGTCTGATATACTTTACAATCATAACTTACCTCTCTTGATTTCTTCAGTGTATAAAAGACAAACTTCAATACCCATCTCAGAATCTGACTACAGCTCAATTTTACAACACATTCTTGAACATTTTCTATCTAATTAGCACATTTTACTTATGTATTAATTACAGACCAATCTGTTTTCAGCTAGAAAACCCCCATCTTTTTCTCCTTTATCTGCTAATCACGGCATATAATTCTCTGGAGTTAGTAGGTGTTAGCAAAGAGTAGCAGGTTTTAAATATATTTATGATGTTAATATTTTACTACTCTATATATTTCCAATTTAAGAATAAATACTCATCACATTAAAAATGAGCTAAGCTATCTTCTAGGGGGGAACAGAGTCAAATATGGTTTTATGATTTGTTTATAGTTTGGTCATCAGCACACAAAGTGTAAAGGCCTGTCAGCCGTAAAATGTGTCTCTTCACTGTGTCATAATTACTAATTTGACAGAAGTGGAATATCTTTTCTTGTTACAGAAATAAATTGGAAATCACTATCACAATCAATTGCTTAATTGACATACTCTATTATATGTGTACCTTACAAAATCTTTATTCAAATGATTTTATTTCAATTATTGAATTCTCTGTCAATGTGAAAAAAAAAACAAGTTTTGATAAGCCCATTCAGTTTTTTGAATGTTAAGCAGCACTAAATATTTGCATATATCAATACAATCAGCTTTGTTCTCCATAAACACAAATACAGGGTGCTCTTTAGAAAATTGTGAATGCTGCTAACCTTTCATTAAGGATCTGTGCTAATTGAGGTTTAAATTGAAGTCGGTGGTTCATGCATAGCACCTATGAACTCAGAAATATTACCCATAGACCTATGTCTAAGCATTACCCTTAGTTCTGCAGTTGGAAGTAAAGATAAACCCAAGATAGTTGACCTTCTCTTTAGACAGTGGACAATATTTGCTTACTGTGGACACTACCAAAACTCAGACCAAAATAATGTAACTATTTTCTACTAAATGCTTTAAAATTCTATGCCTAAAAATAACCATGATCCATAAGAATTAGTAATGATATCAGTACCAACATGAGTCTCTTTTTTTGGTAGAAGCACTTTAATTTAATGTCTCTTTCCCCCTACACCCTTCTCTCTTTCAGATGCAGCAGTTATTCCATGAAAACTATGAACACAACCGCAAGGGTTACATTCAAGATCTTCACAACAGCAAGATCCACACAGCCATAACACTTCATCCAAACAAAAGACCAGCCTACCAATATAGGCTGCACAATTACATACTGAGTCGCAAAATTTCCGAACTGCGCCATCGGACCATCCAGCTCCATCGAGAAAGTGTCCTGATGAGCAAACTCAGTAACACTGAAGTAAATAAGGAAGATCAGCAACTGGGCGTGGTGCCGTCTTTCAATAATTTCCAGCCACATGAAAGGGATGAAGTCATCGAGTGGGAGTTCCTGACAGGAAAGTTTCTTTACTCCATGGTGGAGAACCAGCCACCCCGGCAGAGCCTGAGCAGTGTCCTGCGGGCTGCACTGGATGATACTGTGATGCAGGTCATGGAAATGATAAATGAGAACTCCAGATCTAGAGGAAGGCTCATTGATTTCAAGGAAATACAGTATGGGTACCGCAGGGTAGACCCTCTGCATGGAGTAGAGTACATCCTGGATTTACTGCTTTTGTACAAAAGGCACAAAGGAAGGAAAGTTACAGTTCCAGTGAGACGCCATGCTTACCTTCAGCAATTGTTTAGCAAACCTTTCTTCAAAGAAGCAGAGGAGCTGGATGTAAAAAGCTTGCTGGAGGACACCAATGCTGACACTCAATCTTTCTCTTTCCTTTCAAATTCTTTAAAGATTTTTTCCTCATCATTTGAAGGCACCAAAGACATTGGGAGACACAGTGACAAGAAAATACATATTCTTGTCCCAGTCACAGGAAGATTTGATACTTTCTCGAGATTTATGGATAATTTTGAGAAGACGTGTCTGATTCCTGAGCAGAATGTAAAGTTGGCAATAATTCTCTTCAGTTCTGAGTCAGGCCAAGACTCTAGCAAACACATAGACCTAATGAAACAATACAGCATTAAGTACCCCAAGGCTGATATGACCCTGATTCCAATGTCAGGAAAGTTTTCTAGAGGTTTAGGTCTTGAGATGGCCTCGTCTCAGTTTGACAATGACACTTTGCTGCTGTTCTGTGATGTTGATCTGGTATTCACATCGGACTTCCTCCAGCGATGCAGAGATAACACTATTCAGGGAGAACAGGTTTACTACCCTATCATCTTCAGCCAATATGATCCAAAAGTAATATATGGAGGCAACCCTCCAGCTGACAGTAGTTTCGTTTTCACAAAAAGAACTGGATTTTGGAGGGAGTATGGATTTGGAATTACCTGTATTTACAAAAGTGATCTACTTACTGCTGGTGGATTTGATACCTCCATTCAAGGCTGGGGACTTGAGGATGTAGATCTCTTTACTAAAGTGATAACATCTGGCTTGAAGGCTTTCAGAAGTCAGGAAGTAGGAGTTGTCCATATTTTTCATCCTGTTCAGTGTGACCCAAATTTAGATCCAAAACAATATAAAATGTGCTTAGGGTCCAAAGCAAGTACATTTGCCTCTACCATGCAGCTCGCTGGACTCTGGCTACAGAAACATTTGGGTGTAAGGTACAATTGGACCCTCTCCTGACAACTCAGCCTATTTGGCCTTTTTAGGGGAGTTTACCTCATTGATATTATTTGATTTTGCTGTTGTAGTTTTAAACTCCCTCCTCGTAGTCTTCCAAAGACTGTTGACCTCAAACGGGATGACTCTGCTGTTCATTGATGTTTCGTATACCTACTGAACTGATGAGGTGAATTCCTTCATATTTCCTTTATTTGAAATTCAATCTAGTCATGGAAGTCATACAAGCCCATGGAGCATATTCATCACAAGAGACTGTATTAGAAGAATGTTGTCTTTCTGCTTTTGGATTCAGTATCATCTTTGTTGCATTTCTCAGATTTGATGTGACACAACTATTTACTGGTGAAGGTACCACAAAAGTGCTTTATGCTTCTTCTGGGGATGGAACTCTCTAAGAGAAACTTGAGTTTTATAATTTATATGAGGACTTATATGTATAAACGCTACTTTTCTTCACCTTTAGAATTTTTAAAGTAAATGAATAATTATAATTGTACCTTTATTTTTAAAAAAAAAAAAAAAAAAGAGTAAAGCTGAGGAGCTACTTGCAAATACAACTGGTACTGGCTACCAAGGTCCTTAAATGTCTTATTATTAAAACAAACTCCTCATTGTTAGTCAGTCAAAGTGTAAATGAACTTTATTTTCACAACAAACAGGATTAAATCAAATGCTCATGTACACTGAAGATTTTTGAGCCAACATCCTTCATTTCCAGGCAGGAAGAAACTATGACTCAACATGGTCATTTATGGTAAAGTGCAAGCATACAGTGTTCTTACTTTGAAACACATAGTATAAGTTGCTCTTTCTCTTTTTAGAATGAGTCTCTAATACATAATTTTCTTTTACATTCCTATCGTAAGGCTGAACTTCAGTGTTAAAAGTTAAAGCTCTATTTTTTGTTTTACATTTTTCATGAATATTGATACTCAGTAGCAACTTGTTAAAATTAAGGTAACTGTAGAATAGTTATTTAAGTTTCAAAAGTTACTATTGCTGGTCAAAGTTCCTTGCCAATATATTTATATTAGTGGAGGTTATAAAACTGTGTTCAGATTTATCTCTCCAAACAGCCTGAAGTTGTCATATTGTGGATTCATGAAGTAAAGTATTTAGAGTAATACCAACAGGAGAAATAATAAAATAAATTTCTGTGTTTTAAAGAAATGCTTATATAGGGATATATATATGTGTGTGCGCGTGTGTGTATATCCCTATATATATAGATATATAGAGAGAGTAATTTCAAAGTATGTTATACTTTTCAGTTCAGGCAGTGATTTGTTACAATTGTTGTTATTTCTGCCACATGCTTGGAACATTTCATGTTATACTGTGATAAGAGCTTAGAGACATTCAGGAAACCATCAGAATTCAGCTAAACGACTTATTACAGTAGGTACATCTAATAACCTCAGTACCCTTGATTTCAAAAATATTTCAAACAGAGCTGGGCAAGAAAAGTTGCAAGTTTTTCAGCTGTAACTGGCTGCTTCTGTGTTTCCTAAAAAACCAAAACAAAACAAAACCAAAAAAACAAAAAACAAAAAAAACCACAAAAAAAGCAACAAAAAAAACTCCTAACCCCCCTGAAACAAATAGGAGGTTGGAATTCACTGGCACATCTGTTTGTGTGAGGATATCCAGATGATTTTGTAAGCCACGAAGAGAGTATATAGGTCAGTTAATGCCTCTTACCTGTAGTTCTTGGTTCTGGATTTACCATGTAAAGAAAAAGGCAACCCTGACAAGGATTGAGTAAACTCAGAATTAAAGGTCTGGCCATAGTTTGCTGTGTACTTTAAAAAAGGCTATTCCCTTGCCCCAGAGAAGGTAATAATTCTGGTTGATG
Organism: Sitta europaea; assembly: GCA_013400255.1. NCBI lineage: Eukaryota > Metazoa > Chordata > Aves > Passeriformes > Sittidae > Sitta > Sitta europaea. Next base: position 57,423 of record VXBS01003885.1, on the reverse strand, counting down.
AGAACAGAGAGTGTAATTCATATTTGTACCAAGCCTCCTCACACAGAACTCCTGGCTTCTTATTTTTGTGGAGGTTCTTGCCTTCCTAGCACTGTATTGCTAGCTCAAATCTCTGATAAAATAAAAATTCGATATCACTTATAATGTAATCCTTGGAAATTGCTCTTCAAATTGAGTGCAAAAGTCACATTTTGTTCATTAAAAAAGCCAAGAACAAGGAACATGATATATTTGAAAAACTAGTGCAACTCAGATTGTAAATATCAAAAACTGATTGCCTGTTGACAGATGTTTGTGATCATTTCATAAACAAGAAAAAATCTAATAGCTTACAAAGACATCTAAGGAAATCATTGTCTACTGGGATGTATTCCAGTGCTTATTTCAATTACTTAACTTTGTGGCCAGAAAGTATTTGCTCAGCTCTAAGTAAAAGTAGATTAGAACAAGCGATGAAACCAATCATTCAGTGGGGATAAAGATGTATACAGAGGGCTTGCAGGATCAGGTCCTACATGATATAAGCAAAATGCTAGTATTTACCAGTACAAATATTTATTTAGTGTCTTGACTGATTCATTTGTTTATATGATGAATTACTTTGTTAAAAACCTGATTATAAATGTTTATTATGAAATATTGCATTTTCTTTTGAAATAACTATCCTGAGATAACTTGAGAACTTGTGTTAGTTTGTCTAAGGAATAATATGCCTTCTAAGGAGATCATATTAAAAAGAAAAAAAAAAAAAAAGCACAAAAGTGTTAATGTTATGTATGTATAGATTAAGATGGGAATATCTCTGTTAATCAACTGTTTGCTTTTGCTAGTCTGAATCATAATCTTGATTGTAAAATGAAACTTCTATGTGTATAATGTCCCTTTGTAAATTTGAGACAAGTGAATTAGCAGTAGAACACAACAACAAATTTTCCCCAAAACCTCCTTCCCCTGGGAATAGTTTTCCTGGCTTCATTGCTGGGAAGTGGGCAACACAGCCATTCTTAAAAAAAATTATCTCAGCATTCACTACTCAGAAACCTCAGAAATCCCCAAACCACTGCGTCATGGCATGTTTTCCCAATCCCAGTGCTTAATTTAGCAAAGCATTTGTATCTCCTACATGAAGAAAAAACATCATGTTGGGCTTTCTGAGACTCGATGAGTGTCCTCTGCATCAAGGTACCAGTTCTCAGGCTGAAGAAAGGCAGAAGGCCAGGGGGAGGTGTGAGGGTCAGCAACGGGTTTGTGCCCAACTGATTCCCGTGCTTCTATCTGTGCTGCCCCCTGCCTATCTTGGAGCTATGGGTTGGCAGCTCAAGCCAGCACAGAAGAGCTGTGCTTGCTGCCCCAGCTGCTCTTGGGAAGCAAAAGGGCCATTTTAATCAGAGAGGAATGAAAGGAGGGTCCCAAACTGAGGATTCACTGAGTGGGGTGACAGCTTCTCTTGTGCAGGTCATGTTTCTTACTGTCCCCAGGGGAAGAGAGAGCCTGATCCCACACCTTTTCCCTGTTTGCTCCCAAGGGGCATTGAAGGAAGGGGCAAAACTTCATGGGGCTTGTGGGCCTGCATCATGTGCTTGGGTCCTACTGTATCATGGGACATGTGGGGGAAAACAGTGCCACATGGTTGTCCCAAAAAGCAGTACAGAGAGAGGCACCTTCTGCACTCACCAAAAACCAGGTGTGCACAAAACTGCCTTCTGGAACCTGTGCTCTAATGTGTGCTTAATAGTGCCTCAAGATTCTTGCAAAAAATTACAGCGTTGGTAAAATAACTCCTAGGAGTGTACTGCACAGCTTCTGTAACTGTGGAGAGTTACAAGCAGCATGAGTTTAAAACCACTTTTTTTAAACAGAGGCAAATCAACAATTTACACTTCTTTTGATGTCTTAACTAATCACTATAATTACTTCTTAAGATGTAGTTTGCTACATCAAACATTTTGCTCTAAAGAATGATGCAAGCATTAAGATACAAAAAAACCCCAAAATGCCCCACGGATGTAGTCTATATCTTATTTTCCTGCAACTTGAAATCAGTTAAAATTTATGAAAAAAAACAGGGATTAGAAATTGGTGAGTCATTGACTGAGGAAATGTTTATATTTCTGCTATATTTTTAAAAGAGAATCAAATCATAAGAAAATTACTTTGTTAGATACACACAAAAATTAGCCATGATGTTAAGTGATAATTTTGGTTGTAAACTGCAGCAAAATTAGATGTTTCACTAAGTCTGACTATTTACAATAACTGAATATCACTAAAGGGTATCGTCTGTTGAACATCTGTAAGTAGTGTGTGTAATCCATTTTTAATTTGTTCATTTCTTAGAATAATTTTAATTTTCTTCCATCAGCATTTATTAATTTATAATTAATAAGATTAATTTATGATTAATAAGATGACTTGTCATGACTCACTCTCAATTTCCTGTTTTCTTGCGTCTTCCCATTTGCAATGAGTATTATTACAGAACTGAAACTTTTTGAGCTAGCATTATATTTGAGCTAGCATTCTGTTACAGTTCTATGATTTCATTGCCATACAAAACTGTTGAATATTTTAGTGCATGAGTTTCCAGGCCTACTTCAAATTGTTTCCATTTGCTTGTGACTGTAAGTTAAAAGTGTTCTGAATATTATTACTCTCAAGTCTTTTATCTCAAATTTCAGAACTTTACTTACCAGTTCTATAATTTTAATAAAAGAAATAATGGTTATTAAGATGTAAGGCAGCATATATATTAGCTTCACCCTACAAACTGTAATTTTACATTCTTATTTTCTAGTCACCTTATTAGTCATTAAACAGATGTTTGCTATTTATAGGAACTTTAAAGATAAATTAAAAGCATCCTTGCTGGCTCAGTATTTACCTAGACTTAGTGGAGAGCTTAACCATGTAGGCAGGGATCCAAAGATGTATTATACACTGTAGGCTGCTGATTTTTGTTTCTTTTGTAGGGCTGGAGGGAAGATTTCCTCAGCTCTGCATAACATGCCTGCAGTGTGATAGTGTTCACAAATCGGCCATGTCTAGCAATGATTTTAAGTGACTGCAGCAGGCAAGATTTACTGGGCTTATCTAAACATATGAGAGACTGATCTTCAGATTCAGAGTCTGGTGACATAATGAGGTGGTAGACAAGTGGATTAAATACATCTGCTGCTGCAACATCTGGGCACACCCACTGTAAGCACTCCTTTAAAAAGGATGCTCCAGGAATGTAGTAGGTTCAATGAAGATATTCCTAAAAGATGTGTATTCTAGCTAACATTAGTGCCAAATGCTTTTACTCAGAGCAGATAAATTGCCTTTAGGTGATTTCTGTTTAAAAAAAATAAAATAAAAAAGCTTGTGCTTGAGATTATTAACATTGTTACTACTGGTTATTTGTTAAGATTTAATGACTTGCTCTCATGCTTGATTAGGGTAATATGGACCAATAAACTATGCTTATTTTTCACATCTGTTCGTACACTGTTGGCTAAAGGAAAGAAAAGCTAACTTAACTGCTTTTAAGATGGTGGTCCAACTGTGAGTGACCAGAGAGAGAACTGCTCAGCACAGTTCAACTTTGAAACCAAAACTGAGACCTGCTACCAGGGTAGAACATTTCAGCATAAGAAGTAGAAGCCTGAGTTTGTGCAAGGTATCATGATATCTGGGGATCTTAATACTTAATCACTTAATTAATCACTTAATGAGTGATTGCTAGGAGGAAGCACTGTGCAGTCTGAATACACTGCTTCCAGCACTTGATGATAAAAGAAGAATTCAGTAAAAATGTTTCACAGGTGACAGGATAGCTAGTAGATAGTGGAGAGCTGTGTATCTTTTCTTGTTTTAAGGAGCGTGGAAGATAGAACATCTTTTAAAGAAGAACTCTGGTTTACTTTCTTCCTGAAAGCTTTTCCGCTTGTAAATTCCACTTGTACATGCAGAGACAAATGCTGGAATAGTCTGGAGCAATATTAAAACTATATACTTTCCACCCGATTTGTTCTGACCAGCAAGTCCATGTTTTTGGAAGTGATAGCTGAGTTGGCAATTTTTAGTCCCTCCTCTTCTCTTTTTAGATATGACACACTTTATTATTACTTAACTAAGTAGGATCTTTGACAGCTTTGTGTCACAGATGCTTTTGTGCTTTGTGCCTAAGATGCTTTAGTTTTCCATTGTATCTTCATATATTTTACTGTTACGTGGCACATCACTGCTTTAAATTATTAAGTTCCTTTAAAGAAAGGCTTCTGGACATTAGTTTTCAGCTGGTGTAACCTTGCAACAATAGCTGTGTGGCTGAAACAAAGTATATTCACCTATGGTAATTTATTTGTTGCATTCATACAATGCAATTGGTAGAAAATTCAGAATGAATATTAGTACAATTGAATTTTATTTTTTTTACCAAGCTGAACAAATTTGTTGAACTGGGACCAAGCAATGAGCCATACCTCCAACATGTGCTGTAACTGGAGGGCATCCAGAAACTACAGGTATTTTTAATTGAAAAGGTTATAGGGAGATGTCTCTAGTAAAACTGATCAGGAAACACTGTCTTGCACTTCACAACAGCTGGTAACAAATTAATAATTTTGCCTGTAAAAATATATCAGTCATAACTTCTGCCACAGTCAACCAATGTTTAAGGGACAGGGACAAGGGCAAATTGCTTGATCTTGCCTGTGAAAGAGACCAGATAGATCAAGATTTAACCTGGAACACCCTTTGAAGAGAGTCCACTCTGAAAGAAACATGGATGTGGACAAAGAAGGGGAGCATATAAGAAACCAAAGAGAAGATTCTATTTCTTCTTTTTCTTTTAGGCTTTACATGGTTCTGTGCTCATCAGGGAGCTACCAGGTCTTCCTGGACTGAGCTTGGCACCAGGCAAAAGAAACGCTAAAAGTAAAGCATAAATGTTTTGTGTATGATAGGACCAGATACTGGTGAGTAATAGTTACAAAAGGGTGTGTAAAAACATATAAGGAGTCAAGAAAATTATTTTTTTTTTGTTTGTGAAGTAGAAAGATAGTGTGTATGTGAGCTATTTTTCCAGCCCTGATATGTAGGGGCAAAAGTGAGAAAGGACATAGATTTGAAAGGAGGGAGAAGGAAACAGAGTATACGTCTAAACACAAAATTTAATTACAGTAGACACTAAAGTATATGTGAAAAAATAACACAAGAAGTAGATGAAAAGAAACTGCAGGAAGAAAGGAAGAATTGAAAAAGCTTTAATAAAAAGCAACTGAAGGGCTAGCATAGATGTAACTTATGCCATGGATACAGAACACTGCCAATCAAAAAACAAGGAGAAAGTTATGAAACATTAAGAAATGTTATGAAAAGCATTTCTGTAGCACTGCATCCCACTGCTTTACCTGGGTGTGGCTGAGGGACCAAATGCTAAGCTAATACTAAAATATTCTTTCTTTTATATCAGAGCCTAAAATACCTACAATGGTTTTCCTCTTGGTTTGCCCCCACCCTGCATGGTAAACATCTAGTCAGATACTGTGTTACTGGTATTTTGTGGTTTTGAACTCAGTAAAAAATACCAGAGATGTCTTTAATAATTTAAACAAAATGGCAGTACCAATGCTATTGCACATCTGAATTTGCCTTTTTGTTGTTAAAATGTGCAATTACAAAAAGTTGTCTGTCAGCAGGAACTTCTGCAGTCTTGCCCCATCTTTCATTCCCTCACACTTTCAATGTCTAGCTTCTGCTGTACTTAGGTACTGATGACAAATTTAGAGAACTAAGGAAATCTATCTCCTTTTAATAGCATCATACCAATCAATTTATTTTTTCCCACAAACTTTGTTACGAGATTATGGATTTAAACCAAAACCATATATTCCAGATAAAATTATCTTTCAGAGTCTTTCTAATTTATGCATACAAATATGAAGTTAGACACTGTAACGATGTCACTGTTGCGTAAAATTGCTGAACTAAATTGTTTTGTTGCATTAGTTCCCAGCTCCGTTGTAAACCATTTGCATCATCTCATTCCCCAAACCCTGCTCAAAGATGGGTAGAATCCACTTCTCTTTCACTTAGTAGTCTGAATTTGTTTTCACATGTAACTTGTATGGCTAAAATCTCTGCTGGATTGAAAAACGTCTGTGGGGCAAATACAGGTGCAAAAACACTTCTGTCCATGATCTGCCTTATCCTGCGGCCGTCACTAGGATACTCAATGATATAAATATGCCACAGGGCAAGAACCAACAATGAGCAGGCAGAAGAGATAAGGAGCATCTCAGAGAAGCTTTTTTATTGATATTTCTAAGATAAACTGCTGTGCTGCTGTTATTAAGAAGTCATTCACTGCTGAGGACTGAACTGAGACAGTAAGTTATCCACCAGTGTGCTCAGAGCTTTCTGTTAAATGCTGGGATACTTATATATTAAGCTGAACTTTTGTATATTTGGAATTTAAAAACCTAAGATTGTGATCAAACTGCTATTGAATAGTGAATTTATTTGCCCCTTTCATGTGCTTTTTTAATAACATCAGGTAATTATAGACAGAACTTTGGCTGAACCTGGTTCCTGCAAACCTAATCTAAAGCACCAAAGAGCAATTATAATTTCCTGATGACAAAAGAAAAAATACTAAGGCAAATCTCACTGATGCTGATAGAAAATGTTCTGTATGTATTGTATCTATTAGGATTATAGAAACAAGAGAATCAGTGTTTTGTCAGTTCTTGAGGGGTTTTTTTAGGCAGTGACATTTCCTCCTATGAAAGAGAGCAAATGGCTCCTTCTGTTACTCTCTATTATGTTTTTCTTTTTTGTCTACTATGGTTCACATAAACTGGCTGAATAGGGTGGTCAATAGTAGTGGCAACAAATATATGCTAATTTTTTTGTCATTATAAGGCTGTCAAACCAGTTCAGTAAAGGCAAAAATTCTGGAAAAGAGCAGGTGACCAAGTAAATTATTGCTGGTGGCATTTGACAGTTAGGACAAGGAAAAAAATGACAGTTTTATGAAGCTGTTAAGGAATACCTATAAGACTGAAGGACTTGTTAGAACTCAATATAAAATATTCTCTAATGTTTCCCATATCTAAAAAACAAGCTGTCTTATAATGCCAAGCTTTACACTCCAGATTACTGTAGCAATTTCAGAGTTTACACTGTAGTATCAGTAATTGAGATTGTGTTTTACATGCCACTGGAATTAGAGAGATTTTCCCTATCACCACAGTGGCATATTCACACCATCTTTCTGTGTTCACTTACCAAATTTCAACATGAGTCAGACCACTTAAAGCCATAACCTAACTTTCAAACAGTCTTTGAGAGCACTTCAAAGCTAAAGGAAGAGCAGAATGCTAATATTATTCCTGCCCAAAGTGCATCATCATTATGGTATAAAGTTTCTGCTTCTTGACATAGAAGCCTAAGGGGTATCACAATGGTAGTAGTTACCTAATGATTATTTAGATTTTCCATCTTGTCCTCCAGCAAAATTTGATGTGACCTGGAGTTTCCTCTTCTTTCTCACACACCTTGAATGGACAAGATTTGTTCAGCACAAAGAGATAGAAAATTATGGATCCACTTGCCTTTCGCAAAATTTCAATCAGTTTCTGAGAAGCTGAAAAGCTGTTCTTCAAAGCAGGATATGTTTATGTTATTCTGATACATAAGCTCACTTCTATATTGAAGATGGTCTCTATTAAAGTGAAGTGTTTCAGAAAGTGCTAACTGCTGTAAGATAGGATTCATAGATCAGACTGATAAGATAGATTCCAGTAGGCCATAAACCATACCTTTGTGATATATTTTTCTTTAAACAAAACCTAAATTTTAGAAAGTATTTTTGAAATCTGTACCACTGTCATTCAGTGTCATAAGCTAATCACAGTTGCCTCTTCATCTGCCCTCATTTTGGAAGTAAGACCAAAGGAATTTATATTATTTCATGGGCCATTTACAGATGAATTCATCTTTACAGAAGGCTTTAATGGAGGATTTTGAAGATTTTCTCTAGGAAGTTTTTTTATTAAAATGGAAATCTTCTGGAAAGTGGAATAGAGTAAGGGATGAATGTCATTTGGATGACGTTATCTGGTCACTAGAGATCATTGGAGGTGCCAAAATTTTCTCAAAAGCTTTGCAGTGTCTTTGCTGTTGTGGCATGGGTAAGATCAACTTCTGGAAAAGCAGTGTAGAAATCATCATCTAGGAGCAAGCAGATTATGAATGCAAAAAATTTGACTTACTGGACATAATTGTACTGAAAACATAAAAAAATTTAAAGACCATTTTCTTACGTGCTTTTCTGAGCTTTTTATAAAATTTCAGCCCTGGTAAGGGGGTGGTGATTGCTGAGGTTATAAAAGGCTGCTCCCAGCTTCAGGGGAAGGATGGCAGGCTGCTTGAAGTGAACAGATTTGCAGGCAGCAGGATTTCTGCAGCTGCTGTAAGAGGAGGACTGTGAACTTAAGTAAGCATTGTTGCCAGGACTACAGTCTGCATCTAAAAGGCTTAGAGAAGGCAGCAAGATTGACAGTGTCTTGCCTCTACAGTGACTGTAGAGCAACAGAAGAGGAGCAGTGGATGCTACCAGGGCACAGTGAAGATGTGTGAGGTTGTTAGGGCATATCTTCACTTCTGAATGGCATGGAGCTAGCAAAACCCAATGTAGACACTAACAAGAGAACTGCTCACATAGCTGGTGAGTACACATGCCAGCTATCCTATACCTGCTCTAATTTATGCCAGCACTTGGGTCACAGGAGATTACATGACAGTCACTTCTTGTATTGTTGACACCCCACAGGTAACTGTGGAACTACATTTGCAAATAGGCAAGTTGTGCTTCCAAGCCTAGCAAGAAATGCAGGAGATCTGGAAGAAACAGGGTGACAGAGAGAAATAACTGCTGTAAAGATTCTGTGCATCTTCCTATACCTAGAGAAGAAAAAGATTATTTGATATTGCCAAATGTCACACAAAGAAAGGGTGGAGAAGCATAATGACAGGGAACATAGGTGACTACCTCTGTGGGGTCCAGGCCCAGAACTGCTGCATGCCAAGGTTATGGTTATAAACATCAAGAAGAAATTTACTACTTACCCTGGAAAATAGGTTATCAACTTGTTAATGAGAAAAAATGAGGATAAAAATGTTACTGAAGCTAGGGAACTGTTTCTGGAAGCCCATGTTGTCAGAGTCAAAATGGTTCAGCGCACCTTGCTGGCAGAAGCTGATGCAAAATGTTTCTAGTCACAGGATTTCTTTTTGCCCAAATGCCAAAGAATTCAAATGTGTCTTGCTTCGTCAACTAGTATATTTTTGATCATGGGAACAATTGGTTTGCAACTCAAAGTCTAATCAAAGCAATGCAACTTGACAGCCTGCTAAAACTTATGAGATCAAGACACCTTTCCTGGAAACAGGATGCCGTTAAATATAATCATCACTATCACCATTCATTGACCCTTCAGAAATTGTCCCAGTTTTAGCAATATCAGTTTCAATTAAAAGTAATAGCTTATGGAAAATACCTGTCTGTCTTGAGTAATCTTTTACTGAAGCACATGCTCCACTTTGTATAATGCAGTTTCCTAAAGTTTTATCAAAGAGATTGTAACTCATATGACGTGCACATTTTTGACAAAGGCAGTTATTTCTAATGTGCAAGGTAAAATTTGGGAATGTCCTTATTTTTGACTTGAGAAGCTTAATGAAGTCAGTGGAAGCCATAGTAGAAGTCAGAGTTAATGACAGCCATTAAAAATCTAGGCAAATCCAAAGCAGAGTTTGCTTTTTTTGTTTGTTTGTTTTTTTTGTTTTGATTATGTACTTTCAGTAAACAAAAGTTAGGAAATCAGCACCATGCTAGCCACCAGTTTTCTGTATTTCGTAGTGTGAATAATGCTTTTCTGCTCTCCTGGAGCTGACCTCACCCCCATACACATCTGATCTCTTTCACCATCAACATAAGATACAACTGTGAAACTCTATTTCTTGCATTTTTGAAGAATCTTATACAGTTGTGAGTGGGTTCTGCTTGCCATTGCTGTCTATTTCATCTTCCTTTTAGTTCTTTCTCTTAGTTGTCACATGGGTAGTAGGTCTTGTGTTTACACCATGTACAACAGGCTGCCAAGACTGTTCATGGATTTCAATGAACCCTAGTAAAAAAGACCTCTTGTGATTTTTTTCTTACATTGTATTTGTGTTTCACCCTACAATAAAATGAAATACTAGTTCAGGATCTCAGGAGGACAGGTTTGCAGAGATAATGCTTTTATCTGTAGTATGACAGCATCCAATCTCTTGCAAGTTATGGAAACCTTAACAATAGGAATATGAACATAAACAACATTTCTGTTATAGAAACTTCCAATTGTTTCAATTCACCTAAAAATACCTCAGTAAGCAGAAATACTAAAAAACAAAAAGGGAATTACTGGACAACCATATGTAAATTTGTAGAGAAATATATCCTTTCCTATCATGAAATTCACAGTAATATCAATGAGTTCTTCAGCTCAGTCCTCTTGTAGTTTGAAGTGCAACTGCACAGTTCTAGGTCTAGGAGTTTGTAGCTCAGAATTCAATAGCAAAATACATATAATCCAGAAAACTGTTCTCTGTGTATACTTACAGAGGCTACCACTGTGTAAATCTCCCACTTTAAGTGCCTCTCTGACAGGCTTAAGAGTGCAATTAATTTGGTCATGTAAAATCTTTGCCTGCTTTTGACTTTCATGACTTCTGCCTAAAATAGAAGGGAGAGAAAACATGCCAGCAGAGGGAATTTATCTTCATGAACCAGTATAAAAAAAAAAAAAAAAAAAGCAACAAAAAACAACAAAAACAAAACCACAAACAAAAACCACAAAGAAAAAAAACCCCTGGAAATACAGTTGTGCTCTAGGAATTGTAGTTAGGGTCACTCTGCCTTTGAACTTACTTGTTTTGAAGCTGTCAAATGGAAGTAATCCTCAGAACAATTTTTGTGTTTATAACTTTGTTCAGCATTTTGTTTCCGTCCGTTGGGAATTAGCCAAATGTATCACCCCTTGTCCGCTTACTTGTCTGTAAGTGTTACACAGCTATAGCTGTTCCTTCAGGCCACTCATGCTGTCAAGCAGGCACAGGCATCTCAGGGAGCAGAGAACTGCCCAGGAAACTGGACTGTAGCCACTCCAAATATAATGCAATTCTCCTTTCCCTCCACACATGCTGATTCTTGATATGTCCTACACAGGACTAAGAGTTGGGATTCAATAATCCTTGTGGGTCTCTTCCAGCTCAGCATATTCTGTGATTCTGTGCTGGACATTCACCATTTTTTAATTCATATCAAAGCTTTAGCTCCTGAAATAACTTAACAAAAGTGGGAACCACGATGGGTACCTAATCATCTGTGTGGTGGTTTATTTTTGTCCTACATTAACTTCATTTGCAACTGCTGGAGTCATCACCTTCAATTCAATAGGATGAAAAGACTGAAAAAAGGAGTCTGTGCGTATTTATCAAAGACCAAAATTGCAGTAATTGCAGCTACTCATGAAAGAACCAAGTGTAAAACTAATGACAGGCTAATGAAGAAATGCATATTGAAGGCATTTCCAAAATTTGCGATGAGCTGACAACTGTGACCAAGTGAGAGAGGGAAGGCAAAGCCTGTTGAGTACAGCTCCCTTCTCTGTTGAAAGTCCCAACTTTGTCCTACCTCCCACACATTTTCCATGTGCTGTGAAAAGACTTGACCTATAAGGCAGCACAGCATATCATTGCTGTGTTGTAGTTCTGACCTGTAAGCAATCACAAACGCTGATAGGTTTCCATCATGAAAAGTGATGCAAACAGTGTCTTTCATCCCATGAACTAGGATCTTCTCCCTAGCTTTTTCACTGCTCTTGCAGGGGCTTCTGAAGCTAGTAAAAATGTAGTTCCTTTGATTGCTGTTACTTTCAACAGAACAAAGACAAAATTTCTCTCACCATTTTAGCACTGAATTTAGCTGTTCATTGAACAGTACATGAAAACATAAAAATGAGAAAACTCTTTTCTTGTAACTAATATTTCTCTGTCTCTGTTGAGAGATGTGTATACTTCAATCTTCATAAAGAGACATTCGATTATGGGAGGATTATGTCTGAAGGCTAAACCTGTAGTTTTGAGGCTTGAATCAGGTATCTAGACCAGGTGAACCAGAGCTAATTTCTACTGAAGTTGGTAGTCTTGAATATTTATTTTACATTTGATTCTCATACAGTTTACACCCTTGGGCTTTGTTGCATCTCTAGGCCCTTGGAAAACATTTAAGCCCTTTCCCAGAACTCAGTGCAAACAAGATTTATGCATGCAGTCATTCTCCATCCGCTCTCACCTACCAGTGCCTGAAGGGAGCCATGGGTCAGTCATAGAGGGTTCCTTGTGGTTACCAGCTCAGACTGTTATGTGTGTTAGAAAAAGCAAACAATGCAGGGCTCCCCTTTCCACTGAGCTGGCAGCATTATTGGTGTCCTCTGCTCTATCCTGCATGACTTGATGCTTTACAGCCTTAATTTCCACATTAATTTAAAGCAGTGGGAAAGGCTATTTGAAAGTGTGTAGAAATGAAAATCTATAATTTTCTCTTATTTTAAAATTCTCTGTTACATACTAAAAGAGCTCAAAGTTTTAGCTGAAACCATGCTAGATTCAGCTAGTCTTGATAGCAAGGTGGGAATCTCAGTGTATGTTCTTTGATTTTACTACAAATTTTTGTTCCCCCCTTCCTGAAACAAATCTATCTTTAAAAACCTATTTTTCATTTCTAAGCCATCAAAAACATGTTCTGTGCCTCTCAAGTGCACCATTGACATCCCTTTGATTCTTTCAATGAGTGGTATTTTACAAGCTTTTACTTTTCCAGATAGATCATTGCTAGTTGCTACTTTGGAAATAAAGCATTTTAATAACTGCTGAGATAGGCAGAAGTTGCAAGCAATTTCTATTCTACTTTCCAAACCACTTTGTTCAGTTATACCTACAAAACTTATCTGTGCAGTATTTTCACTTTGTATTTGCAATCTTTCACAGATTTCAGATGACAATCAATGTTTCTGGGATTCCTATTTGGATTTAAAGGTTTTCTACGGAAAAACAACATATATGTTTAACTATTTTCTCTGTAAGTTAAATGTAGCAAGCTATGTTGTTTTTTTTTCCATTCAGAGAAAAAGGCAAATGTAAACAAAAGTGTTTAACATCAGAATTCTCAGAGTTGCTATAGTAGTTAGTGCAGGCATTTTTAATCTTTGCATATTCTCTTCAATATGACAGCCTCTGTATCTACAAGAAGTGTGTTCTGAAAAGTGGTTACAACATCACAGTGTCAGTTGATTGGCAGTGCCTGATAAAAATAGGTATACTTGCAAGACTGGCCACTGGGAGGGCAAGAAAGCAGGAGAAACCTTCAGCATACTTTTTCTATGACCCCTCTGTAGCTAATTCTGAATTTATTTGTGCAGGTGCTGGTCCTAGGTGGTAATGCTGTATGTATAACATATTTTGCTTACAAAGTGAACAGAAATTTCCATACTGAGGCAGGCATGTAGCATTTCCAGTATGGCACCTTGACTAACCTGCTTGATGAGAGGGTTCAGAAGTCCTTGAAATGGGAACTATGGGAAATAGATGTAATTGTCTTCTTGAATTTCAGGAATTCCTGACAATTTCTTACAGTCTGACAAATTAAAAGTTACTTTTTTCCATCTTAGAAATCTGAACGTAGTTATATTAGAGCCTTTCCATATGCAATTTTCCAATTTAATAAGAACACAACAACGTGTCAAGAGTATTCATTTGCCAACCAGATTGATATATCCCTGCTCTCCTCTTCTTTGACAGGAATGTTGTTAAGAAGCCGGGGCAATTATTTTGTCTTGAAGCAATGTGTTTGAGAGTCAACACTTACAAGAGGGGCTGGCAAAAATGCAGCGTACCCGCACAAAGGATAAAAACATACAGCTTAAAGTGGGAATACAAAGGGTGACAGAAACACCTGCTTCCAGAGTTGCCCATGTTACTAGGACCCATGCTCCATTTCCATTTTAAGAACAATAGCTTGAAGAGGTTTAGCCACTCATCAGGACACTTTTTTTTCTAAATAGAGTAACATTCATGGCTCAATTCTCTCACTTTTCACTATATTGCACTGCCAGAATGCTAGATTTCCTGGACATAAAACACAAGAGGAAATACTTTTTTGGTCTATGCACAGCACATTCTTAGTGAATTAAGTGGTGGTCACATTTCTGAACAACATTGGGTTAATTTTTCTGACATTAAAATATCCAGATAATGCAAGTCAAAATTTATGCTCATTCTTTTAATACTTGGAACCCCAGCTTGAGTAATTCTGGGGAAAAATAAACAGACTTAAAATTAGATAAATCATCACAATATATTTGTTATATTTGCTATATTTATTTGCAATTCCATTGACAAAAATAAAACAAAACCCCCCAAAAAATCACAACACCAAACAACAGCAACAACAATGAAAACAGGAAAAAACCCTGCCAAACCAAAAAAAAAAAAAAAATAAATTATCAAACCCCAACCACCAAAAGGCAAAAAATCCTCATCCCCCATGGTTTCATGCTCCTTGTCAAATTACATATAAGAATTATTTAGAAAAATTAGTGAAGGTCTGACATCAAATGGATTACTAGTTTATGTAAAAAGCTCTGAAGTTCAGATTCTTATCAAGTCTGTTTGGTTGGGAAAATGGTAAGAAAATCTCAGGAACCAAGTTTATCCCAAAACATTTAAAATTCTGCAGGAATTATGGCAACTTGGTGTGATGCTCTATTTAATTATCTTAATTTCTCTGAAATCATATATATAAAAATTGACATAATTCTCTCAGACTGAAAGAAATTATTTTGAATCACCACCAGAAAAATGAAGATAATTCATTGCAAAAATCATCTGCAGTCAGAACATCCTGTAACTACATCCTATATCACCAGCTGAGAAAATCCTAAATTACTTTCATCACTAATATTCACCAGTAGACTGATAAAAAGGCGACTAAAAAAAGGAAGCAACTTTCCAGATGTGTTTGTATTGTTTGAATCTACTAACACTTCCATTATAGATTCAAGGAAAATTGAACATGACTGTAGAAACCACAGATGAACATCCATTTCTTTCTCAGTGATCTCAGATTACTCAGGAGAAATACACGTTCATTCTTTTTCATTGAGAAAAACATGTGTGATCCTTCTCTAGAGTCAAATCAGTTGTATCAAATGGAAACAAGTGAAAGCCCTAAGGCCTTCACACTTAACGCTGTAAAATAACTTACATACAGTTTTTAAAGTAGGAAGATACAAAAATTATTGTTTGGCAAATAGCAGATCCTAATTTTCCTGAACATGTACAAATTACAAAGGAGAATTCTTAACTTTAACTGCTCTGGGCCAAACAGTGAAAATCAGTGTTTATGAAGTTTATTTGAAATTGAGAGTAAATTTTCAGAGTGTATTTTCATGCATAAACCCTCACCAGCCACAAATGAAGTATGGGATACTCCAGATTTCAGTTTCTCAGCACCAGGAGTGGCTGGGGTCTCAACACTAAGGTGGCACTTATCTGTGCTTGCCCTCATGACAAAAATCTTTGACACTCCTTTGTGGAAATTATCTTTGCTGTCCTTTCTCTCAGTTCTTTACATTGCTTAGTTGAATATTACTTTCTGTGTAGGGAAACACAGTAAAGTATGTGATAGGCATGAGGTGTGTGATAAGCATGAAGCTTTTGCATTGGCTGATGATGATCTCATAATTACATCTATAAGATCTCCTGGGCTCACAGGCAAGTCTGATTGCTGCATGTCTTTGTATGTATAAGGTCATTTCCTGAGGCTTTGCAGCAGCACATTTCTGAGCCATTTTCCTTATGCTCCCCTGCCTTTCACTGCCACTGAAGGCTTGTTATATTTGCCCAGAAATACGTTGCCTAATTACTGATTTTTCTTGAAGACATGGATTGGTTTTCCTTGCATGCAGATTTTCTTATGCTATAGAAAACATGGATATTAAGATGAATGGAAATGGGAAAATGGAGAAAGTGTTTGCCAAAATGTGCTCTCAGTTTACAAGAAAGCTCAACCTGAAGCCGTGCTTCCTCTGTTTTTCCTTTGTAGTTATTATGGACTATTGATTAAAGAGCCAAACTTATTTGTAAATACTAGAATACACTATATCTCATATAAACTATTTTAAAGTAAAGTTTTGGGAAAAAAATTAAGAAATATAGCAAATAAAAGCCCCAGATAAAAGATGTACCACATAAAATTATGACAATATTGCAATGACAACAATATTAAAAGTGCATCTTTTTATTATTTTAGTTCTTTATCCAGTATATGCACATATGTAAAAGCTATGCCTTGGCTATGACTCCATCTTTACCATTAGAAAACACCATCATAATCCCAAAGCAGAATATTATAAAAAATAAGTTTATAGAAAAGATTTTTTTCTAATTGGCAGTTATTTTTACTCCTCAAGGATTGCATAACTTCCTATGATTAAATTGTGTATTGCTTTATAAATAACATTTGTCAAGTCTGAAGGCAAGTTTTAAAACTTCGTGTTTGTAAAAGACCAGCTTAAGTCTTTCAAATTGTTGAAGGGAAAACATCTCTACTTTATCTACACACAAAGTAAAAAATTTAGTTCTAGGCAACTATTAATACTCTTCAATCCTTTTTCTTTTTAAAGGAGTGAGAAGTCACCCATTCATCCAAACCATTTTTGCTAAAACAATCATTATTTAAATATTGCAACAACAACAAAAATACCTACTTTTAAAGACTTCTTTTTAGTAAGGAAATGCCAGGCCCTTTTCATACAGCCTATCAATACTTTCCCTTAAAGAATTCATAACCACATGTCACTTTTTATGTAAAGAGAGAAGGAAAAAAATAATAATACTGTTTTCTCTGAGGCATAATTCTGTATATCAGAAGTACTTTCTAGAGCTTTCATTAATCATAATTCCCTGCTCCACAATATATGAGACCTTTCAGTCCAAAATATAATATGTATGCTTGTTAGCCCTGTCAATTTGTTAAGAAAACTCTGAAATAGTTTTTATTCTCTTACAATATCCTAAATTCCCAGTCACAATGTTCAGTAAGATAAAATTGTATGGTCTCTAGATTTCACTGCCATGAAGCACTCCATCACAGTCGGCACTGGCTGCTGGAGCAAGTAGACAGTATCAGGTCTTCTTGTTCAATAGTTCTGAAATGACAACTGTGAACGTGGTGAGGAATTCATCCAGAATTCCGAAAGAATCTTCATAACGAAATATTTAGACTAAATTTTTGACAAGTGGCTTAGAAATACTTCCTTTGAATAATAAAAAAGATGATATGACTTTTCGTGTGACTTTTTTAAAAATTATAATTTGTCATGCTTTAAAGTATTTTTCTTCTTCAGTTTAAATAATTCAGTTAAATGGCAAAGGAACCGAATAATCTTGAAGGTTTAAAAAGACAAGCTTATGAAATTCACTGAATATGTATCAAAATAGGGTGGTAAGAATTCTCTAATATCCCTTAGTTTTAGCTCCTCAGTGTGACAAGTGTGCCAGAAAAGTGTTTTTTCATATATCTGCCAGATCTCTGCAAAGTGGTGTTTCCAGTTACTCTTCTGGAATATTTCTTGGGAGCTCAAGGGCCCCAGTGCTCTGTAGGGTTTGTTATTCAAATCAAAGAGCCCCATGAGGATGTGCAGCAAATACGAAGGACAAGTATTCCGTACTTCTGAGTACAGCATCTCAGCAAACTCAGTCACATATTTTTCTGAGTACGCAAAAGAGGTTGTTTGTAAGTATCATTGATAATATGATATTCTTATGAAGATATACTTCATGATATATTCACAAACTCTCAAAATCTGTTAAAACTGATTCCAAGCTGAGATGAATAAATTTTAAGTTGTTTTGCAGCTGCTCTTGCCAGAATTGTTTCCACAGTCTTGGTTTCATTTAATGTGTAATAATAAGGAAAAGAGAGAATAAAAATTACTGGAAGAGATTCATATTGTAAAATATTTAAGCCTAGGTGTCTAGGAACTCTTTGCTTGTAATGTTCTGTCCTGTAGGGCTAAAGTAAGGTAAATAAGTCTAATATTAAAGCTAAGACCAACTGAAAGAGGTGCAAAGAATCCCAAACTTTCCTAAGTGTCCTTAGTTAAAATGTCAATTATACTTTTTAAGAAGTGTCAGAAGCAAAATCCACTATGTAAAATATTGACAAATGGAAATAAGACAGATCAGCCACAACTATTGGTGGTTCCACACGATTTCAGTGCCTAAGTTCAGCATGTCCTCATTACCACTATAGTCTCATTTTGCGGCCATTAGCAGCTTAAAGACTCTTGGATTGCAAAAGAGCTAAAATCCAACTAAGCCAGTATCCTGTGAACATCCACAGGCCTGAATTTTAAGCCATGAATAGTTCCTAATGCTCTCTGTAAGGCAAGGATGACCCTGAGAAACAATTCAGAAAATTGAACATAAAAGGAATGAGCTTACAGAGGCAAACTCAGTGTTTAGAAAAATTGAAGCAGAGGAAAGATGTTACAGTTGCTCATTAAGTATAGAAGGACAACATGCCAGGTATTCACAGTATTAATTCTGTGATAATGAAATGCCATGATATAATGAAAAACGTAGCTCCCACCCAGAGCTCAACCTGCAGCTCTCATTGCAACTGCACCCTGAGCCACCTGCACTGAGTATGTTTCTCAACACCAGTCACCATGAATATTTAAATGCTATCAAGAATGGCCTTGCACTGAAATCAGACAGCTCCCTCAGGCCCCATGGCCTTACTTATGTCTGTTGTGTCTGGTCTCGGGGGGGCGATGCCAGCCCCGTCCCCAGCTGCATCCCCCAGTGCAGCTGCTTTGAAGCTGCTATCAGTCCTAGATCCATAGAAAGCAGAGAGGCTCCCTGCTCTCTAGGTTCCCGACTTCTCCGAGAGGAGGCCTGAAAAAATAGTCCCAGATTGTACATTTTCATGGGTCTTTATTCCTCTCTCAGGGGGTGCATCCAAGCAAGCAAGGACCCAATTTCCAACCTTTTTACCTGCATCCGTCCGGGGGATGCTGTTGCTGTTCGGGGGACAGATACAATAGGGCAGGGAGTGGCTACCCAGGGGCAGACCAAACCCAATCTCCCAAACAGGGCCAAACCATTTGGGAGACACCAACTTTAGCATCCATTGCCACATATGTCCAGGGTTTTTTAAGCTCTCTCCAACTTAGTCTTCTGTGAAAGATAGGTTTTCCTTGCTCCAGACTTTGCATGTGGTCTGAGGGGCCTGGGGTTATTGAAGGCTTTTCTTACCAAGTCAGAGAAGATTGTCTGGAATTGATACAGATGAGATTTATTGCAAGTTGCCCTGAATGACACAGTGAAGATGGCAGAAAACTTAAAAAATTACTTTGTTTTCTTCAACAGGTCATAACAGCTGGTTTATGAGAAGTAGTTTTTTCCAGTAAATTTGAAATAACTTTGATGTGTTAAGATAGCTTTGGTCTGCCAGTAGATCTAGAACCATCCTCTTCAGGTCTAGGCATGATCCCATGTGAAGAGGAAACTTGAGTGCTTTGGCCCAGCTCAGGATCAGGTGGATTGGAAAAGTGCTCATGCAAATCTAGTGCCTGCCTCAAACCTAACATGATCTCTCCCTATCTCCAGCCAAGCCTTCAGCCAGAGAAAGACAGCAGAAAGGGCTTTTTCTCTACATCTCTGTCCTGGGTTGATGTTGATTTGTATTCCCATTTGTCTGTTTAAATCAAAAATAAGTTCTGCACCTTTAAAACTGGATCTGAAAGTGAAGGAGAAACAGTGGAATGTCTGAGGCAGTTGTTTTCAAAACATCAAGATAAGAGTGCTGTCTGCAGTGTGGACTGCAGGAGAGAGCTCTCCTTTGCTCTTTGTTAGTTTGTGGCTAGCTGAAGCACAGAAGTTCTCCAGACTGTTAGGTTTTTTCTTTTTCCTCAGAACTGTTTGAACCTGCTCTGGACTAACCCCCAGCAGAGCACCAGGAGCTCACCCCTGTGTCCCCCAGGCCTGGCCTGTGCCCGGCATTTCCCAGTGCCACGGGCTGACATGGACTGAGTGAGCCGAGCTGCATGCCCGGCACAGACTGGATGGACTGGTCATCTCTGCGGAGCAGCAGGAGGTTTTGTTCTTTAGTATTCATTTGTTGTGCTCTGCCTGTTAAATAAACACATTTTTTCCATTTTCCTCTAAAGGAAATCTTTCCTGAACCATTTGGGGGAGAAATCGTTTGGATTTGCTTTCTGGAAGGACCCATTTGGAGGTTTCTTCCCAAATTTGCCTTAAACCAAGACAATCTCTTTTTTCCCCTTCTGGGGAAATGTGTTACTTAAGTAAGAGCTTGTCTTTCTTTGAAACAAGTGCACCAATTTACTTGCGCTATAGTAAGCAGATGAATTGAGACTGGCAGATTCATATGAAGATAAAACGATCCTCTTTCTTTAGGAATTAAGGGAAATATCTTGTCAGGTCAACTGAGCAGCTCCTGAAGAACAGAGGACCGGAGGGAGAAAGAGAGAGGAGGAAAGTAATTCATAATGCAAGGTTTCAGTTTCTCTGGCAGCTCAGGTGCCTGAAGCTACGTGATTATCCTTCCAAGAGAAATACATCAGGGCACATTTGTGCAGGACCTCAATCCGATGGCCAGCCAGGAGTGCCCAGAGAGCATTTTGCATCTTGTGCAGTGGCCTAAGTGCAACATAAGAAATGTAGCATTGAGTCAAATACTGGAAAGGCTGCTAAATCATTCTCTTGGTAATAATGAACCATGAGAACTGAAACTGGCAATACAATTGATTCAGCAGTTCTGCCTTACTTTGAAATGGTATCTTGATGCCATTGTTATGTGACTTTCCTCCCATACATTTCTCCATGCATTTTCAATAATTCTTAAAGTATATCCTTTCACCTTTTCTACTTAAAAAAAAAGAAGAAGAAGGTGGCAGGAGAAATCTACATGTGCAAAAATAGAAAGGGGCAAAACGTTGTAAATTAATACAGTAAGTCTAATTAAAATATTTAGAAAGTTGGAATGAAAGTGTTAGAGCAAGCCACCTATTTCTGTCCTAGAAGCCTGTTTCCCCCACTTGGTGGGTTCATCTGTTCTGAAAAAAAACTCATTACTTATTTCAAGGTCTACAACTCCAGTACTTGGACAGGTGGGAACCCTGATTCTTAGAAGGTTCTGTGCTGTGTTTCCCTTATATTCCCATGGGCAAATCCAGTATTGCTAGGTTGAGATAACTTTCAGCAAGGGCCTCAGCACTTAATATGACTTGCACCAGCTGTTTTAGGCACACAGTACCAGCTGAGTTAGAGAGCAGGTTAGACGAATCTATATTAAGCTGAGCACTTTAAAGATATTGCTGGACTGTGGGTAAGAATAATCTAGTAATATACTTGTGATATATAGAATTATATTACTGCCTTTTAAAATTTTGCCTGGTTTTTTTTGTAAAAGTTTTAGTTTTTGTTGCCATGTACCATAGTTCTCAGAAATTTTTGACATATCTGCAATTTAATTTGAATAGGAAGCAAAAGAAATCATCCTGTTTTCCTCACCTGATATAAAAGAAGATAGGGTCTCAATTGCATTGAATTGCATATTTAAAAGAATAAAATAATAGCTAATTGCTTTTCAAAACTACTTCTCCACATACTGGAAAAATAATGTGAATCTGTCAGAAACAACGTGGTTTTAGCAACATTTGGGATTCTAAGAAATTGAAGATAATTAAGGTCCTTCTTTTTTATAAAGGGGCTTTTAAATCTGTCAGATATGTGCCTTTTACTTTCTGCATTCTTTTTATGTGTTGATTGATTTGCTTTGGTATCAGCTCAATCTATCTATATTATAAACAGCAAGAGCCTCCTTTCTTTGTGAAGGGTGTTAAGGTTGTTTGGAACAATTAGCCAAATGTTAATGAGGTAAAGTCTTCTTTTCTCCTTGAAACGCAAAGAACTACTGCAGTGATGAGCAGCATTAGCAAGAAGGAGCATGGTAGATTTTGTATTCATAACTGGCCATATAAAGAACTTTGCAAGAGAGAGGTTATGCCTTTTGAGGTGTCCAGCAAGGTAATATGGAATAACTAATGTATTTAATCATTCCTACTAAAAACTAGTGAGAAAGAAAAGGCTCTATACTTCTTGTTCACAACAAACGATGTGAAGAGATGAGGATACAGTGCTGTTGTCCCTTCCATGTAGTGAAAGTTTCAATGTCCTGCCTTGTCATTATAATGCTGAGTGATAAAGTCCAGGATATACTCCCCCTCAGGATATGTTGCAGTTCACAGACGCTTGTGATTTTATGGACATATCACCGAATTACTTTTTCTTGTGTTTAACAAATGCTTCTTCATCAAGGAACTGAAGAATCCACCTCCCTGCTACACAACACAGGAATAAACAAACTAGTTTTTAAGTCCTTGTGTTCTTGTGTTTTGAGTTTCTTCAAGAGTTAACACAGAACAACCTGAAATTTGGGACAATGCAGGTACCAAAAAAAAAAAAAAAAAAAAAAAAAAAAG
>VXBS01003885.1:0-34738 GCA_013400255.1 Sitta europaea | reverse complement strand
AAAAAAAAAGAGTATTCATTTGTCTGTCTTTCTGTCTTTTGGTTTTTTTCTTTTTGCTGGGCGGTTGTTTGTTTGGGTTTTTTTATTTATTTACACCACCCTGTTACAACTGTGCCTACTTTCAGAGACATGTTCATCATGACGTGAAATGCTCTTAGAGCCTGAGTATTTTTCCTTTGCCCTCTCTTACAACTGAGGAAGTAGCTGAGCTGCTGGGAAGGAGTCCACACCACCTCACTGCACACAGGTCTGTTAGCTGGTGTCACTGCAGTTCAAAACAGCTCCTTGCAAATCTGAATTCTAAAGAAAACTTTCCTCCCTGCAGTAAATATGTCATAGTAGAATAATACTGCATTGCCAGTCCTTTGTCTGCCCCATTTTTCAAACCAACAGAGCACTGCCAGGACAACACAACTGATAGTGGGGGCGTCTCTGGAGCTGGTCATTTTGGGAACTTTGTATCCGAGTTTGCTTCTCAATGGTTGGTGTTTTCTGGGAAGCAGTGGATGGAGAGGAGCACTGTGGCATAGGTTTTCCTGTGATGGCAGTCTGGCTGTAGTTGCACTTGGTCACCCACAATTGTGAAGATTCTAATGGTAAAACCAGTACCTTTCCTTCCTGGGCTCTTGCTGCACCAACAACCAGTTTATGTGCCATGATTTCCTGTGACACTTGGGAGATAACTGGTCAGTGCAAGGGAGCATTCGTTGCACCAGTAACAGATGTGTCAGACAGAGTAAATGGAAGAACAGCACTTTTAATGCCATTGTAATTATGGCACTGATGACAGATTTTAGCAGGTTATTGACATCAAAACATGTCTGTTTATGGGAAAGATAGCCTTGAATGGTACATATTTGTTTTCATTGACAACTTCCACCAAGGCAGTAAAAAAAAAAAAAAAAAACTAAAAATATTATTGCCTCAAATATATGAGAAGGCATACAGAAACTCGGTTCAGTTCGTATGATCAGGTTCTTATCCTCTGAGACTCCTGTAGAATAAAACAAACAAATAGTACTGAGACTTGAAAATCCCCAAACAACTGTTTTGTGTCTATACTTCATTTAACACTAGTTGTAATCGGGGGTTTTTTATGTTTACAAAGATCCTTTCTAAAGGAAATTAAAGGAAAGAGAAGAGAGAAATTCTACCAAAGGAGATTTTATTAAATCAACCCTGAGCATATTCAAATGCAGTGAATAGCAAAAGACTGGTAAGTACAGACAGCCAATTATATATAACTTTAATTGATTATGTTTTATTTCACTGAGTGGCTGAACTGTCTTAGTGACTCAGCTGTAGAAATGAAAATTGCCTTAAGGTTTGCACACTAACATATTTGATTTCAGCATGACTCTGCTTGGATTATCACCTTACAATATTCTGAAATATGTATATTGGAACTTTAATGAGTTTTGGTTTTACAGCCTCATATATGGCAGAAAGCTTAAAACACAAAACAGAATCCTGCATAACAATTGAATACTTTTGTATTGTACATTTATTCTGAACAATGTCTTAAAACACCTTGGTATTTCTTTTGTTAGCTTACAGTCTCGTTGTTGTCAACCTGCTTTTTGGGGCTGTGACAATGAGTTAAACCAAATGTGCTGAAAATATCTGCTCCAAAAGTAAACACAGGCTTTCATTGGAAATTCGGTGCAGTTCTCCTTGCTTTCTCTGCTTGTCAAATTTGCTGGGAATAGCAGTGGTGAGATTTAATTGATGAAGTGATATAATCATTCCTTAGAATTACCCTCAGCCAGATTTTGCAGTTCTTCATCAAACAAGAAAGGCTGGAAGAAAAACGATTTATGCAAAGAGCCAAATACTATGCACTCTGCTTCTAATCAAAACAATTTCCAAAATATTAAAAAAGCATTTCAATTTTTTTCTTTACAAATAGAATCCTCTAAGAAATTCCACTGAGTCTCCTAAAGCCTAGTGAGCTGGATAATCAATTGTTTGGCCCTGGTTTTCTTTGTAGCAAATAATTTTCTTCCCTTGATGTCACATTGGTATTTTACTGTAAACAAACTCTTAAGAAATAAAACTAACCTTTGAAATTGTGGTTGCTAATTCTGCATGACATAATTACATGGGTTTCCCATATGCGTGTCAGAAAGCATATCTGAGAACATCTCATGTACCTGAGAGGTATAAACTAAGCAAATAACAATAAACTAAAAATCAGGCCAAGCAGGGAAGTAGGAGCATTAAAAATCATAAATCCCATTTTGATATTTCTTCTGAACATTCTTGTACATTCACCAGGCACTATATAAGGGAGGAATCCTTCTCCATCTGAAAGCTTTGGCTGAACACATCTAGCTCGGGAGAAGAAGAAAAGAGAGGACAGTTACGGGTTTTTCTGAACATGGAATTTCTTTTTGGAATACACAAGCAGAGAAATATTTTCACTGTTATATGCTTAGAAAGCAACTATGTTTGCTCATGCTGTAGAAAAACATTCATGTTTTGAACAGAGACCAAGTATAGGAAATGTTGGTCCCAAAGACAAGTATTCATGAAGGCATTAAGGCATGAGAAAATAAATGAAAAGGCACAACTAGAATGGAGTTATAACTTAAGCCTTGGTTGCTGTGATCTGCTTTAGTGCAATATAATGATCTGCTCAAAAGAACAATAAATGCATAATTTTAATTTATTTTTAGAAGAGCTACTGTTCAGCAG
Source organism: Sitta europaea (assembly GCA_013400255.1). Taxonomy (NCBI): domain Eukaryota; kingdom Metazoa; phylum Chordata; class Aves; order Passeriformes; family Sittidae; genus Sitta; species Sitta europaea. The sequence goes on along the minus strand of VXBS01003885.1, from coordinate 32,041 downwards.
GCTATTAGCCTTATATCAATACATTTTACAGTGTAATGAAGAACAATAACTGCTACTGTCACAGAATCATACATAGTGTAAAATATGGACAGGACTAATGTAATTATGGTTTTAATCATTATGTGATGGTGATGGTTGCACCTCTAATAAGAAGAAACTGGAACAGGATCAGACTCCCAGGGCTGAAGACATGCATTTTGATTTACTTGAAATGTAAAAAGCTGTCTATGATTAGCTGTTATGTTCAATATTGCATGAAGTCATGTTCTGTGGTTCAATCTTTGTTATGACTAAAATGCATTCTGACACATGTGTTTTCTTCTGTCAAGAGGCTGCTATAGGTATTGTCTGTGTCTTTGTTGAAATTTCTTGCATTATGTGCTGTACTTGAGTAATAGCTCTTGACATGGTTCTTATTCAAAATATGCAAATGAAGTGAAAATGATGATTTAAAGTTGTCTGCTTGGAAACAGACACCATAGAAAAAACAGTGTAGTTGAAGTTCGAAGATCATTTAATCCAACTCCTTGCTTAAAGTAGGATTAGTGTAAATGACTTTAGTTTTAGTTTTTCTGGCACCATCTCTACAGTTGCACAGTGTCTAGATATATCTTCTGGGTCTGTCCTTGCTTCTAGCTCCAGTAATGCTTCCTTGTTTTGCTTGATTCTAGTCAGGAATTCATTCGTCCTGTCACTCTTGCTTGACTTCTTGAGGCTGGATAATGTCCTTGAAAGTCTCCTAGTTCTTCAGAACCCTCTGTTTTCTATGACCAGCTGCCATGGGATTCTTCCATGCCAGTCCCTGAACAGGTCCAATGTAGGATACCAAAAGGAAAAGATGGTTCAGCCCTGGAAGGGAAAATTCAATCCAGGAGGAACACCCCTCTGAGACCAAAGTGGGAAGGGCCATCTACCATAAGGTCTCTGTAAGCACAAGTTCATATATTGAACCTTCTTGCTTGTTATAGTTGGTGCTACTCAGAGTGGCTTGGTTCATCCCTGTTCACCTTAGTTCAACCCCCTGTTGCCCTGTATGTACCTCCCCTAGAATGTTCTCCCCTTCCCTGAACCCTGTTGGTCCCAGTTTGCCGCAGTATCCCAGCCCCGGTTCTGCCCCTGCTAACCCATTGGTCAGGGGCTGGCTGCCCCTCCTCTGCACCAGTCTTACCTGCCCCCCTTGGCCCTTGACCCTCAGATCCACCCCCTCATTCCCATATAAAATCCCACATTCTCCCCTCCATCTTTGTCTTTTTCCCTGGATTTCCCTGTGGCCAATAAAGTGCTCTTGGATCTCCACATTGAGACCTGTCCTTTTTGCCTTTATCGTCGGCCACTTTAGACAGCGTCTTTCAGATTCTGCACCTGCGGGTCGCTCGCAAGGTTCACTGAAGCTGGCATCGCTTCAGTCCCTGATTGTTCTCTTGTAGTGAGGGGTTGTGATCCTGATATTTACAATGTTTTCTAGTCTCGGGTCCCTAAACTCCAGGCTCCCTTGGCTGCTTCAGTCCATACTGTCCTTATGTCCCCATTGTCCTGGTTTGTAAGAATCAGATCCAACAGAACACCTTACCTCATCATCACTCCTCAGTCACCTGTCTTAGGAACTCCATTAATTTCAGATACCTGTGTGATGGTTTGTCTTCTGCTGTGTTCCTGCAGTAGATCATCTGGGTGTTTCCAGCCCCCCATGAGGACCAGGGCCTCCAAGTGTGAGTCCTCTTCCAGCTGGCAGAATAAGCCTTATCTACTTCTCACTGATCAGAGGGTTTGTAGCAGACATCCACCACAATGCTGCCCACACTGGTTTGCTCTCTACTTCTGACCCATAAACTCCCAGACAGTTGGCCACCTGCCCTAGGCAGAGCTCTGTGTGCTCCCTACTGCTGTTTCCCACTCATGAGAGTTCCTTGTCTCAGTGCCAGCCTGTCCTTTGCAAAGGGCCTGTGTCCATCCATTGCAGCTCTCCAACTTTCTGAGCTTTCCCACTGTGTTTCTGTGATTCCAGCAAGACTATAGCCCTGCTGCAGCACACAGATCTCCAATTGCTTCTGCTCTTCCTCATTCTGCCTGAATTAACTGCAGAGTGGCCGTGATTTCACAGATAAACTGTTAGAGCTTCCCACACAATGTTCCCTAATTACTGGAAAAGTAGTGAAACAAATGAAAATATATTTTTTTTTCATTTTGTCAAGGACAAGACTCTTGGGTTTTACTTAGTGGCATTATTCCAAAGGATGCTTTGAAAGTCCTGTAAGTTGCTTCATGTAAATTAGTTGATCTTTCTTGTGTTTGTATAGAAGATATTCATTAAAACCTAAGTGAAGTAACTGCTCCTGCTTGACAGCCTTCAGGGGAAACTAAATCTGATAAATATATGTATTTGTTATATCTATGTTTTCTCCCTAAAACACATGTACATGTTACCAAATCACAGAATTGAGGTTGGAAGGAACCTCTGGAGATCGTCTGCTCAAATCCCCCACTTAAGCATGGAAACTGAGAGCACATAGAAGGGTTAATATAACTTCTAGCTTCTGACAAAACTGCTTACATTGACAATACACCTAAATTGGAGAAGAAAAGTGGCTGGCTATGAAAACACTTGAACATATAATGACTAAAATTCTTATTCTACAGAAAATCTTCCAGCAATTAGGGAGAAAAATTCTTAGGACATAAATAAAAACAGGCACAGTACCTTCATATGAAGTGATTTACCGGAAACATCAGCCAGACAGATGATTTATTTAACTTATGTCACTGATTGTTCCTGAGTTCCTTTCTTGTTGCGGGAATGGAAAGTATACCATGACTCGCTAAAGAATAAAAAATATATGAAATCTAAGCAGTAAAGAAATGAAACAAAGTGATTTTTCCCAGTGACTTCTGTAGAAGTTCCTTGAGATTTATGAAAATCCTTCATCTGTCAATTCTTTTTATCCAGAAGATTGGAAGCTAAAGCAAACATCACACAAATACAAAACATATTTGTTAACAAATGGTTATGAAATTTGTGTATCTAACTGGCATTTACTATGAATAAAGGTTTAAAGAAAATTTTAAAAAATATAAGTTGTATGGTACAAAAGTCTCAAGATATGCCTTTGAAATGAAAATATGAATTAAGAGACAGAACCACCATAATTTCGGCATAGAAACAGAACATCCCTAGATTTACAAATTCCTCAGAGATATAATTTTCAGGTCTTTTATTCCCTTATAATATAATATGATTTCTTGATCAAGTTCAGTGCCTCACAGGGTCTAGGCTTTTGCCTGTGTAGCAAAACTTGAGATCATGGAAACAAATAGATACATTTGTTTGCGCTAGCTCTTTGGAGATAGTACAATATTATCCAAATACCTGGATTTAAGGCTCCCAGGACGAGCTAAAGAAAGTTTGGTTTATGCTTCATGGCTGTAAATGAGAGGGCAAATCTCCAGTATCTATAAATGCAAAGACGTGCACTCAAGAAAAACTAACTTTATCTTCACTTCATAAAGTACTCTAATTACTTGTTACCTTATAGAAAAAAAAAATATGAACCCACTATAAACAGTTCTCTAAGGACCAGTAGCAGAGTTGGTTAAAAGGATGAAGCAAGCACAGAGCTTTCCTGGGAAAGAAGAGAATAATTGAGTGAAGAATAATGTGGTGTATATAGACCTATGGGTCCTATAAGCCTAGGACAAAATCTTTAGTCATCAGGCTGCAGAGGGACAAAGCACAGGAGTGTAGGAGTTTAGGCAAAGTAATGGAAGACTGCTTTAATAAGTATCAAGTGTCTGAATGTATCTGTAATTTTCCAAATGTTAGAGATGTTGATCCCTGTTAACCTATATTCTTTTAGGCTTTTTCCTTAAAGTCATGGTTGTCAGAAGCACAAGGCCACAAAACATTTCATGTGTTTCCATTCACAATATCTTCAGAACTATTTTATGTCACAAACTGAAATGAGAAATTCAGTATATTATCAATTCAGTCAAGAGAAGGTAAGGTGGCATATCATCAAGTCATATTTTCCCCTCTGTCAAGAACAAAGGTCTGCAGGGAGAGAGCCCTATTTGCCCTCTTCATTTTGTCAAAAATGAGGTGAGGGACTAGAAGTAAACCTGTGAATACCTCATTTTTTCTGCAGAAGAAAAAGCAAAAGCATTTTTAGAAATTTAGAAGAGCACAGCAAATCATAAACCAGTCTATAAATTATATATAATGAAGAGCATGTGAGGAGAATGTCTTTTTATCACTCTAGTAGGTTCTTAGGATGCCAAAAATATGAGATTTCAAGGATTTTTATTTGGGAAGGCCATTTTCCTCTGTGTCTTACAAGCTGTTAGTTTACAAATGCTTTTCCTAAAATGTCACGTTTATTTCTGAAGTGGCTTTGATGTGAAACATTGTCTGGCTGGGTTTTTTCTGTATTATGGTAGAGTACTTCATTTAAGGTAATTGCATCTTTTGATGTGCTGTGATTTTGCATAATTTTATTAGTCACAGAGTAAAACCATGGCATTAAATTAAAAATAACACCACCCCCCCCAACTTTCTAAGCATGTTTGACTGCTAAATATGTCTATGGAAATTATTGATGTTTTTAATACAGTGCCATCCCTTCAATGTTCTGCAATACAGATTTGTATTAAAATTGTATGGATTGATTGCCATACAGCAAATGAAGATGTGATCTACTGCAGTGCAGTGATTAAAGGAATAATTTTTCTGACCTGATTTCCATGAAAAAACCCACCAGTGTGACCACATTAGAGACCCTAATACAACACCTAAGTGTTTGTTCTGCTAAGGAAATGGTGATATGGCTCTTCAAATGCAAGACTTACAGAGGGAATGATCTTTTAGAATCCTTTAAAGTGTAGGACTGGCAGTATTATATCCAGAAGGATATAACTTCTTAGTAAGTTAGAGTAAGAGTATAGTGAAAACAAATAACAGAATTGGTGTTAACTATGTCTGTGGTGTACCCTCTGATATTTTGATATTTCATTCCTATTTTGCAACAAACAGACCTAGAAAATTAAAAATAAATTTATAATTAATAGTCTGCCATACATAAAGTACACATAAAACCTGCAAACACTTCTACCAAAACCCTTTACACTCTGAAATTATTTTTTAAAGTATTTCTTTGACAAAACACTCAATTTCTCTTTTTACTCCAAAGTATTGCACTGCATATGAGTACCACTTGGAGTAAAATTGTGTCCCCAGGCAACCGTCATTCTTTTCTGCAAAGGAATATCACAATAAGTTACTATATATATATTACCTTTTTACACTCTTCAAGTATTTGGGGGAGCTGCACCAGGAGATTCCACATGAGTACACCCCAAGCATTTTAAAAACAGTGCCTAGTGAAAATAAAATATGTGCTGAGGGTACATTCAGTACACATTTTTTGAGTTTCTAACCCTTTTAAAAAACAGTTTTTATCTTGTTCTGTCCTGTGATGAGCCGCCTCCTATATAGAACAGCTCGGTGCCTATTTGGCAATAATGCTCTGAAACAAGCAGTTTTCCCCCTGCCATCACTGTGGTTTTGCAACAGGACACTAATATACCCAGGCAGATACTCTCAGGAATCTTAGCATCTAGTGTAAGCAGCACAATTTCACACTGTTAAAAACCTGATTGTTTTCTGCTCAATAAATCAGGTAATTTTCCATACCTGCAGTTAGACTTGGTTGTATTAACAGCCTGGTAACAGAGATACTGGAATCTATCAAGCTGGAAATAAGGCAAAATTGCCTGAAGTGCTGTGGTTAGTCTTACATATGAATAAATAAAATTTAACTGTGAAAAAGTTTTAGGCAGATTCTGTCTCTACAGTGGAAAAAGTCTTTAGTTTTAAAAATGGAACAGATTCTTTAGATCTAATCTTCACGTTAATCTAGACAACAAAATTATACAGGTTAGTAGTTATGTACAGTTTCATAAATATTTAGGTGCCCAAATGCAATAGAGTTTCTTTCTGTAATTTCACCAAATTATGTAAAATACATACAAATGCAGTGTATAGACCATGCCTGGATTCCTAGTGAAAATGTTCAACCTTTGAAGTATGTAAATTCTTACAGCTATTGTTTCAAGCCTCCTAGATTACTAGATAATGCTGGGCAAATTCATTGTGAGTTTCTTGGCATTTGAAGGGTTTTTTCCTTCAGCTGCCATTTATGGATTCATGAAGAAGAAAGTCTTGTCAATTAATTAATAAGAGCTTAGGCTGGCAGCCAACAAAAAGACCCACAAATATATATGAAATGCTGTTTGACAATCCTCCCTTCTAATGCTGGGTTACATATTTTTCTGTATCAAACATCAGTTTTCAGTGAAATTTTCCCACTTCAGGTGAAATTAGAAAAGTGAACATATGTGAAAGGTTTTTATCATTTTCCTGTCTTCCTTAGTGCAGGATGTTGCACCATTTTTCCTTCTTCTTCTTCCTAAGTCGTGTGTTCAATGTTCCCTAAGAAATATATTATATACCAAGATCTTACTCTAATATTCAGCTCACAGTTGGTAAACACAGATGCATAAACAGATGCAGTCTTCCTGATCAAGAAAATTACATTGATAACTTTTTCCTTTCCTTCTTATTTTCATTTTTGGCTCATAAATCTTTGTGTATTATAGCTTCCACACCATAATATAGGAAAACATATTCTCTTCTGGCTCAGTGGAGCTGGTCAAAACCCAAGACCAAATATTTTATTCTATTTAACAAAGAACTTTCACACAGTTTGAGGTCTATATGAAATAAAAGAATAGCTGTTGAGTATTACAATACTGATGTCTTCACCAGTTAAGCATCTAATCTAAAATAATACAATATTGATTTTCTCCTTACTACTGTATTAAATTTCTTATTTGTATATGCATATAGTAAAAGAGACACAAGTAGGTAATTGCTGGAGACATTTTCTCTTCCCATTCCTACAGGAAGTGGCTAGTGTAAACTGCTATATTTGTTGAGGATGACAGTATACATGACCGTATACATGACCGTATATATGACAGTTTCAAAGCGTGTTGTTAGAAATTTCCTCATAACTTCCCCAAGCTCCATCTAATATCTAAAAGCAAAGTTTTGAGGCATGTTCATGTTAATACATTGCAGTCTGCCAGCTATAGGAACTGCTCTGGAAAATCCCTGTATTATCAAAATCCAGGTCAGAATGGTTATATAATCTCAAAAAGGAATAGCACATTGGCCTAAATCTAACAGCTTAGTAGCAACTTAATATCCTGAATGTCAAGACACCTTGGATTTTAAGGAGAATTAGAGTATTACCAATGCTTTGTATTTCTCTAATTTCAATCCGTGTGTTTTTCCAGTAGAAATAGTTCTTTTTCCAATGAAATAGCAAGAGATCAGAAAGCCAGAATACAATCAGAAGGCCCCATTTGGAATCAGGAAAGTCTCAAATAGAATAATCAATTATATCCTTGTTTGTACACCTGTGAATCTGTTACTCTTTGAAAAACAGAGTATTTTGTGTGAGAATTGTACCAAATCTTCACATTGCTAGCTCCAGACAGCTAGAAGATATAATGATTTATATTGTGGGTGTTTTCTGCGCAAGGGCAAAATCTGAGCATTCTGTTGCAGTGATATAGGAGAAAACATCTAGGAGCAAGTTCCATTTTCTCTTTCATCACACAAAATGTCCAACCCCAAAATCATGGTATATGGGTTTTTTTTTTTGCATTTGTGGCTGCTTGTGAGAAAAGGTGGACAAAGCATCTTGCTTCATCAAGGGTTTGTAACCAGTAATATCACTTCCTCTAGACAAAGTCTATTTGGTTGTTATCTCATAAAGTTAGCTTTTCCTTAAGGTAGCTACTTAGGATTTAACTCTGAACATCTTGATTGAGAGTTGAAGAAAGCACTTAAGCAGCTATTTGACGATAAATCTCGCTACATTGCTTACCTGAATGTGTCTACACATTTGATACTCTGCTATGACCTATGTTTCTGAGAGCTACTTCACACTTGTATCAGTTGAAGGGAATGCAATAATGGGAAAGTTGGCCATTATTTCAGATAAGATGTATTCTAGCAAGTGGAACACCATTTCAAAAGAAAGATACCAGGATTGCAGAAAAAGCAAACTGTTTTTATTTTATGTGTTTTTAGTTTAAAGAACATGAGAGAGACAGCTGGCCCAAAGGGCTTTTGCTGTTCTGTTTTATTTTGGCCTTGTTTGTTCCTGTAGTCAGGAAGCAGCAAATACATCTCTCATTCAAGAGGACAGCATTTGGCATAAGCAGAAGTGGCATGCTCTACTCTGCAAGGAATTTAAGCACAAGTAATCCAGACTCATATGTATCACTACACATAATTTGTGATAGCACCAAATAGAGAACACACCCCTCAGATTAATGCACTGAAATATTATTATAATGGTGTCTTGATAAATATGAAAAAAGTAAATTCATGGATGGAACTGTATCGTTCGGTAGTTCTCAGGTTAGAGAACTAACACTGCAATAATGTTTTTAAGAAATCTTCACTCTGATATTTCCTGTCTTTCATACAGCACCTATCTTTGGCCTAACAAAATTAATTATGAGAATGCCAATTTCTGAAGTGAGTAACAGCAGCAAGGACCAAGCTCTGAAGTTGATAACTATGCAAATTTTGAAAATTTACTCAGTGTATTTCTACAGAAGAGTGTATCACACCTCTTGAAATGGAATAAAAAAGGAAAAAGATGAAAGAAGGAATGGAAAAATAATAAAGCCATTTTAATTGAAAACAATATACAAATTTAGATCAAGCTGGTGACTGTATGGAGATAACAATTCATTTATATTCTCAGTAAGAAATAAAATTCGGTTTAAAATATTATTTATTTTACATAATGGGTGTTGTTGTACATGTCTGCATATGGAGGTGAGTGGGAAATATTCACATTAAGCAAAAATTGTGCCAAATAACACTGTTTAATTGACAGACATGTTGATCACCTTTTTAATGAATTTTACTCTGGTGTCTGTTGTTTGGGTTTTGTCTTTTCTTTGTCTTTCTTTTCTTTTTTTTTCTTTTGTCTTCTTGTTAGCTTTTAGAAGCACATAATCTCAGGTGGATTATATACAGGTGCTTTATTAAGAGTGCTCAGGAGCTAGGGGTATAGCTACCCAAATCTAGCTCTGTCCACTTGCTCAGAATACACATATTTATACCATTTTAGTTATGATTATATAGCTACATATTTGTTTAAGCAACACTATTACTACAATAACTGTACTTACATTGTCTTATTGTACAAGCATGATCTCATTTACAGGTACTTTGAAAACCCTAAACATTGATTTTTCATGATCTCTAAAGCAGTAAATATTTCATCTTCAAATAATAATTACATCGTTTGTGTTTCTTATCAATATGCTTAACTATAATCCTCGCAGGTGCAGTTTTGCATGGTCCACTAAAAACAAAGCACAGCATTCCTTTCCCATGATTTTAGAAACGTTTTAACCCTATACTAACATTTTGCTATCTTTCACAGTAATCATATTTAAACCAAGAGGAATTTGGAGATTAGCACATGTTAATTGTTCTGCCAGATGATGTCAATGTACATATATTTTATATAAATAGATAAAAAACCCAGGGGTATTTTTTTAACTTCTTGACTACCAACTCTATGTATTTATTAAATATGAAAAATAAGAGAACAGATAGTTTAATGATTATAGTACTAGATATGAAAGCTATTTTAATGGTGTCCCTGAACTGTCCTCAGAGGTAATAAATAGGGCATGGCTTAGTTTTAATTTCAAGATGATTAATTTCATGCAAAACATAATTTTTTTACCACTTGATCTGTTCTATTTGGGGTCCAGAGGTAACTGATTAAAAGTATCTTTTGGCCATTTACTTGGAAAATGAATATAATTTGATAAAAAGTAAACATCAGCAAGAAAAAAATCTGATTTGGGCCAACTATGTAAAATATCATGCAAATAAGGTAAACTAATTTAACATTTCCTTATGGAAGTGGAAAACAGAGAGGTGTCTTTCTTAAAACAAAGTAGAAGAAAATCCACTGTAGATCAGAGACCTGATATATCTACACAGTCAGCAAAATTTCTGTCAGTATTCAGAGCAGTGGAGTAAAGTGAGGAATTTGTCTTTATCCTCTTCAGTTTGTTTTCTCAAGTAGACATTTAAATATTCATTGTTTGTGTGCATGTCAATGTTTATATGTGGAAAATGTGTGAGGATTATTCCTCTGATTCTGTCTACATTATAGTCTTCTTGGCACAACTTGCAGAAAAAAATAAATGTCTTTATGCTTACTCATCGTTTTGTACACATTCCTGATTTTAGACAGAATTAATTCTGCATTTAAGAAAAATATCTTATAATTTTTAACCATACTCTTTAGTTCTTCTGGTTTTTCAAATACAAGATATGCCAACCAATGATTCTCCGTTTATAAACTCATTGCCTGTGTGTGCCAAACAGGGACAATTGTTCTTAATCACTGCAATTTGTTAAAGAAGATTCTGGGGAGAGTCAGTTTTATTTCAGCTTGACATGGATGCCTCCTGAGGGGGACCCTGACCAAGGACATCCCTGGGCCTTTACACCCTTGCAGCCTCTGCACCCGATTCTCACATGGTCTGCACTCATCCTGCACACCCCTCTTGGTCCAACGGGACAGATCAATTGGCAGAGGTCTCCTAACACCTCACTGGATTCTTCCTCCACGTTCACATGGGCAGGCTACTAATTGTTCTTACCTTTCAGCCTGGGACAGGCTTTGGGCCCTCCAGGGTCTCAAGCTTTATCTGAAATGCCATTTACTCCCCTGCTCAACCTTCATGTTAACAGAGTTCATTTGAAGTTCACCTGTGCCAAGGTTTGAGCTGAGGCTGAGTTTTCAATTAAATTGAAACCTACACAATCAAGTTTTAATATTCTATAAGTAGAGTTGCTTTAATCCCCAAAACTCCCTTTTTATGTGTTTCAGCATAAAATACGTTTTGTTTGATTAGAATTTGTATTATTTTCAGATGTTTTATTATGTGGTTGTATAAAAGTAACATGTTGAAAATTAAGATCTAGCTGAGGCTCAGGAGCCATGACAAGGAATTTTTTTTTATTTTGTCTACCTCCTTTCCTAATTAGAAATACGTATGAGTAGCATGTTAAATTAAAATACAGCAAACTGATAATGTTAGAAGTCGCCCATGTTTTTCCTTTTTTTTTCTCTTAAGGCTTAGTATTCTCTTTATGGATCTGGACAACTGTGTGTTCTCACAAAAGCTGTTGGTGATCTGTCAGAGGCATGGCTGAAGTGCTAAGGGGCAGCAAGAGGTAGCTTTCAATGCATGCAAAACTAATCATAGCCCAGCACACATTTTTAAGTGGATGGAGGTTCTTGGATGATGGAACCCGGCCTTTGGGACTGCCTGCAGTGTGGCAGATTCTGTGTTGCTGGTGGAGGGCACTGCACATCCAAACATGGTACCAATACATGTTTTAGTGACTGAATGCAAAATAATGGCAATTGCTTTATAAATTGGACCAAAATCTGGAACTTTTCTTAGTGAAATTTGGTCCTGAGTCCATGTTCTTTTATGGAGAAGGATGGACAAACTGCAATTCTGAACTTTTATTAATAATTCTTATTTCATAGTCCAAGACTCGTGGGTTTACTAGATAAGTAAGCCTCTCTGCAGTTGGCTTACACTAATAACATTGGAAGGTTTGGATTAAGTTTGAAATATGAAAAGACATAAAGCATTAACTGTTTTATGACTTGATTGAAGTTCTTTATTTCATGTTTGGTTTTTTTTAAAGAAATTATTATGATTTTATAATTTAAAATGTCAAATCTGGTATAACTCTGGAAAAAATATAAGTACATTTTAGGCAGTAATGAGTTTATTTTTTATCTCAGTGAAATTATCGACATGTCTTTTTATAAATGCATAATCCCCATTTCACATTGCTTTAGTTTATGCTTTTCCATGATCCTTACTATTAGATCAAAATAGTATAGTTTGGAAGGCATTTTATTTTCAGGCTACAGCTGTGCTCCTAAGGAAATCCAGTTATGAATAGAAAATCTTGTAGAGACACATCTTACACTGGGAAAATAATTCATGCGTTTGTATGGGTGATGTGTTTGTCTGTGATTTAGAAAGTTTTCCTGTTACTGTGCTGTATTTCTGCTAGAGGTGGGGATTTCTACCTTAACTTGTTCAGGTGATGTTACCTAAAATAGCAATGGCTCTGGGTGCTTTTCCTGTTAGACAAGCACTGCTGAAAATGTAGGTTATAAGTTTCTATTACAAAACGAGATGATGTCTTAGAAAGTTTATTACTCCAGAGAGCTGCGGGCCTATTTAACAGATATCTGAGGGGCATAAAGCAAAGGCTTCACAGGCTGTTTTTAGGATCTTTATGAAAGAGGAGAAAACCATTGTACCTGGGATCTTGCCTTCACTTTCCGTTTTGCACTGTGTTTTAATTGATGGAGAGCCAACAAAACTACAGAGGTCAAGAGCTCTTGTTACAAGATTTCAACCTTACTTGACAGCTGTGATAACAGCAGTATAACTTGATCTTCTTTATTCTTTTTATGGAAAAAAAAACAAAAAAATACCCCAAAAAACAGTGAATTCAACTCTCAAAGATACAAGTTGTTCAGACACTGGCACTTTGTTACCTCTACGAAATCATCTACTGAGGCTGGGAACAGGAATGCTTTCACCAGAATGCTGGTGAAACTCATAATATTTGTTATCTGATTTTCATTGGCTTTAATTTTTCTTTCATTCTTGTGGTGGTTTGAAAAGGAAGTGAGGTTTTTTTTGNGAGTGATGTGAGCAGAGATGGAGAGGAAGATCTCTGTTCTCGAAGCCCCTCGGCCCCAGGGGGTGAAACTGGCGGGGACTGGCATCCCGAGATTTGAGAGACTGTCGCTTTTTTTTTGGAACTGACCAAAGCATCTTTAATGAAGAAACCCTAAAAACAGTTCTGGTCCATGCACAGTGGTGAGAGCACTGGACATGGAAAGAAAAGGTCACAATATGGTGCAAGAGGGACTCCTATCTCTCCTTGATGAACTGAGTACTGATTATCAGAAGGGTAGTAGTGGACTGAAGATTGATTATCTGAGACATGGTAACTTGATTGGGAATTTGAGTCTTATCTCACTGTGTTGTGTTGTGAATTTGTGTGGGAGGAGGAGGAGTGTTTCCAAGGTTTTCATCCCCTTGTGTGTGTGTTTTCTTTATATATTGTAAGTAAATAAAGTTTTTTTTCCCTTTTGTTCCAAAGTTAGAACCTACTTTGCTCGTTTTTTTTCACATCTCACAACAGATACCAGAGACAATATATTTTCATGGGGGCACTGGCCTTGTACCAGAGTTAAACCATGACAATTCTGTATAAGCACTCTGCCTGTTTGGAGCTTCTTCTGGTAGATTCCTAAAGGTAAGTCAAGACTGCCTTCCTAGATCTTTCATTTTCTTCCCAGATTTAGATACATATGTTAGGAAGGATATAAGTTTTTACTTCAATAATGTGTGTTTGTCTGTATTTCACTGGTAGTTTTGGAGATGTGGGTTGGATTTTGTGAAAATGTGGGTTTGTTTTCTTTTTCAGTTTCCTTAAGGAGTGGTAGTGTTAGAAATCAATCTGTAAGATTTTTCTTCTTTTTACGTTATAGATAGTCTCCTCAGTTGAAATTAGATAGGAGTCAGTAGATGACTATTAATCCAGGATATTTGTGTGCTAAGCATATCTAGGTTCAGGAGCTTTCATGTTGTATCCATTATAGATTGCATTTCCACTAATCCCCAAACTGATCTGCAATAGCAGAAATTTCCTGACTTCCCAAAATTGCTTTGCATGTAGGGACAAAAGGAATCATCTGCGAAGAATCACATCAGTACTTATCATATTTTTCTGAGTTCCAAACAAACTAATTGCTGCTGTGTACCTTGTCAAGCCAAAAAACCCCCAAACCCCCAAACAAAACAAAACAAAAAAACACAAAAAAACAAACAAACAAAAAAACCCCAAAACAAAACAGAAAAAAACCCCAAACCTGGGAGGGTATGTGAACAGAAATTGTGGAATTGTGGTGAAAAACAGTCTTAAAACTCCTCTGTAGAAAGAATAATTTTCGCCCTCTCATCTCCGTCCATTAAAATTCTACTCATTTTTCTGCTGGACAAAGTGAATCAAGCAGGAGATAGGGCCCTCTTTTCAGGGCCCTCTTTCCAGTTTCTCTAGGAGTTCACCTTCGTTCTCCCGTGAGCATTTAGCCAGCAAGTTACTTATAGCTTAAAGATCCTTTCTGCTGTGGAAGTGTTTTCAGTACTTTCAGGCCTGTTGTAACACTTCATAAATCACAAGAGAGATTCACCATACTTGGATCTCATTAAATTGGCAGTCTCTAGCTTGACATTTGCTCTTTGTGCTGTTCATGTGTGACACAATGATCATAAAATGCCATATGTCTCATTTTAATCAGTTTTCTAAAACTTCCTACTCCTCTTTTCCTACATGTCCCTGTCAGGAAGTCATGAAGTTATATTTTATAATGTTGACCTTAAATTATTAACTGAAATGAAAATGAACTATTAGCACAATATAAGACAGAATTTTCTCTTTAACATGTAATAGCAAAAGAAGGTGACAGGTGCATCTTCTCAAACTACTTTTTACAAGGATGCTCCATCTGAATTTCCAGGTACATTCATAAAGAAGAAATTAGTCTGTTACTGATTTCAATTTTTTTCATGTAATTAATTGAATTAATAATTTTATCATTTAACTTTGTCAGATTTTTGAAGTGCCAATATGTCTTAGACTGAAGAACTAAGCAATGTGTGTCAATGCAGAAAGGTGTTCACCAACAGTTATTGTTTTTGGGGGGGGGCAAGGCAACAGGCACAGCAGTGTTTAATGCATATTTAATGTTCATTCGGTTCATAAATTAGTTTCTGTATTTTCAGTATCCTTAAAGTACTGGAAGCAAACAAACTGCACATCCTGGAAGATACCTCTGTGTCGAGTACTTCTCCTTTTCAAGATAGAAGCTAATATATTTAGTTCTTTTAACTAGTTTCTTTTTATCCCTGCTCTCAGGTATAGTTGTCAAAGCTTCTGCATGTTGGTGCTACCAAAACCAGTGCATTGACAAGGTGAGGTTCTTAGTCACACAAACACCAGGGACAAATGAATTTCAATTGTAATCAATCTAGTCATTGAAAAGTTCATTTTTCAGCTGTTTTTAAGCTCACTGCTGGAAACTGAGCATGAGTGAATTAAAAGAGCTTGTAATCTTGCAGTGATGCATGTTGTCTCTCCTGATCTGGTCATACTATACTCAGAAGAGATTGGGATGCTTCAAGGGTATTAGCAGATTAATGTTGAAATCTGAGGTATCACATAGCAAATCTGTAATAACCATTGTACCGGAATACTGTAGGGAATCATAGTTGCAGGTGAGGTGATAATTCTTCTACTATAAACTCGTCAACTTAGTAGTGTTAATTTATTTTTGTGGGTTAGAAAAAGAGAAAGGGTTTCCTCTTAGTAGTTGTTAATGCACAGGGATTTCACAGCTTATCATTTTGGAAATAAAATACTTCAGGGCTCTCAAAACAGGTTTCTTTTTTTATTCGCTTCTTGTATCGGTCTCCTGTCATGCTGAAGATCTACCTCATGTAAGATTGTTCAATTTATACATCTTCTTGATGAATCAGGTATTGATGGATAACTTTCTAATAGCTTGTAGCTCTATGAAAACAAGATGCCAAATTTTAGCATTGGAGTTTCTGTGATTCTCAGGCTGCAGCCTGCCAGAAATGTGAAGTCTACCTGTGGAGATGGTTGCATGGCTGTGTGGTATTCTCCTAGAGCTATTGTGTGAGCCTGGTGGTACAGTGTGTGGCCAGAATTAGGGATAGGCTAATGCCCTTTTCAGGGTACGTGTCTTTTAAAAATGTCTGTAGTGGTAGTGTCGGTAGGACTTGCTCTCCTGGGGACACAGCTTTAGTGCACTTCTGCTGTTACATGCAAGCACCTCCCCAGCCAAATTGCTCTGTATAATCTTTTGGTGAAGACTGATGTAAATAGTGAGGTGAGGTAGGAGTAAGACAGACACCAGTCTTGCCTACTCTGTGACATGCAGCTAGACAGCTTCTGGGGACAGCTATCTTACAAAATGGTACATCAATTCTTCAAAAGAATCAGGCACGTGCCTCCGTCTGCCAGAGGAACATTATGCAAAGAAGGAAAGGGCATAGTTGGGAAAAGACCTTTTCTTGCATACTCTTGAAGTCGTGTCTTTGTCTGGCCCAGGAATAATTAATCTTCTAGAGGTATTACGCATGTAATGCAACAAATGCTATTGTATTTTTTTAACCATCATCATTGAGGATTGCAGAAAGGAACATGATGTGAGCAAAATTGTCCTCTGTACTTGGATTGTGAATGAGAGATAAGACACTTCAATTAGTTCAGGAAGATTATGAGGAGTTTATCCAATCTTTTGGATTTGAGACTGAAAATAATTCTGTAAAATTACACAGATAAAGTTTTATTAACACCTACTAGGGTTAATTAAGTCATACATTAGCATTAAGTCCTCTTTTCCTTAAGGACACAGTAAACAAAAATTATATTGTCAGTCCATGAAGCTTATTCCTTTCTCTATAGACTATGGCTTGATATAACATTGGTGAGACTAGGATTAGATCATGTACTGATAAAAACTACATGATATTTTGCGTAAACGCAATGAATGGATGATCTTGAATGTACTTTTAAAATTATTTTTATTTCTTCCATATCTATTCTCATATGAAATTAGTTTGCATCAGCAAAAATTTTTTATTTGACAAGATGGCTGTGAAGCTATACTATACAACTGCACATAGGAGGTGGTTAATTGGGTACTTCCTGTGAAAGGATAATTCACATTATAGTGTATGCTCAGGAGTTAAACACCAGATTTTTTCTTTCTTTTTTAGTTGTTTTTTGAGGAAACAGTGTGAGGTAATTTATCAGAGGATAAAGCAAAATCAAATAACTGTTGTGAAGCTAAGATCTGAAGAAATATGAGGAATAGCAAAAATATTTCTGTGAAAATGAACCATATGGTCTATGTATTCTTCAGCTTGTCAGAGTGTGTCAACCTGAAGCAGAAAACACAGCTAAAATATTGTATCTGAACTAATTAACCACTTAAACCCAGATGCAAGCCAAATACTTTATTCTTGTATAGCCAAGTGGAAGCAAAGTTTTCATGTAATTATAAATGACATATCAGGCTAGGGTTCAGCAGGCTCCTTGGCGTTGTCTATCATGTTCTCCTTCCCGAGGAGTCCAAAGGCAGCATTATGTTGCGCCTGTTTCAGAAAGAAAGATGCCTAAGTACACATTGCAAGCCGAAGAAATAAAGCAAATTCATGACTGTGTCTGCATCCGCTTCCAGAACATATGCCATGCAGCATACAAAACTGACTTACAAAATAAATTTTGCAACCAGAAATTGTGTCAGTTGTATGCAGTTATATGGAAATTACTGCTTACATGTCCATTGTCTTTCTTTGTTTCTCAGGTATAAGCAATGAAAAACTGAGGTAATTGTCAGTGCTAAAGATTTACAGAAAATGGGCAGTCATAATGGCAGCAAGTCAGGCATTTTAGTACAATACTTTTGTCTAGTATTCCTTAAACACCCCTGCTTCATCAAATTAATGGGAAATAAGATTTACCCGTCTTTGTTCCACTACATTCTGAAAATCTCTTTTGCCTTCACTATGACTTATACTGTTAAAATAGGTAAGTCTTGATGAAATCTTGTGATTAATGTTTTTACAGACTAAATTTTTAATAGAGCAAGTCTTTGAAGTTGAATAATGAAAATACCTGTTTGATTCTATTGTGTAATCTGACTTAAATGCAATATTTTATTCCTAGCAGAGGTTTTAGAACAAAAATCAGTTTAGAGTTGGTGATTAAGCTAAAGCAAAAATGTACCAGTTTTTTCTACCTTATATTGTATTTTATTCTGAGGGCTTGTTAATATTAAAGGGGAAGGAAAAATTTTTTTAGTGTGTCATAAAGTTTTACTGTGTCATAAGGTTTGTTGTTTTATGCAGTCATATGTCATTACCAGGAAACATCAGGATTCTTTCCCTGCTGTAGCTTTTAAAACATAAGTCACAAATGAGAGTTTCCCTGGACTAAAGCCACAAAAATATTTTTGCCTTCAACACAGATTACTGTTTTGACATTTTAACTCTAAAACTTGGGAAGAGCAAGTGAAAGGATGAATTACTTGATTTCCGATTTCCAGACAATTTAAAATCTTGGTAGTTTTAGATGACAGAAGCAATGTAAATTGCATTGTAGCCTGAGTTTAATGGGCTCAGGAGGGAGATGACAGTTCAAACCACAGCTTTGCCAATGTTTTGATTGTTCATTTGTTTCTGTGTATGTAGATGGTAAGTCAAACCAGATTGACAACCCTTTCTGAAGTTTAATGGCTTAAACCATTCGCAGATGGCTTTTGTAATTATCAGGGCTATATATAAGTGAATTATGTTAACTGCACAATAAATGCTAGTGGAGTGCCCCCAAATATCTTATCCTCAAAGTCCATTTCTAAAAAGTATGTTCCAAAAAGCAGTGTGTGCACAGCAAGACGTAAAGGTGTTGAATAGACAGTGACAGGTGGAAGAAAAGGCAGAGGACACCTCTAAGGTGTGATGGACAAATTTGCTGAGAAGAACCTTTTGCCTAATGTTTAAATTAATTGATCTATTGGTAGAGTAGGCATTCTTCACCTGAATTTACAGCAGAAGAATAAAGGTGATAAATCATATTCAGTGGGGTTTAAAAGAAAATTCATTAGACGAAACAACACAAAATCAATAAAAACAATTTAGCCAGGAAACAAAGAACATAGAAGTGAGGGTCAGAAAACACACAGCAAAAATACTGCTACTTGTTAAATTAAACTGTGCACATAATGGAGTTTCAGATGGAAGTCTGGCCCTGCTCGGCCTCTCTGTGAGAAATGGGGAAACTACTACATGTCCCTTCCAGCCAGCAATTATAGCCTGAAGGTGCTTTCATAAGACACTTGTAATTCTGACAGAAACTGGGCTCTGTTGAGGTGGAATAGACTCATAAATTTTAGGTATTAACAGAGAAGAAGCGTTGTTAGCAAAGCCATTCTGTCATGGCGCTGATACAGCACCAGTACAGGCACAACAAAGCCTAGACTGTTCCCTATCTTGTTCAGCATATTATGCTTTCATTTCAGTCAGGGGTTGTGGAACCCTGGATTTTTCATTATGGAAAGAAAATGCTGAAGTTTATTTGGCAGGTTCAGAACCCATAATCTCTGGGTTCTTGAGAGGCTCCGAGGCTGCTTGTAGCACAGCTGGCTCAGTGTCCGACCCAAAGCTGTCAGAGTTGCATCCTAAGAAAGTTATGCTGTATATGGAAGCAGAAGGCAAGAATCAAACTGAGGTCAACAACTACTGGGAAGACTTCCAGAGCTGTTGAGTGGGTGCACAGTACTTGGATCTAAAGCATTACCATACCTATAACATCTTTTATGATTTAATCCTCTGCCTTTGATTTTCCCCAGTTTTTCTGATTAAGAGGTAATTGCTCAATCAATAGACTATAGTAACATCATAGAAGCCCATTCTTCTGCTATAAAGGAAAAAAATTTCACCCTGAAATTCCTCATACAATAGTACCATTTAAAAATGGCAAACTAATTAAAATTTTATTGTGTAAAATATAAGCTGGGTGATATCTGTAACAGGAGTAATAGGAAAGAAATACTGTTTTCTTAAAAGTAGTGGGAATTCAGTAATAGTCTGTCTTCACAGCCCAGTAAACCAACCATAGCCTGAGCTGCATCAAAAGCAATGTGACCAGCAGGGTGAGAGAGCAATTTCTTCCTCTCTAGTACTGGGTCCAACGCTGGGGTCCCCAGCAGAAGAAGGATGTGTATCTGTTGGAATGAGTGCAGAGGAGGGCCACAGAGATGATCCAAGGGTTGGAGCTCCTCTCCTGTAAAGACAGGTTGAGATAACTGGGATTGTTAAGAGAAGAGAGGGCTCTAGAGGACCTCACTAAGGCCTTTCTTAGGCCCCAGAAAGGGGCTTTAAAAAAAAAAAGATGAGTGAAGGTCATAAGATAAAAGAGTAGATCTTAGGAGGAAATTCTTTACTGTGAGGTGGTGAGACATGGGAAGACGTTTCCCAGAGAAGCTGTGGATGTCCTGTTCCTGGGAATGTTCAAGGCCAAGTTCGATGGGGCTTTGAGCAACACGATCTAATGGTTACATCCCTGCCCATCATGGGAGGATTGGAGAGATTGGAACAAGATGTTTTTTAAGGTCCCTTTCAACACATCCTTCTATGAATTTCATCATGAATTTCTATCGTTCTATGAATTTCATTATGAAATACATGAACACATGTTCTTGACAGTGTTCAAGTCATTCAATGTTCGGTGATACTGCATGTACCCTAAACTTTGTATGGAATTTCAAAAGGTGTTCCTGTGGGAAACAGCCCCATCAAAACAGAAAATCCCATGAAAACGTGGATATCTCTTGTCCTTTCATTGTGAAAATTCCACATGTTGTATCTGCTTTTTGCATGGCATAGGGCCTTTTGGAAAAGGAGATGTTACTATGCCCCAAAAGAGAGCCTATTGTTTCCTTTGCTGAAAGTTACTTGTCACAACTGTGCTGACATAGTCCCCACACAGCAGTCAGGTGTCCAAAGGCCAGTTTTCATAGGTGGGAATGCAGTCTTGAAATAAGTCATCTGTGCTCTGAGGCAGTGTAACGTGTTTTGCACTTGTTAACTTACATTTAGAAGTATTGTGGAATCTTCTAGAAAAGAAAATGTTTATTTCAAAATGTGGAAGATGCACACAAAAGCTAATGTTATTAAAATAAGAATGGATTACTTCCAGCTGAGATGAATTTTCACTTCTCATCAGCACTTAAAAGTAGTTAAAACCTCTTCCTCCCTGAGTTGTTCTATGATCTTTTATATATGATAATAAACCTAATGTCTTCAACCAAGAGAAGTTACTTTTCACTGTGTTGGCTAGATTTAAAGTATTTGCTATATTGTAAAGAAACATTAATTAAAAGAAATGGTCTGATGGAGGCTGACTTGAGCAGTACCTAAGACAGCTGAATACACAGAAAGAGGTCAGGTTACTGTTTACAGCCAAAAGATAAAAACATCTTTCTTTGAGAAAACCTTTTATGAAAAATATATTTGAGCTTACAGCTGGACCAGAACTAAATTTTATTGCTGATCAACCCAAAGATTGAGGAAGTGGTGAATGTTGTATTCTGGCTTTGAAGGTGAAAGTTTTGTCTCTTGACCTGTGGGACTATGTCATTCTCTTGACATTACTCCAAGGCCCTGGCTGAGCAGTAACACAGGCTGCATAATCAGGGTCCATCATTAAATTGGAAGGGAATAATATTTCAGCTGAAAGAAGGTGAAGAAGTTAGTAAAGCACCAGGGGGTTAATGGTTCTTTTTCTGCCAGCTTATTTTTTTCTTTTGTTTTTTAATTTTTTTTAAATTAAGTCTTTAACAGGGAACTGCATTTGAATTACAACTTGTCTATAAGCGGGCAAAAGGATTATTTGCTGAGGCTTTTGGACACAGCCAGAATCTTGTGGCTCCTTCTGACTTGTAGTTTGTTAGCTTGATGCTTGGGTAACCCAGGGGCAAATATTGTCCCTAAATTCATAATCACTCATCAAATATTGTGCCAAATTCTCAGCTTGTGATATTGCCTGCTATTTGGAAAAGCTCTGCAGAATGGAACAAGTAGCTAAACATCCTTATGTTACAAAAATGAAGATAATTGCAAGTGCTACTTAACATAATAAAAAAAAAAATATTACCCAGGAGGTAGCCTTCAAGTACAAGCTCAGTGAAATATAACTTCCTTTTAAAAGGATTCCGTCAGGTACAACAGAATGTTATCATCCTTTAGTTCAATACGCTTAGGTCTTCAAATACTGAGCTGCAGAATTTCATGTACATTCAGCAGAAAGTACACTAGAAAAAGATCAAAGCAGTCAGTTGTTTGTTTTTTTGAAAGTACAAATCGAAATATTCTTAGAAAAGTATCTTATGTTTAAATGCATGTCAAAACTAAGTTGATTTATTTTGAAATAAAACTACCTCTAACTGTAAAATGACCTTATCTTAAAAACATTTGTGTATTTGTTGTAGGCAAACTGTTTATGCATGTAAAACTGAGTAAAAAAATTATGGTTATGATTCCCTGACAAAAGACTGACAGAAAGTTTCAGTGAGAGAGAGCAATCAATCTTTGTTTGATATTCACTAGCAACATTTTTTCTTCCTAAGAGAAACTGTTCAGCCTCTGGATGTTAGACATTAAGAGATTTATCCCAAATTAAAAGATCTAAACTGTCACAGGATTTAATTTTTTAAAAGTGTTATAAATTATAAATGGTTGGGAGACTAAAATTGATTCAGGCAGAGAAGCACAGCAGAGAAATTAATTAGTTATGCCTGAAAGATGCATAATATCAGCACCTTTGGAGTGGATGGCAAATTGTGTATGCACTTTCTCTAAAAGGTATTTGATGCAGTAAGGAATAAGCCTTTTTTCTGCTAAGAATAGTGTGACCAGGCTGGCTGGCCTTTCCTTTCCAGAAAAGAGCGAGCCTTGGAGAGGAGTGACTTACTGACACATAGAGATTTTCAATGTCTTTGCTTTCAGAAGTTTAGTTGACATCTTTTATCGGGAGATCATAGAGGCGTCAAACAGAAGCTTAGAATAATTCATAAAAACTTCCTGCAAGCTCTAGAGAGGATTTTCAAAATTAGGAAAACATAGCAATCAAATGGCTTTCTTGGACAAGCACCTTTAGAAATCACACTGCTGAAGAAGTCAGAGAGTTACTAACATGGCTTTGAAATTATCACCCAAAAACACCCTTAAGTCACCAGCAAACCTTTTTTCTTCTCTCCCCTCTTAAACAGCAACATTTCTAAAGACAGAGACTGTAGACCTTGTTTTGTTACAAAAGAAACATCATGATTCCTCTCCTTCATGTGCATTACAGTAAGGATTTTTCATTATCCCTGTGTAAGTGTTCAAACCCTCTCGGAACTCAAGACCTCTAGGAAAGGTACTTCTTCCTTTTTTGGCATAAGAAAGGGAATACGCCAGTATTAATTCTGCAGTACCATACTGCAAAAATCACTTCTGATACAAAACTATTTATAGTGTGGTTTTGATGTACAATTTTTCATGTGTGTAAAGTGGCTGACAAGCATAATCTTCAAAAATCCTCAAAGCCATAATGCTGCAATAAAAGGTATGGTTTTCAAAAGAAATCAGCCTCTTATTAACAGCTCCCAAATGTAACACAGTAATAATCAGTTTGTTGTTAAAGCATTCACTGACTGGCTTCTCCAGATTTTGAATGACGTTTTATTGCTGTATCTTTAGTAACAATTAAATTAAAAAAAAATACAACAAAACAATGGAATATGAGATTTATAGGCCCAATTCCTAGTTGCTATAAATATAGTTCAGAACTTTAGTTCTAAAAAATGCTCTTAAATAATTCTTTGTCACTTGGGCACAGACATTGCCCAAGTTGATGAGTTTTCTCACATTGCAGTGTAACTGCCTTTCTTTCCTATCAACTGAGAGAGATGAAAAGCTCTGCAGTTGCTGAATATTTGTGATCATTGCAATAAATAAAGTTGTTTCTCTGGTCTAAGCATTTTTGGGGTTGGGGGGACTTTTTGCTAGGAAAAGTGGTGTTTCATAGAGTGCCAAAGTATAGTACAGTTTCTGCAGAGACACTTAAAGGCTTAAGAGCTAGAGTCTGTAGATTTTTATTTGATTTCAAGTAATAATATACAAAGGAGTGATGGTCAAGATGAATCTGAAAGAATATAAGACTGCAGAGGGTGGGGGCAGGGAACCAAGCAGAACAAGTTGCAAAATATTTCCATAGGTACAGGGCACATGGGCTATAGGCCTGCTTTACAGTTTGTTTGGGGTTTTTTTATTTTGTTTTGTTTTTTTCTCTATTTGGGTTTCTTTTTGTTTCTGCTGGCCAGTCTTTTAAAATTTTATTCTTACTTTCAGTTGCACAGAAACAGCTTCTCTAAAGTCATACTTTTCATTCTGATTTTCAAACGACATGAAAATAAGGGACAGCTCTATGGTTCCTGCATATTGCTCATTAGCCAGTCTACCTGCGCTTATGTAAAGGCATAATTTAAGAAGTGCTAGTTTGTTACTTGATCTTCCAGTGAGTCAGAGAACTAAAATAGCTATAATTATCTAACTGCTTTGCAACCCCTTATTAATTCCAGGATGTAGTCAGTTTGTTAATAAGAACTTTGGACTCTCAGAGGATTGAAGCAATCACTGCAAAAGTAATATCTCTACCAATCTCGTCTGACATGTCATTTGTCACTGAAGCACTTGTCTACAGAGGAAAACAAAATTCAAGAGTCTTCCTGTTTTCCTCTCTTTACGTGTTTGGATAGCTACCATAAGACAAGATGGAATTCAATTCTAAGTGCTGGTTTTGACAAGGAGGTAAAATAAAATCCTTCAGTTTCCTAGCTAAATGATTTCATAACATCACCAGATGGTCAAAGGAAGTGATTGTCCTGCTCTGCTCTGCGCTGGTGCAGCCTCAACTTGAGTAATGCGTGCAGTTTTGAGCACCACAACGTAAAATAGACAATAGGTTCTTTGTAAGTGTCCAAAGGAGGCTTACAAGGATGATGAAGGGCCTCATGGGGAAGTCTTTTTAGGAGTGACTGAGGTTACTTGGTCTGTTCTGTCTGGAGAAGGGTTCAAGGAAACAGCACAAAGCTGAGTGAGGGGAGGTTTAGGTTGGGTATTAGAAAAGGGTTCTTCACCCAGAGAGTGTCTGGGCACTTACACATGCTCCCCAGGGATGTCGTCACAGCACCAGCCTGACAGAGTTCAAGAGTGTTTGGGCAACTCTCTCAAGCTGTGATTCTTAGGTTTGTCCTGTGCAGGGACAGGAGTTGGACTTGATGATTCGAGTGGGTCCCTTCCAACTCAGGATACTCTATGATTCTATTCTATGATACGTCATTTTGTAACTTCTTGTCATTATGAGACTGGTAGTTACATGGGTGACCTGGAAAATAAGCTTTTGAGTCTAGCATGGTGCTGTATCACCACTGCGAATGTTGTAAGTAGCACTTGTGATTTCCACTGGACCCTGTAACAGGTTTTGACTGCTTATGAAGACATTAGGCACCTTCTCTACAAATTTAATTCTCTAGTTTTCTTGAATTTTGAGCAACTAGCACAAACTGACCATAATTATTTGACCAATTTTTTTTCTAAATTTCTCTATTTGGTACTGAAGAGTGTTTTTGTGTTCTAATGTCATGAAAACTGATCAAACTATATTAATTTAATTGTTTTTCTTACCTTGGTTTCACTATTAAAAAAAAATTAAAAAGCAAGGTTTAGAATATTGGTAAAGTGATTAAAGCACTGCTGAACAAAACTACCCTCTAACAGAAGTGGATCCTATATTTTTACTATAAACATCTTGCATAGCAGTCTAGATTTCATACTGTGAGGAGCAGGTTTATCAAAAGAGTTTGGTTGTTTGTCATTAACAAAGCCAAACTAAGACTATGTGACCTCAATCCACAGGCTCATCAGTACCTGAAAGCTATGCTTCTCACTGGTCACAGACAAAAAACTGTAAAATGAGAGCTAAAACTGTAAAATTTCTAGAGCTAAATTCTAGCTGCCACCAGTTTTTTTAGCTCTCCATGAGCTGGGAGTTGGAACAACACTCAAACAGTTCAATATCTCTGTGTTTTTCTACCATTCACTCACTAACTGATGATTAGTCTTCTTATATTCTAGTATCTTAAGCATCTTGTAACAGTTAGTTTACAAGATTACAATATGTGCTTTCTGAAGAAGAACTTCAATCGTTCTTTCTTCTCTGAGTCAGGAATTTGTATATGTCTGTAGAAATCTTGCCCAACTTCTTCCTCTTAGGATAAGAGGCCTCTGTCTATTTAGTTATATGAAAAGTTTTCTACAACTCTAATAATTCTTTGTACCTTTTCATTTTATTGTATTTGTGTCTTTTGACACCAAACAGTGAGACACATGTGCAGAATTTAAAATGCAAGTGCATGGGGAAAGTGTATAGTATTGTAATTATTTTGCTGTCTGGTCTTTTCATCTCAGTTCTTACCATTTGTCTTTGGTTAGTACAATGAAATAAGTAGATAATAGACAGCTTAGAAGCAGTGGTTACATATTTATGGTTGGAATGACTTTTTTTTGAAAGGGAAGATAATA
Organism: Sitta europaea; assembly: GCA_013400255.1. Classification (NCBI taxonomy): domain Eukaryota; kingdom Metazoa; phylum Chordata; class Aves; order Passeriformes; family Sittidae; genus Sitta; species Sitta europaea. The sequence goes on along the minus strand of VXBS01003885.1, from coordinate 5,611 downwards.
AAAAAAAAAAGACAATAAAAGCAACAGAAGCATCTAGAAACTTCACAATACCTTCAGCAAATTACCTTAGATGTTTTCACCCTATTTTCCAGTATGTTCTATTTCAGATGCATTAGGGTATTTATTATTCAGTGAAAAATTTTAGACAGGTTTTCAAATTTCACTTAGCAGACTAGCAAATTTGGTGCTTGGGAATATATATTGTATATGCCTGAAGATATGCTTTAGATATATGGTGAATTAAAGTACTAGAGATAGTCTTACAGCTCAGTGGAAAATAAAGATTCTTGAGTTGTATATTTTCTTTACAGTTAAAGATAGAAATCTCATTAAATTAAATGTATTTTTCACACCTCTCAGAAGGAAAATCTGGAATCAAATGCAGTCAGAAAAAAATTTGTTGCAATTGCAGCGTTTCCCAGGAGGGACACCTTAAAAGAAGAGAATCCTTTGTAAGAAAGGGTTACCCTTGTAATCCGGGGTTCAAATAGCAAGTCTAGAATGAGCATTTAACTTAATCTCAGCTATTTACCTGTGAATATCCAGTTATTTACACACATTTTACAGCACTTTACAGCTTCACTGTTAACCTCATTGCTTTACTACTAATCTGCATTTTTCTTTACTGCATATGAGAATCAAAAACTATATTTTCCAAGAAATTCTAGCATATTTAACAAAGCCAATTAATTCTACAACTTACATAATACATGCCATAGAACAATTTTGGATTATATGAATTAATATTGAATATCAAATTTAAAAGCCAAAATGTGATCTTGTTTTAAAGCAGATGAAACTTTAAATTAGCATAGTGAAAGACTGTGTTGATGTTAGCATTTACAGTAAGTCTTAGATTAAACACCAGACAAAATAATTCTTCCATTGAACTTCTTATATAATGTAGTGATCTGTCTTAACTAATACTTTTGACATGGACAGCCCTTGTAAGGAGCTACTCCTTAAAATAGGCAGATATTTTCATTGTGTTTTACTCTGGTGTTTCTTGCACTTGAACCCAAGAAATTAAGCAAACATAAAAGATGAATTTTTGCTTTCTTTTTGCTTTTTCAGAAGAACTAAAGGCAGTATTTGAGCTCTGTTAACCTTTTCTCAATGAAGACATGCTAAACATTACAGAACTCCAATTCAAGAAAACATTAGCTGTCAAAAAATGCCCAGATATGTCCTATGGATTGTAGTATGCCAGATAATTGATGAGCATATATGAAAATGTACTAGATTCCTTTAAAAACTAGAATTTGTTTATAATAAATACAGCTATATTTGAAAGGATTAATAACATCAATTTCCTTGTTGGTAGTAGAAAACAAGCAGGGTATGGAATGCTTTTACTAATTGCTTTGCATTCATCAGAGTGCAAAGCCTCCCAATCAGGCCAAATTAGTGAATACTCTGTAAGCTAATCAAATTTTTTTTTCTGTATAGTAACAAGATAATTTGCACCGTTTAAAGCGTTTAAAGTCTGTTAGCACAGCATATAATTCTGCATGATGTTATCATTCAAATTTATATACTCCAATGTCTTGTACATTCTATTCTTAGTATACCTCACATACTATATCCTAGAAAGAGTGTTTTCTTTCTTTTCTTTTATATCAGCTTGAAGCTGATGTAGCTATAACTGAAAGAATGCACAGCAAAAAAGGGAAATCAATGATTTTAAAGGGATTTAAATATTCCTTAGTCTGCCTGAAATTATCATGGATGTTCTAGCTTTATTAATGCTCCTCATGGTACAGACTTTTCCCTCAATATTTTCATTCCATTTTATATAGAATAGCTAGTGTGACGAATTTCTGCAGCTGCCCTATAAATGGAAAAGTGTCTAGTTTTCTATAAAGGGACTTTTATTCAGACATTTCACTGGGACTGCCTACGTTTGGATGTTATAAATAAATACAGAACCAGCTAAATAGAGAGTTATACATAGAGAAAAGAGATAAGATATTTTTTCAAACACATATTCAGAGGTTTCTCCCTACCATTAAATTTTCTCTTCTACAAGAAGAAGTTATTTTATTTATATCTGGTCCATAGACCTAAGGATCTACAGTCAGACGTATTTTCACTGTATTTGCCATTAACTCCAAGCAACCGTGACTGGTATGTCTTAGTCTGGGTCTGGGTTTGCTCTGCTACTGGGAAATTCAGAAATCACTCATCTGGATACACATCACTTTTCCACATCTCCCATGTACTTCTTCCTGTCACAATCTCTGCCACTGACTCAAATGCTCTTTATTTCTCCAGTAATTCTAAAAAAAAATTTACCATTAAAAATATATAGTGGTGGTTAGTTCAGTATGTTTTCTTACATTTTAATCCTTGCTAAGAAATCTGATAAACATTCTGAGAATTCTTAGCAGAGATACAGCATGTATTGTCTTGCCATTCCTCAAGTATTTATATCTCTATTCATTGCTTCAAACCAAAGTGCCTAAGGAGCACCAGTTCCCACCGAAGAGAAATTATACTATACTCACTTTCCCATGACCTTATGAAGAATGTTATCAAGATTTAAATTTTTGATACCTGGGAAGTTAATGGGAATTTCATTCTTCACCAGACCCAAAATTTTGTCCCCCAAAATCAGATCACACAGTTATGTGTGGGACTGAAGCAGTTCTAGATTTTACTGAATGCAGTCAGCCGCCTTCGAGCCAGGTTCCCTAAAGTTACATAAGCCCCTGATTAGGAAGGGTCAAGAAACTTTCAGCCAAAACTGAGGAGAAGCCTATACTGGAATCAGCCCTAGATCCTGGAAGATGAAGACAGCCAACTGATCCAGCAGTATTTGTACCTGTGTAAAATGTCAGGTACAGAGGTTACATACTACAGGGCAGTTTCCCATGCAAATGTTAGAGAAGCTGATCCTGTCAGGGCACAGGCTTAGTTGCAGGCAGATCTTCAGATGGTGGAAGCATTCTTTCAAGCCTCATGTCCCAGGGAGTGCCTGCCTCTCTCCAACACTAGGAAATACGGCTTTTGTCCTGTGGGAGGTGTGCCTCCAACTGGAGGAGCTGTAGGGGACTGTGAGAAATCTGCACAGCATTACAGAAGGTGAAAAAAAGATAGACAAGGACCTTTTACAAGAATAACTGGGCCTCAACTGCTGTTGAGGTACAGGCAATGTCCATCCTAGCATAAGTGCAAACTTTGGGGGAAGGTGAAGGACAAAGTTGGTAACTTAAGACACAAAGAGTAAGGCTCCTGTGTAGTCTGAGGCTCCTGGGCCTGGGGTTTCTGAGTTTCTGGACTCAGTTTCTTCATGATGTTTTGGTTGAGGAAGACCTTGTTTCTCACAGGCTTGGCATAAACATCACAAGTGTTATTATAACAAGAGTGATGTTTTGAATTCCTGCCTGTGGGATGGACTTCTCTGTGTCTTTCAGTTTTGGGCCAATGGGATGAAGAGTTCTGGCACTCTTCTGACCAATGAGATGGCCTGCTCGAGAAGCTATAGAAAGGGGGTCAGTCTTTGAATAAAAGAGGAGTCAGATGAAGTTTTTATAAATGAGGTCTCATGTTGTTTGTTCATTGCCCACAGCGACATTCCTGTCCTACCTAAGGGCTTAAAACTACAAAACTTAAAACTACTTGGAGTTGAAGAGGATCCAGATGTGCCCATGAATTGACCTTCCTGACACTAAACCATGCATGACCATCACAAAAAAGTAGCAAGTCATTGAAATGGCTAATTTCATGCTTCAGGGGACAGAGCCACCCATCTGCCAAACTAACTTATAATCTACAGGTTTGCTCCCTGATGGGAGCTCAGATCTGAGATGTTCCAGAGGGACTGACAAATATTTTCTGACCCTCAAAATATTATCCCCTGCTTTCTTCAATGTGGGTACCACTGATGCAGCCAGGAAGAGCCTGGACAGTATGAAAAGTTATTTCAGAATTCTGGAGGTGGTGGTTAAGGGCATGGGGCCCAAGTGGTGTGGTCCTCAACCCTGACAGTGAGGATAGAATAGTGAGGAGGAGGGTACTGATAACTCAAGGCAATAACTGACTGTGGATTTATTGCTGGTGGCAGGTTCTACAAGCACTGGGTACTTTATGCAGACCATCGCCTTCTTGAGAGAAATGGACTTCACCTCACTAAGAAGAGCAGAATTATCTTTGCCAGCAGGATGCTGGAGCTGGCAAGGACTTAAAACTATGAATGATAGTGATGCAAAAGTTATTAACGATCCTGAGAGGGAATGATGGATAGGTTTAATGAGTAAGGATCACAGAGTGATTTGATAGGAGAGAACCACAATTTTATAGGGAAAAATCAACAAAATGGGAATTGAGAGGGGTCACTTCCACCATTTTGCAAGTAAGTAAGGAAATGCCTAGAGGATACCATTATGGAGAATCTTAAAAATTTCTGGGAAATCAGTATGCTGGGGTGCCTCTCTGAAGTACTGAATACTTAAGCATGGAGCAAGAGTAATAAACAATGAGCTGCAGATCCGTGGACATTTGCAGGGCTTTGATCTTGCTGGGATCACAGAGATGGGATGACTTCCTTGAGTGAAATGTTTCAATGGAGGGTTACACATTTTACATGAAAGACAAACCAGCAGGATAAGGGGCAATTACTCTTTATGTGAGAAGGCATCTGGGGTGAATGGAACACTGCCTGAAATTCTGTAGCGAGTCAACAGAATCTATGGATGAAAATTAAAGAGAAGACAGGTAAGAGTGACATTGTAGAGTGTCTCTACTGTAGGCCACCTTTTATTTCATAAAAATACGAAGCCTATACAGCCAGAAAACAGTCATATTCTGTTTTTCTAATTCCCATTGGAGGCTTCAACAACATTTAGGTCTACTAGAAATAAAAACTAGGAGGACATAAGCAAACTAAGAGGACTTCTATGGAAGGCATTCATGACAATTTCATGACCCACCCTATAGAGAAACCAACAATAACAGGTGCAGAGCTGGATCTCATAAACTGGGAGAATCTCTTTGGGAATGTAAAGGTTGAAGGTAGCCTTGGCTGCAGGGACCAGACAAGGTGGGGTTCAGAACCAGGAGACAAGAGAAGGAATGGTACAAAAAATAAGATCACACCCCTGAAGTGCAGCAGAATTTGACCTCTTAAAAAATATGCTTGGAAGAGTGCCTGTTTTAACACCCATGAAAGAAGAAAAGGTGATAGGGAGTAGTCTACATAGATTCAACAAGGAGGGGAGCCTTGCTTGACCAACATGACAATCTTCTGTGACTCTCCATCTTATGAGGAAGGCCTGGAGCAGACAGGGCTTGGGGAGATCTTATCCTTGTGTTTATACAGCCAGAGTGGATACAAAGAGGAAGGAGCCAGGCTCTACCCAGTGGTGCCCCATGACAGGACAAGGGCAGTGGGCACAAACTGAAAGACAAACTGAAAGTTCTGTAGAACAATTGAGAAACCCACTTTTACTGAGAGGGAGCCTGAGCACTGACACAGGTTGCCCAGAGACACAATGGAGAAATCTCCTTCTTGGAGATCTTCAAAAACCATCTGGTCATGATCCTGTTTGAGCAACTCTAGGTCCATCTGATTCAATACCCCAGCTCAGCTCAAGCAAGTTGAATCAGATGA
>VXBS01003884.1:13231-43889 GCA_013400255.1 Sitta europaea | reverse complement strand
AAAAGGGAGCTTCCCGGGCTTTGTTTTCTTTGAATGGTAACAACACCCAGAGACAAAATGCTTTCTCATTGGTCTAATAAAATGCCAGTCTCAAAACCAGCCAGCTCACTTCTGTGGGCTGGTCAAACCAACACACTGTGTCAGGTATATTTCCCATCACTTAATTATCCTTGTGTTCTTTACTCTGATCAGTCCAAGCACCAGCCCTCTCTCCTTATGCAGTTTACAGTGATCAGGCTCTGTTTCCAAGAAGTCTACTGTCTAGACTCAGTCCCGGGGGTCCTAATTGGCTAGGTCTGACCCAAGAAGTGGGTCTGACAAGGATAAAAGTAATAAGAGGTGCTCGATTTCCTCTGGGATCCAGACCCCGTGGTTTTATTGCTGGATCAATTCCAGGGAAGAAAAAGAGACCCCAGTCACATGTCTAGGGGAATTTAAAACCTAGTATAAAGGGGCATAGGGTAAGGGAAAACTGCAGCCAAAGGGAGACGTTCAGAGGGGAGGGGTCAGTAGGGAAACATCACACCACAAGGTTATAAAAGGGGGATATGGGATATACCATGCACAGTATAATAAAACAACTTATATGCTATATATTAGTCACCCAGTGTGAAATTATAACAAACCAACTAACTATTTAGTGCAATACAACAGTGTACTAATGGAATTTTAATACACACTCACTCTTGGGTGCACTTCCTTCTTTTTCAGGCTCAACCCTAGGTTTTCCACAGCAGTGTCAAGTGCTGGACTTAATAAAAATAAGTAGTTTAATAGAGTGGTATAGCAGCAGGTCAGCTTGAGCTGGGTGCCTCTGAATAGGCACCCAGAACAAAAAAATCTTTGTGCTTCTATACCTTCAAAACACAGTATTGTACCAACTACTAGAAAAAGTACTAAGAAAGTGAACTTTATTCTAGCCAAAAGCATATCTATGGTGAAAATACAGCTTGCAGCCTAAGGCTTCAGTAAATACAGCTACTCATGCTAAGCAAGGAAAGCTAAGCAAATGGCATACTAAATCACACAATATTATGACTTAAATGAGTCATTCTTATTTAAAACAACTTATTAAGCTAAACAATTCATATCTGACATAAGTCCTACTAAAAGTGATTGGTCCATGGGCATTGAACAGTAGGGTATGAATATTTAAGTAGAAAAAGAAAAAAACATTTACAAATATGAATTCACTTGGTGACACTGGGATGGCTTAGGCAGACCCACCTGTATAATATAAGAATGTGAGTCTCTAGGATGGAGAATTCTAAGATCTTCTACCTTTGAAGAGAATTATTAAAGCATGAGTAGGCAATTGAATGAAAGCCAAAAGAATAATCGACCTGTCTGAAGATAGAAGCAGCTGTGTGTTTCTGTATGAAGTTTCAGATGTGAAGTACACACTCCTGGTTAAAGGCAAGAGACAGACCTAGTTTGGAAAGGAACTGCTTAACAGTGGTCTCATGGCAATTCAGAAATGAAGAGTGTGACCTGCTTGTCTGTGATTGGTAAAACAGGATACCTTTCTGCTTCCTGTATTCTGTTACAGGAGATAAAGACACAGGAAACCCAGGATGGAGAAATTTATGTGTTATTGTCCACACTTGGGAACCATCGAGTAATACGAGAATTTTTTAACCCCACCAAAGGGTAACTTCTGATCTCTTCACTGCTGAAGCCTACTGAGATGATTTTTCATCAACCTGTGTCAAGTGTGGAAGGAGAAGACTGGAGGCCAGAGTGTGCTCTGTTGGGCTCTGCTGTGAGCTGTGAGCCTTTTGAGATGCAGCTTTTTAAACTTCATATAAGCCAGTTTCTACTTAACCAGAGAAGACAATAACAGGCTCAGAGTTTAGGAGGGCCTATGATGCAGCTGTTTTGTCACTCTGAGTCCCTTCTAGTCCAGTGTAGGAGAGTGGCCTTGAGTATATTAATGGCTGCCGAAAGGGAGCACTCTGGCCAAATTATAGCATCTTTCCTAGGAGTTACTTTTGAAATTACTTGATGCTATAGTGTCGCTGTGACGAGTAACAACATGACATGGATTCTCTTCAAAACATGATCTGACTTCTCTTTATTAAAACAAATGACCCCTTTTATAGATTTTAGACAGGCCACTGTGGTGAGCAGATGACAGAACTCTTCACCCACATTGGCCAAACCAGAGGGACATCAAAGAAAGTCTGTCCCACAGAAAGAATTCAAAACATTAAGATTTTGTTCCATAAACACAGACCTGATGTTTATGTTCAAACTGTGAGAACAGGCTTCCAAACCCAAAACATCACGAAGAAACAGAACTTGGAAACTTAGAAACTGCAGGCCTGGAAAAACCCAGACTACACTATATTGCAAACAGAAACACATCTTTTACTTTCACTGATGTTAATTTTTCAAATAAGTTTAACAGATAAATTAGAAGAATGCCTAATGACTTGTAAATTCCACCTAGGAATACTGATACTGTTGTTTGCTATATGGTAGCAGAGGACAAAGTATGTTGTCACAAGTATTGCAGAAGCAATAAAGTTAGCTAAAGAAAGACGATAGAGAAAAAAGGCATGAGGAGACTGGACCAGAGGTAGAAAATTTACTGATCAGTTATTAATGAATGCAACTATAAGGCTTATACATGACTGACTTGTGTTTCACTTCCTAAATGAGCTCAAATGTTTTGTGTCCTCTCTTAACTCAAGGTAGCCTTCATGTGCTTTCCCTATGGCAACCTCTGTTCCTTCTTGTAGGCATCTCCTCAGTTTTCAGTAATGAAAGAATTATGCCTAGGAATAAGAGTATCTTGGTGTTGGTAAACAGATCCCAGTAAGAGTACAAATGTGTCTACATGAGGGGTGTGCTTTTGAGAAAATAGATTGGTGGGAATCCAAAGTGACATGTCGACCTTTTGTTTGGATGCCAAGTGCATTGCTGCTGTTAGGCTGTGCACGTGTCACTGAGAACTGCTCTGAACTCCAGTAACACAATTTGAGGCATGTATGAAAAGTTGGGGAACATGGTACAGAGAAAGCGTGAAAAGGCATTTGGGAATTTTCCCTGTCCTTGTCAGATTAATGATTCTTAGGGATATGAATGAGTGAGTGTCAGTGTGAGGAGTTCCTGCAAAATCATTTGGTTGGTGGAAATTGAAAGTAAATTAGTTAAGCATGAATGTTCTTTTGGGGTACTAAGTACCTTTTTACTGCTAATCTTAATTTACTTTCAGGCAAAGGGAAAAGGTACCATAACTGTCAAAACAAAAATGTCTCTTGTGACATTCCACCCTTAAGGGAAAAGGAGTACCCAAGATTTGTAAATGTTCGTGGTTGAAAGGAATAACAAAAATCAGAAAGTCTGCAGAAGCTTAGAGAGATTTATTTGTAAATTACACATTTGGCTTGGAAATTGGTGTGTTAGTCCCTGATCTCCTATATAATAAGCACACAGCAGTGGGTTTTGGATAAAAGGGCAGGGTGAAAGGGAAGAGAGAAAGAGAGATGAATTAAAGAGAGGGGAGAAGGAAAGAAATCACTAGTCACCCTGCGCCTTGTGGGGGTGCCTTTTTATAGATAAGTTTTCCTCACCCTGGAGATAAGTTTCTTGTTTCTATGCAAATCAGTTCTCATGCACAGTCTTTTCTAGACCTTTCTGGGAATGGATCAGAGGGCTTCCAGGGGTCTTTGGTGGTGTTGATTCCCCCATCCCCCCCCTGTCTATGCCCACATCTCAATCTCATTCCTGTGTTTGCGCTGGACTGTGTTGTGCTTATCTCCAGGAACTAGAACTGGGACGTTTGTCCCAGAAAAGTGCTGCCCTACTTCCATATGGCCCTTTCTCCAGTCACATCCTGTTCTTTCTCACAGTGTGTTATTACCAACAATCCTTGGTTGGTTCCACAGACATCTGGCTATTGGTTTTTGAGGCACACACATTAGGCCCTTATCTTCCATGCTTCTACATTTCTATAGATATGACTATAGGGACAGTGTTTTGTTTTAGTGTTTCTTCTTTAGACAAGCTGTAGGAATGTCAGAAATAAGTCCCTGAGCAAAAAAGAGTAGGCTTTAAAATTGAATTATTTAATTTTGTCCAAGTGGGAAACACTTTCAACCTTGTGATGGAAAGCATCTTGGGGGTTATTAGAAGATGCTGCAGCTGAGGTAATAGTTTTAAAACAGAAGAAAGTGCTGGGAAAGAAGATAGAAATAGAGGTAGGGGGAAGGAGTGGCAGACAAGATGTGGGACTGGAAGCAGGTTGTACAAATTTGAGCTTTTGATTTGGCTTATTAATCACAAGTATTAATTTTCAATTTTTTTCCCTTAACTTACAGTGCTGTTATGTTACTTACAAATCAACAGACTCAGTAATAATTATGTTACCAATGTGGAGTTAATAAAGATGTGAATGAGGGAAATGTTTATGTATGGAAACCCATATAGCCTGCAGTGAGCTTGCAAAGGATTTCAGATAAGTATATACAGAGAGAGGAAGGGTAGGATGTAAATCCCTGTCTTTATTCCTTATTATTCAGTCTTATTCCTTCTTTAATCTTAAAAAAATATAAAATTAGTACATACTGGCTACATGGAGAATTAGCATCTTACATCTGCAGTTACATTGAAAAGGAGGTACCTGGGCAACTACCTGGGGAAACAAAACCAATTTTGCATATTAAAATGTTTTCTTAAGACATCATGCAAATATAAACTCTGTGGAGTTTTGAGTATTTACTAGATATTTCCTATTTAAGCCAGTGCTGGGAAATGATCAATATCAACATTTTCAACTAAAAATAATTACACTATTTGTTTCCAAAATGTACTTGCCCCCATACCTTCTATGAAAGCACTCTAGCACCTCTTCCCCTGAATTGTTGCAGGTGCCAGAGGAATTGCAGTAGCCTGAATGATAGGTGTTTCTAGGTGCACCATTGTATAATCCTATAGAAAAGCTAGTTGGTTCTGTGGAGGTAAAATTTAGTGTGTTGGTTGAAATTAAAAAAAAAAAAAAAAAGAGAATAAAGGGCAAATCTTTAATGGTTCATAATGTTTAAGTGTGATTGTATTTTAAATAATTCAGCATTGGGTTTTCTACATCCTAATTTTTATAGAAGTAATGTACAACTGAAAGGTAAAGAGAAGGGACAGGTAGGACAAAACAAAACAACCAGTCCTTATTCAAAAGGGAATAAACTTGAATAGCATGATTGATATTTTCTTACAGGCATGCTGAGTATTCAGTTTCTTAGCCTTTTTTGTAATGTACAAGTCCATGGGAGATCCTGAACTTCAAATTCCAACAGTTCTTATAAATAAATTATGTTGGAGGTGGTTGCTTTTCAAAGTAAGCTATAAAAAATGGTATTCTGGTAATTTAATGATACTGCTACTTTAATAGTTTCATAAATTTAACAAAAAAAATTAATCTGTTATTATCTTGGTTATGAGCAGCCTTAAATAATTTTGAAACTGAAGAACAACATAAAAAAATTATAGTGGGGGAAGAAGGGAATTGTGTAGCTTAAAAGTTACAAAGAAGTTGTTTTTTTTAGGACTGCTGCAAAAGTCAGAAGGAACATTTTAGGAAACTTTCATGTCTTTCTAGAATGGGAATGTAATCCAGAAGGAAAGGATTATTACATAAGTTTGGGATATCCCAAAATAAAATTCTTTTTGGGCTAATAATCTATGGCTGATTATTAAAAAAAAAAATCAAATAGTGTGACAGGAAGTAAGGAATTGGAGAGAAATAGCTGAAAAGTTACCAAAAATATGTAGTATACTTTTTAGTTGCTTTATAACTTTTTTAAACTAGGCTTGTTACTAAGGGAAACAGGAAAGAGTCACAGATAGTCATCTAGGTTGAATTACTATGACAAGGATCCTTGAAAATACATAGCATAATTTCAGTGCAAACCAGAGAATTCTTAAATTGTGATGCTTTGCAAGGCTTGGAGGAAAGGTTAGGAAGAGGATATATGGAGTTGCAATAATGCCAGGGTGGATTTTGGACTAAAAGGAAATTGCACTTGTGGCAAGATTAGACTTGGAATTTCATCAATAGCAGGAAAGCGTTAGTAAACTAGATTTAGTGCAGCAAAGAGCAGTGAAATAAGTGAAACTGGAAGGATTGCATTGGAAAGGTAGTGTTAATAAACGATAGTAATAAACTTAGCAGCTTAAGTAAACTAATAAAAGGGTGATGGGTTGTGTTTGGTATTTAAAAATAATAAATTCACAGAACCATGGTCATAAGTAGGAACAACAGATAAATGTTTAAATTGAATATCAAGAAAATGTCCCAAGTATTATTCTAAGTAGGTTCAGTCTTCCAAAGGTGGTGGGGAAGCAATGAATCCCTTACCCTCTCACCACCAGGTGGGAGGAGGGGACCTTAGTGATGGAGGGGAGTGGAAACAGGGTTCTGCTCAGGGTGGCAGGCAAATCCCCTCCTGACCTACCCCACCTTCCCAGGTGCCCTTATACAATAGGTGCAAGGCCCTGGAATATGAGGACCAGGGAAATGAGGACTAGGAAAAGGAGAATGGGGATGAAGGTGGTTCTGGGATAGAGGGGTCACCTAGGGCAAGGCAGCCTACTCCCCCATCATGACCTCCTCAATTAAGAAAAAAAGAAAGATAGTCATTGGTGACTCCCTTTTGAGAGGAATGGAGGGCCTGGTAAGCTGACCAGACCCAACCCATAGGAAGATGTGCTGTCCCCCTGGTGCCTGGGTAAGGGACATCACCAAGAAACTTTCCAGCCTGGTATGGCTCACTGACTATTACCCGCTACCGGTTTTCCAGGTAGGTACTGATGAAGTCCCAACAAGAAGTCTGCAGATGATTTTAGGAGAACAGACATAGGGAATGGGGCTGCAACGGAGCCTCATCCCTAATGGGGTGCAGCTGTATAAGACAGGTGAAGAGCATGGAAGGAGAAGAAGCCCGGAATGCTGATGTGTATTGACCAACCACAAGAGTAAAGGGGCACACAGGTGTCATGCATGTGAGAGAAAAGGTGTAAAGAGCTAAGAGGAGAGAGGTGGCGTTGTTGCAGGTCGTGCTGTGAGAGGAAGGAGTCTGTATTGTGTGGTGTTGCTCATGGGATTACAACAGAGAAAAGGCAGAAGGCTTTAATAAACTGCTGATGTTTGCTACCATCTTTGGTGTCAGCCTTTTGAGCCCACTGTCAATCGGGGAAGATTTTAGATAATGAGGGACTGACGCTGGTGTCAGTTGTGTGACCACCATCAAATTGGTTCCCTGTTTTAGGGGCAAGTGACAACAGATGATCAAGAGGGATGTCAGGGCCTTGGGATGACTGGTTGAAGGATCTGGAGCACAAGTTGTGCTCACTTCTGTCCTGCCATTTGCAGGGAATAATGGGGCAAGAAACAGGAAGATGATGCAGATGAACATGTGGCTTTGAGACTGGTGTTACCAGCAGAATTTTGTGGGTTTTGATCATGGTTCAGTTTATACAACACCGAGCCTGCTGGCAACAGATGGGGTCCACCTGTCTCAAAGGGGAACAAAGCTCTTAGCTCAGGAGTTAGCAGGGCTCGTTGAGAGAGCTTTAAACTAAATTGGAAGGGAGATGGACAGGACAGGGCCAGGCTTGACAGATAAAGTGTGGGAAGAGGAAAACTATAGAGTGGCCACCCAAGCAGCAAAAGGAGACTTCAGAGGGGATGCCTTGAGCAAGCACAAGCAACCAAAGATGTAACCACAAGACAAGACTTAGGACATTCCCTTGCACCCCCATTGGGATATTGACACAAATGCCACTATAAAGTGCCTGTACAGCAACACATGCAGTATGGGAAACAAACAGGAGGAACTACAGATCTGTGTGCAGTCACAAGGCTTTTATTGCGATTGGGATAACTCACATGACTGCAGTGTTGTCTAAAGGTCCATGCCCTGTTTAGGAGACACAGACCAGGAAGGTGCAAAGGTGGAGTTGCCCTCTATGTGAGGCTACATTTGGAATGTACAGAGCTCTGTCTTGGGGTAGATGATAAGCAAGTTGAGAGCTTATAGGTTAAGATAAAAGACAGGCTAGTAAGGGTGACACTCTTGTGAGTGTGTGCTACAGGCTGTCTGAGCAGGAGGATGAAGTGGATGAGGCCTTCTACAGGCAGCTAAAAGCAGCCTCAAAGGCATAGGCCCTGGTTCTTGTGGGGGACTTGAACTACCCTGACATTTGCTAGAGAAGCAACACAGTGAAGCAAAAACAGTTCAGGAGGATCTTGGAAAGCATTGATGACAACTTCCTATCACAAGTAGTGGAGGATCCCACAAGGAATGGTGTGCTGTTTGACCTGATACTGAGGAACAGGGAGGGCCTTGTTGGAGATGTGAAGGTTTGGGGCAGCCTTGGCTGCCGTGACCATGAGATTGTGAAGTTCAGTATCAAGCAAGGAGGAAGCAGGGCAGCATGTATGATCGCAACCATGGACTTCAGGAGAGCTGACTTAGGCCTCCTCAAGGATCTTCTTGGAAGAATCCTATGGGAATGGGCCTTGCAGGGAAGAGGAGTCCAAGAATGCTGGTCAATATTCAAGCACCATTTCTCCCAGGTTAAAGAACGATGCATCATGATCAGCAAGAAGTCAGGCAAAGGGGGCAAGAGACCTGCGTGGATGAATAAAGAACTTCTGTCACTACTCAAGCATAGGCAGGAAACGTACAGGAGATGGAAGCAGAGTCAGGCCACTTGGACTGAATATAGAGGTTGTCAGGGTAATTAGAAATGAGATGACGAAGGCCAAGGCCCATCTGGAATTAAATCTGGCCAAAGATGTCAAGGACAACAATAAGGGCTCCTTCAAATACAACAATAACAAAAGGAAAACTAAGGATAATGTGGACCTGTTACTAAATCCAGGGGGGACCCGGGTGACAGAGGATGCTGAGAAGGCAGTTGCTGAACACTGCCTTTGTAATGGTCTGCACTGACAAGACCAGCCCTCAGGGGTCTCTGACCCAGGAGAGCAGGGTAAAGGAATGGTGGGAGGAAGACTTTACTTTGGTCAAGGAGGGTTGGGTCAGAAAACACCTAGGCAAACTTGACACCCACAAGTCCATGGGTCCTGACGGGATGCATCCAGGAGTGCTGAGAGAGCTGGTAGACATCATAGCACGGCCACTCACAATCATCTTTGAAATGTCATGGAGATCAGGGGAGGTGCCTGAGGACTGGAAGAAAGCAAATGTCACCCCAGTCTTCAGAAAGGGCAAGAAGGAGGACCCAGGGAGCTACCAGCCAGTCAGCCTAACCTCAATCCCTGGAAAGGTGATGGAGCCCTTAATCTGGATGGCATCTCTACCCATATGGAGGACAAGAAGGTGATCTGTATCAGTCAGCATGGATTCACTAAAGGGAAGTCATACTTGACCCTGCCTGATTGCTTTCTGTGATGAAACAACTACCATGATGGATCAGGATTTCACATCTGTAGGATTGTTTCTTCTAGTTTTCCTGTTGCTGGATGCTGTGGGCTGTGTGCTGTCCTCCAGTGTTTGCCAAATAAACTCTGCAACAAGTTAGAGGACAAAGTGTTTTGCAGCTACAGGGGAAGCTATTGAGTCTTCTGCTGCCATTATATCAATTATATGTTTTAAAAGAAAATTGCTCTCTCAGGGGTAGGAATTTGGCTTATTTTGCCCCAAGGAGAGAGTTAAGATGTTGGAAAGGAGCCTCCAGAAATGTAGTTTAGGTCTTGAACTTGAGTATGTTGACAGTCGGATTATGGATGGTAGAGGAGGTGTTGTGGTCATGTTCAAGCTTTGTATGAATTTGTGCATGAAACTGGGACATCCCATGGGAGGGTTGAGTGACCTCTCAGTGTCATAGGAGGAAGTTCTTCCAATGTTTGCAATTAATCACTGGGTAGAGACATGCGTTCATGCAAATTATCTCTGCTACCATAGTGCCTAAGAAATACCTGAAATCAGAAATTAAATAGGAAAATAAACAAACCCACCTCTCAAAACTGTAAAACTGCAAAACAGTTTTCTAGAGCTTCCCATGTTTCCAACCACTTATCTCCTTGCTTTGTGTTCCACAAATAATGAAAACAGGATTGCTTATAAAGCAGAATGGTTGAAATATGACATTGTGCTTTTAGCTTGTAACTGTTTTCTTTCCTTCCTCTAATTCCAATAGGAGCATGGAAAAACTCAGTAGAAGAATGGACTGCAGAGGATTGGAATGAAGATGTAAGTGTGCCTTGTTAGGTAGACTAATTTATTATTTACCCTTTTTTTAGAGTTTCAGTGTTGTCTTCAAAAAGTAAATGTTTGAAGTAATACTTTGTATGCATGCAGTGATATTTCTTATTGTGTTTTTTTACTGCAATTCCTGTTTAAAATATATTTATATAAGCTTTTTTTTTTTAGACTAAAACTGAATCAAGAAATATTATTTTTTTTTCCTGGTGGACAATACATAGATAATAAAATTTTAAGTTTTATCCCAAATTATTTATTTATTAATTATAATTCACTGCTCAATGCTGGTGGGTGTTAACTGCATACTTCCCCCTATTATTTAAGGATTTAAAGCCATATTATCACAAGACTTTTATGTAATTAAGTGCTGAAGTTTACTATCAACTTTAGACTTCTCATTTGATGTTTTTTTTTAAAACTGCATAATTGTTCCACTTAGTCCACTTCATGTTCATAATCTTAAAAAAGGAGCTAGTAATATGCTGAAGTTGACACTTAATTGCTTCATTCCTGTTGTTTCATCATGATGTGTTGTGTAAAGTACTTACAAGAATTTGGGTTCTCATTCTTTAACAGGCAGGAGATGTCTTCGTGTATGCAATATATTTGGCATTTGCGATCATCATGCATGAAATTCGCAGTTACAATTTTAAGTTTTCAGCTATTGTATTAAAGCTCAAGTAGTTCAGAAAACAAACTAGATAGCAAGAAACATGGAAAGGAAAACTTAGCTTTTAAGAAGTCTTTCATCTTTTATATGAACATCCATTATTTCAAGTTTATTTTCAGTAGAGTAAGAGATTGTCTCAGAAGTCATCCCTTTTACCTCCTCCTCTAGGGTGGCATGTCAGTGTTATCCCCAGAAATGTGTCAGTGTTTCATATAACAGATATGAAAGCTCATCCTTACCTAATGAGAGAAGTTCCAAAATTCATAGGTTTTCTTTATCCATTACTGTCAGCAAAAGCTGGCAGCCTCATTAAACCTGTCCTCTATTTCTGCAGTATATGCTAGAAGTAAACTAAGGGCTAAGGATACTGAAGATTTATGGCCTTGGTCTTACCCCTGTTTGCTGGTACAATGCAGAATTTGTAATACAGGAGGGGTGTTGAGCAATGCTGGTTAGGTAATTAACTATCAAACCCTAGTAATTTGTGCATGAATCTTGAAGGAACAGCAAATGAAATCTCTAGCCTGTTGTTAATTTTTATTAATTTTGGTGTGCTGGAAAAATCCCTGTAACCTAGGAGAAAGTTATTCACATGCTGATATTCAGAAAGTGTGAATGAAATAGGGAGCTGCAGGCAAATTAGCCCAAGACATCCTTGGGGAAAAATAAAATAAAATTGATTCATTTGATAAAAAAAAAAAGAAGCATATGAATGCACTTTGTGTCATTCAGTGTAGCTGTATGAAAACAGGTCCACTTCAAATAAACCTGATACTGGTCTTTAAGTAAATATGAAATTAACTGCAAAATGGAGTATGTCCTTGTAAGAGATTTGATCTACATCTTTTGTTCTAAATATAATTACATGCTGTTATGAAACACATTAGGTGGATTGAAATCTGCCATGAAAATTTTAGCCAATACATCTTTTGCAGGAGGGCATTTCTAGGAGGGCTATAAAGTAATTCAGTCCCAGGCCAGATGCCATCTAGTGTCTTTATCAATGATTTGGAAGTAATAAGATCACTGCTGAATAAAATTTGTGAGAAATAAAAAAAATTATTGGAATGGCTATTAAAAGTAAGCCAGTCATACAGAAATCTGAAGCTCTGTTAGACTTGACCTGTTCTCAAATGAAAAATACTTTAATATAGCCAAGTGACAATTTGTTTTATAGGAATAAAGGCACACCTCCAGAACAAAGGGCTGGTGTCTGGAAAGCAGCAACTGAAAAATGTTCATCATTGTAGCAGATGATGAAAAAAGAACATCTCTGCATGATCTCCTAAAGAGCTGTTGCTGTGGCAAAAAAATCCTATTGTAGTCTTTTTGCCTGTAGGCACTCTTCCCCTGTCTCTTAATCATTCTTGATTTATATTTCAGTATGTGGACTCTCCTGAACTTGATTCTGAAATACTGCATCCAATTATTCATTGCTTTTACAAAACAAAAAATGTAAAAAATGTGGAAAATAGCCAAAAATATTTACTGATAGTATTGGTGTTTGAGTGAGATTTATAGTTTACTGAATCTGTTAAGGTTACTTTATTAGCATATAATGGGTTCTTCTTTTAGTCTAGCAGAAAAAGGAATAATGTGAACCTGTGGCTGGAAAATGGAGCCATGCATTTAAATGTATTATGAACAATTCTAGCTGCATGACTAATGATTGAAACAACCAAGGAAGTTGATGTATTTGCTGTCTGCAGGTAAAGACCAGGTGTTTTTTGAAGAATATTTTTTTTAAATGTGGTGTTCCCTAGTCAAGTACAAGTTAGGTGCAGGTGAGTGAAATTTCATGTTGTTTGACCTAAGATAAATTTGATTTCTGTGATTTAATTACTAGACAGGACTAGTAATTATCTTTAGTAGTAAGTATTGAGAAAGTACAGTATGTTGTCAGTGTGCTATTAAATAGAGGAAACTCCTTGCAGTGAAAATTGGAGGTTGTATGGACAATGAACGACCAGACAAATATTAAGGTACTGTAGATGGCTCTGGGTGTGGTGGTTTGACCAGCCCACAGAAGTGAGCTGGCTGGTTTTGAGATTGGCTTTTTATTGGACCAATGGGAAAGCATTTTCTAGTTCTTATTACCTTTGAAAGGAAGCCCGAAAAGTTCTTTTCCTTCTGACAGGCAGGGAGAAANTCTGCCCGGTTTCCAATTGAAACCACGACACTGGGTTTTCCTCTTAAAATTGTGGTTATATTCTTCTGGCTAAATAAAATTAAGTTTGACTACAAAAAGTATCAGAAGGGAAGAAATAGAATACATAGAAATTGCTGGAAAGTGGATGAAGGCAAACACTTTCTGTACAATATTGGTAGTTTTCATTTTTATTTGAAACAATGGTAACACTTTAAAAGAAATTTAGTGGGAGTGTTTCCTTTACCAGGAAGCAGCACAAGAACTTGTTTTAATTTCTTTAACTTCAGTGCATCATTTCAAAACACTAATAAGGTTTTGTTATTTCTGATTTGTTGCTGTTGAGTTTTTATGAGTATTGCAGAGTATATTTTCTTGTGGTCCTTACTTATCAACTGTCCATAGGACCTGGTAGCTTAGTTGTTAAATATATTGTATGTTTGGTGATTGGAGAATAATTTTTATCATAGAAACAGGAGCTGAAAAGCACAGACATTTCACTGCAGATGGAGGAAATACCCTTGTGAGGCTGCTGCTTGCAAATGATTCACAACTGTTCATTCATTTCTGGGAAAATTCCAGAGCCTCATTGAAAGATTTGTGAGTGTAGTGTACAGTGAGCATAAATAACTTTGTTAGGAGCTGATATTACTTCTAAGAAATACTAAATACATCTGTGTAATAAAGCTTTTCAGCTGCTGCTGCACAAAGTATGTGTTTAGACAAATGCTGTAATCCCAGCAGACTTTTGAATTAGGTGTTTGATTGGAGATTCTGGCAGTGAGTTTGCTGCAGGGTGTAGTGTAAACGTTAATGTAGCCAAGCTGGTAGCTGGAGATGTCTATTTTGCATGCTGGTTCACTTGAAGAGAACATTTCTTCTCACGTCAAGCATGCTTTTGCATTGTCACAAACATCCTCAGGCTCCTTGATTTGCTTAGTTTTCAGGAGTCATCAATGTTTTGGCAGCATTGTGCTCAGGACAGAGTTGTGTTCCAGAAAGATGGTATTAAAATATGTTGTATTAGCAGGAAGGGGAGGAAATGAAGGGAGGAATTGTGGTGGTACTAATTTTTTCATGACCCAGTGTAGTGCTAGGGGAGAGCACATGAAACATTTGAACTTTGCCTCTGAGTAGTGATTTGCTCCCAGTCAGACCTTCTGCATCCTGCTTAAATCAAATGTTTCATAGAAGAATTCCAGATGACCACGTACAGGGACATATGTGCTTTCAGTAGAGCTGCCTGTGGGATGGCAGATGATAATGCCTCATGTCTATGATGTCCTTTAAACTGGGCTGCTAGCAATTAAAAACACATAATTTCCTGGAAGAGCTACATTTAAATGTCACGTTCTAAAGGGATTCTTTGTGCATGTTTGAATAGGTCAGTTATTCTTTAGTCTAAATACAGAGCTACACCAAAGTAGTTAAGAGTGATTTTATTCAAATTTAATTTAAAATATAACCATTATACAGTCATATATCTGCCTTGTTAAACCAAACCTGTACTGGCTTAAGACTTATTCTGGTTTGCAAGTATTCCTGTCAATAGAAATTAATTAGCTGTAGGAAGTTGTAGTTGTTTAACTACTATTTTTCTAAAAAGAAAAGCTATTAAAAAAAATCCCAAACAGGAAACAATCAAGCCCCCTACAAACCAAAATCACCCCCTTTCCCCCCCAAAATGCCAACCAATCAGCTCCCCCTCCCCAGCTACCTGTGCAAGTATCTATCTTTATTGTAACAGCATGGTGGAAGCAGTACAGTTTTCTGCTGTGGATGGTTTGACTTGTTATCGTAGTATAAGCAATTGCGCAATTACACAGTTCTCCCTTTATTGTTTTCAAGCTCATGCTTGCAGAGCAATCTGTTTAAGATGGTTTTGCCACCCTTAGCAGAAGTGCCAAGAAGGAACCATGAATGCTAGTTCACTGTACATACCTGAGTGCAAACCTGACTCCACTGATGATGTGAGCTGAAATGTAAAACAGAGATACATGAAATGAGTGGGAATGGTGCAATGTGTTAGACTTTTGCAACGAGATTTATCAGAGCTGCTCAATGGAGTCCTTAATTATGTCTGCACACTGATGATCACATTAATTAATTTCTACTGGTATAGTTTTTAGTTAAACTGTTTCCCAAACTGATGTAGTTACATTAGTATACCATTCAGTGTTCAGTAGATCACATTTCCTAACACTTTAATTAAATTGGTACTTGATTCTGTGGAGAAGACTTTGCTGAAGTTTGACTACATGTGTTTCTCTTTTTAAGCAGAGCTGCAGCATAACTGGTTGCAATGATAGTTTAACTTTACTTTTATCTTAAAAGTGCATGACCAAGATGGAATTTCTGAAGATGTCACAGTACTAAAGTGTGAGCATGTGTATGATTAAAATAACTTTCCTGCCTACACACGTTTTTCAGCTTTCTAAAACAAAAGTCTTCACTGCTTCCTCTGTTCCAGCTGAGAATCATGTGACTCCTAGGCAAAGGTAAGATCCTCCATAGTTTCCCTATACCTTAAAAACTTTCTGCTTGGTGAAGCAATGCTAGCTTGCACATATGAAACTTTGACTAAAACACAGCGCAGCCTTGGTCAGAGATTGGTCAAGCTGGTTTCAAAATTGTAAAAGTCTTGCTTTTGTGGGTTTCTGTGTTACCTATTATTGACTACAGAAGTGGAGCCAAACCTAGCAAATCCATGAACATAAGACTGACTTCTGCACAAAGACTGCTTACTGGCAGGAACAAAAGTAGCTGGTAAGAAAACTGTGCTGCTGTTGTTGAAAAGGAAGCTCTGGTTTTGCTGTCCAGAAAATGAAAACCCTCCCCCTGTAGATGTAGAAAGTGTTCAGAATGTAGTGCTTTGACAAATATGCTAACAGAAAAGCTTTTGTTGCTTACCAGGAAAATCACCTTCTTGCCATCACAATTACTTGCCTTAACTGATGATATAGAGTTCAGATAGAGAATGGTAAACATGGCAGTTGCTGCCTTTGCTTGTCTTTGTCTTCAAATGCCTGGCCAATTATGTGGAATCAGCTGCCTGCATTAGCCTCAGAGAGCAGGTTAAGGTTGTATGATGAAGACTTCTGTAGTTAGATAGCATGAGTTCTGAAAACTAGATGGCCTAATTGTCCCAAACATCCTGATACAGCTGTACTGCTATACTTCAGACTGCAGCAAAATTTTCATTATAACATGAGTGTGACCTGGAGGAGGCATGGTGTCAGTTGGCTTACAGTTTATATTCCATTCCTTTCCTTCTTAAAGGTGATCTCCACAGGTCCCTTTCAACCCTAACTATTCTGTGATATGCTCACATGTTCATTGTTTTAATGCAAATATTCTTCCAGTGGATGTCCCTCAATTTATGTTAGAAAATATTTTAGTTCATCAGCTCAAATTCTGGTGTATTGTTTTGTGGTTTGTGTTTTTTTGTTTTGGTTGTTTGGTTTTTTACTTGCCATAAGAAAGGCTTGGACATGAAAAAATCTATGCTAATCAAAGTGCTGGAAGCAGCTCTTCATCCCAAGCCTGTGGTATATAAACTTAAGTCAGAATTTTTTCAGATTTATTTTATTGTCTACATGCTTTGCTTTTCCTTGGATAAACCTGTGTTAAACATGTGTACATGTTAGTAGGCCATGTTAAATGTAAGAAATTTCACATTTCTCATCTTGCTCAGGTATGTATGGTAAAGTAATTTTGGATATGTGCCTACTATCTGAGAAACATAGCTTTTATTTCCACTTCTCTTGTGAGTTCCATACCATCGCATACTCAATTGCTGCATGTGACTTCATTCTTTACTGTTTGTATACCTACCCCATACAAAGGTAGGACTTTGATCCCTTGGTCTTTGTGATATACAGAGAATGTGGCTTATCAATGTGTATAAAGAGTTGGCAGGTGGGATCAGCTCAAACACAATGTCTCTTTTATTACTTGTCTCCAGTTACTTGGATATATTAATCATATAGGTTATTTATGTGATACATGATAATATATATTTGATAATGTTTTAAATGAGAGCAAAGACAATTTATATTCTAGCTGTAGTGGTAAGTTTCAGGTAGCAGATTTTTGTTTTCTGGCAAAAACATCTATTCTACTTCTTTTGTATATCAGGCAAGCAATACTTGAAAAGACTGTTAATCATTAATAATTCTGTTGCTGGTATGGTAGCTTTAGTATTAGTGCTTTCTTCAGTTTCAGCACAGTCTAACATTGTGTTTATTCCAGCCAAACTTTGCTTTGTCTTACAGCATTGGTTTGGTAACGCTGCTTCAAAAGCCCAAAAAGCCTGTGACCCTTGCCCAAGAGACAGAAGGCAACTTATTTGAGGCTCCCCAGCAACAGACCTTTGGCCAAGCCCTAGTCTTCACAAATTCTCAGCACAGCACCCAGATGGCATCAGGAACTGGCAGCTCCAATGCTATGAACTCTTATTCTCCTCAGAGTCTGGTAAAACTATCTTATGCTTTCTAAATATTCCTAATGAGTAAATATTTCAGGTTAAGTAACTTTTCCAGTACTGGCCATTTAATGAGATGGTTCAGTATTTATAAAATTCAGGTTGCAAATGATGAAGGAATTCTTAATTTCATTCCTTCCATTCACACACACAAAATAAAGTACTTTTTTTTCTGGTTTTGCAAAGTAGTTGTTTCTCAGTTCACATGAAGTACTTGTATTAATTTTTGAGTAGAGTGGATGCATTTACTGCATGCTGATTTAGGATGAAATCACTTTTTTATAGTGAAAAGTTCTATGCCAGAAAACTTTGATGTGATTTTTGCAAACACATATCTGATTGCTTTTTGTGGAAACCTAGTTATTTCTGAGTCAATTGTGAGGGCTTGAAATTGAGTACTTAAACTGATTTTCACAGAATAAATGCAACTATTAGTAAATGCATGCTATTTTAAGATGCATGGATTAAAGTAAATCAGTATTGTCATAGTCAGTGATGAAGTCATATCAGTGATAACCAGAGAGGGTCTAGTCATATACTCCAACTGCTGATTTTTTTATTGATCATAAGCTAAAACACAAGAAGTGACACCTCAACATGAGGAAGAACTTCTTTACATTGAGGGTGGCAAAGCACTACAACAGCTGCCCAGGGAGGTTGTAGAGTCTCCCTCTCTGGAGATGTTCAAAACCTACCTGGACGTGCTTCTGTGTCACCTGCTCTGGGTGACCCTGCCTTGGCAGGGAGTTGGACTGGATGATCTTCAGAGGTCCCTTCCAACCCGAACAATTCTGTGATTTATTAGTAATCTAGGACTGAAGAGGTTTTGGTTGCTGCCAAATAGCAGCTGTAGGCATTGACCCTATGGTTATGGTTATGTTATTTATTAAATACTCCACTCTTTCCCCCCCTGTTTGTTTTTTTTTCTCTTGTTGGTAGTCTGCAGTTCTTTGTTCTGGCTTTGGAGAACGTGGGTCTCCTAAACTGGCAAACTCTACTGGATCCCAAATCTTGGACCAATTGAAATCTCCAGGTTTGGGTCAGTTTACCTCTCAACAAAACAGTAATAGTTCTACTACCACTACCACATCAACCTGGGATCGAAAACCACCCATTACCCAGGCCTCAGTCCTTAGTCAGTTTGGTAAGTGCTTTGACATAGCTTTCTGTCTCTGTTAGCCTATAAGATGTCTTAATGTCAGTAGCAATTAAAAATTGCTATAATTGAAAACCTTTTTTTAAAAAACGTAATCCTAATACTATAATTGGTTACAGCATTGTGTTACACTTAGTTGCTGATAACAGGCATTATAAGTATATCACAAACTAAGTTTTGAGAGGCTTAAGTTGATCCATACATGTCATTGAATCTTTAGAGGTTGTTGAGCCTTCATGTAATGACATCTTTGATTTAATGTGCTTGAATATTTAAGTGGAATTTTGATGTGACTTTGTGTTGTGGTTTAACCCCAGCCAGCAACCAAGGCCCATGCAGCTGCTTGCTCCCTCCCCGACCAGTGGGATCAGGGAGAGAACTGGAGGGGTAAAAGTGAGAAAACTCGTGGGTTGAGATACAGACAGTTTAATAGGGAAAGCAAAAACTGCACACTCAAGCAAAGCAAACCAGGGAATTTGTCCACTGTTTCCCATAGATAAGTAGGTGTTCAGCCATCTCCAGGAAATCAGGGCTCCATCATGTGTAATGGGGACTTGTGAAGACAAATGCCATCACTCCAAAAGTCCTTCCCTTTCTCCTTCTTCCCCCATCTTATATACTGAGCATCATGTCATATGGTCTGGAATATCCCTTGGGTCAGTTGGGGTCACCTGTCCCAGCCGTGTCTCCTCTCAACCTCCCACACACCCCCAGCCCCCTCCCTAGTGTGGCTGTACAAGGAGCAAAAAAGGCCTTGACTCTGTGTAAGCTCAGCAATAACAAAAACATCTCTATTATCAACCCTGTGTTCAGCACAAATCCAAAACACAGCCCCATACCAGCCACTGGGAAGAAAATTAACTATCCCAGCCAAAACCAGTACACTTTGTTTCTCAACAAATCCTGGAAAATACCTATTTTCAGTGTGCCTATGCTGCTTCTAGGTTGTACCATATTTAGTCTTTTTCCCCAATTTTTTCTCATCTCATCATTGCATGAATTTTGAATGAGTACTATATAATTTCTTCATAATGTGCATCGCATCTCAGCATTCTTTCCCTAGTGTGAAGTCTATGTGTGCTGAAAATGATGCAGGTTACCCTTTTTTTCTATTCATAATTGTATGGATTTTTCATTTAATTGAGTAAAATTAGTAGAAATTGTGAAAATGATACAAACTTGGTTTTACAGTATAATTCTTAGCAGTATTCTCACTGTGAAGAGTGATAGCTCTTGTATCTCTCTGCTGTGTGAGTGCATGTTTCCAGATAGATAAGCAGCCAATTTGATAGCAGTTATAATATTTGACGTGCAGAAATTCTGAAAAATGTTTATGTATATTTTAAGTTGCTTTCTAATACACTTCAACTGGATTAAAAAACCTTCACACTGCAAATGCTGTGGATCTCTTACAGGTGTTGACCAGTGCTCTGAGATACTTTCAGTGTCTGAAAATATGAAAGAGGAAGTCTTGGGAAAAAACCTGTCAGCATCCAGTGTCTCTTGACTTTCAGCCATATTATTAGATAGCAGATGACTTACTGTTTCTGTTGAAAATGTTTTCTTTTGTAGGAGCAGAAGAATCCTAACTCATAATACCACTAAGTTACAACTCTAGACCCCTCGGAAGTAATCACATTTTATCAGCACAGTTAATTGCCGTAAAACTTGCAGTGTTTGACTAAAATAATCCATAACAGTTTTTGAGGCCTAACGTGTGATAATGTTACGTCACTGTATGAATAGGTTTGCTTTTATATTTTTTAAGAAAGCCAGGGTAAGCAGCTCTGGTGCGTTTTGCAGCAGAGCAGGGGATCTATGGGGGAAGTGGTTGGTGATGGTGTCCTGAGCTGGGGAAACTCCAGGTGACCACCAAGACCCATCAGGAGCCAGTAGCTTGCATGAGAGTGACTGATGAGGCATGGGCAGGGCCAGGAGTAATGGTGGCCACCCCCTGTGGCACTTAAGCCAGGTAGTCGTGTGGTAGGTTGTACAGGAGGCCCTGCCAGCTCAATCAGGGAGCAATGGTATCCACCTGGCAGACAGCCACAGCCGACCTCTCTAAGCTCTGCACACACCATGACTGAACGAGCTGCCTAAACAGAACTTCGGTGGGAATGTACTGCCACCCAGGTGTCAGGCTGCAGGGTGTGCCCTGCTCTTATACCAGTATTGGACAGCAGTAGTGAGCACACCTGTGGGAGGCATGCCCAAGTAGAGGAATTCCTCTGCTTAGTGACAGAACTCTGTGAGGAGATGAGTAGGTTGAGGAGTATCAGGGAGTGCAAGAGAGAGACTACTAGAACCAAACCCTACCTTTCCTGGGATAGGCCCACCAGTCAGACAAGGCACATGACAGGGAAGATCCCCTATCTTCTTTCTGCTTGGCTTAACATGGTGACCTAAAGGATAGGGGGTAATGGTGACAAGTTCCTACCCAGCACATCAGGCACATCTCATCTGTGACTACCTCACCTCCCCAGGTGCCCTGGCATAATAGGTATGAGGCTCTGCAAGTGGAGCTGAACAATAATGAGGACAGTGGTTCATCTAGCATGGAGGTGTTGCTGAGGTTAAATCAGCCTATGCCCTGCATCAAAACTGCTTCCATAAAGAAAAAGACAGGTCACTGTCATAGGAGACTCCCTTCTGAAGGGAACAGAAGGCTTCACATGCAGATCGGACCCACTTCTTTAAGAAATCTGCTGCCTCCCTGGGGCCTAGGTAAAAGATGTGAAGAGAAAGCTTTCTATGTTGGTACAACACTCATATTATTGATTTTTCAGGTAGGCAGTGATGAAGTTGCAACAAGAAGTCTGAGGGCAATCAAGAGAAACTTCAGGATCTTGGGGTGACTGGTTAAGGGATTAGGAGCACAAGAACTGTTCTCTGTCCTTCCAGTTGAAGGGAATGATGAGGGAAGAAACAGGAAGAGCCAGCAGATCAGTACCTGGCTCTGAGCCTGATGTCACCAGCAGAATTTTGTTTCGTTGTGATCATGGGTCAGTTTACACAAACCAGGCCTGCTGGCAACAGACGAGGTCCACCTGTCTCAAAAAGGGAAAAGGATCTTTGCACAGGAGTTAGCAGGGCTCATTGAGAGAGCTTTAAACTAGATTGGAAGGGGGAAGGGGATAAACCCATGCTTGCTAGAGAGAAGCCTTTGGGCAGCACACCAGTGTTTGAAGGACACTGTGCCAGTGAGGTCCTTAGGTCTGCCATCTCAGTGGAGGTAGGGGATGTGTTGCCTTTTGCCCAACCTAGAAATGAAACTTGAGATATTTTTAGCAAGGAGGTAATGTAAAAGAGGATCTTTATTTGAAGGCCTTCAGAGGCAGTTATGGAAAGATGTCCACAAAAGCTCACTCCCCCAGGGGTGTGTTCATTTTTATAGGTTTTAGGAAATTAGCATAATTGATAAAAGGCACCAATTAGGAGGGCAAGTGGTGATGCAATTCCCCCCCAGGTCAAGCCCCTTCTCTGGAGTCCCTCTTCAGCACTAGCTGTACTTTGTCCATGAAATGTATTTTGAAGAGTTGTTCTTGGCCTTGGTTCCCAGGAAGAACCAAGATAGCACAGGGGCCCTGCACCTCCCAGGGCTTGGAGCTCTGGAATTTATTTTGTCTTTCTGCCTAGGGAAAGGCCATGGAAAAGTACTGGGAAAATTAGTCAGTAATACAATAGACTACAGTGCTACAAATATATGTGTAAAGAATACAGAGAACATAGAAAAAAAGGCAAAACCTAAATGGCATCAGATGGAGATCCATGAGGCAGCAAAGACACAAAGGTTATTGATTTGTTAGAAATCCCAGAAGTGCCTGAGAATGGTCACACAGGAATTGGAGCTTCTCCCTGCCAAAAAGGGAGCAGGATCAATAGCCCAAATGAAGTGCATCTACACCAACACACACAGCATGGACAACAGGAGGAGCTGGAAGCCATGGTGCAGCAGGAAAATTATGACATAGCTGCCATCGTGTAAATATTGTGGGATGATTCACACAACTGGAAAGTTGCAGTGGATGGCTATAAACTCTTCAGAAGTGACAGGCAAATAAGGAGAGGTGATGGGTAGCCCTGTATGTTAGGGAGTGTCTTGATTGCCTGGAGCTTAATGATGGTGACAATACAGTTGAGGGTTCATGGGGAGGAATCCAAGGGAAGGCCAACAAGGCAGATATCCAGGTGTGAATCTGTTACAGACCACCCAACCAGGATGAAGAGGCAGATGACATATTCTATCAGCATCTGGGAGAAGTTTCACAATCTCTAGTCCTTGTTCTTGTCCAGGACATCAACTTATCAGATGTGTACTGGAAATACAACACAGTGGAAAGGAAACAGTCTAGGATGTTCCTGGAGTGTGTGGAAGAGAACTTCCTGACACAGCTGCTGAACCAACCAGGGGATGTGCTCTGCTGGACCTGCTGTTTGTGAACAGAGAAGGACTGGTGGGTGATATGGTGGTCAGAGGCTGTCTCTGGCACAGTGATCACAAAATGATAGAGTTTTGGGTTCTTGGAGAAGTGAGGATAAGGGTCAGCAGAACTGCTATGTTGGACCTCCAGAGGGCAGACTTTGGCCTGTTTAGGAGACTGGTTGATGGAGTCCCTTGGGAGGCAATCCTGAAGGGCAAAAAGAAATCTGAGAATGCTGGACATTCTTCAGGAAGGAAATTCTAAAGGTGAAGGCAGTCTTCATGTGCCAGAAGACGAGCTGATGGAGAAAAATATCAGCCTGGTTGAACAGAGACCTTTGATTGAAAGTTGGGGGAAAAAAAGAGAGTCTGTCATCCTTGGAAGAAGGGACAGGCAACTAGCAAAGATTACAAGGATGTTGGGAAAAAATTAGAAGGTCCAAAGCCCAGCTAAAACTCAATCCGGCTACTGCCATAAAAGACAATAAAAAATGTTTCTATAACTATATCAGCAGCAAAGGGAGGGACAAGGAGAATATCCTTAATTGGGTGTATGGGAAAGCATAGTGTGTTAGTTTGACCAGCCCACAGAAGTGAGCTGGCTGGTTTTGAGATGGGCATTTTATTAGACCAATGAGAAAGCATTTTGTCTCTGGGTGTTATTACCATTCAAAGAAAACAAAGCCCGGGAAGCTCCCTTTTCGTTCCGTTCCGGTTGTCGGAGAGAGAAGACCTTCCCCCCTCAGCCTTGGGGCTCAGCTGCNAACCTTTGCTTTGAACAGTTTATTTTAAAATAAAAAAAACCCATACATCGAAGTGGCCCAGAGGCACAGCTGTGAACATGGGAGGAATTTCATGAATGCAGATCTTCTGGGTGGCTGCCATTCATGAAGATTGAAACCACGACAGAACTGTTTTCTTGTGGGGGAATTTTCCATAGCAAATGAGATGTGCTTCCCTCCCTAAGTGAACTGAAGAAAGACTGTTTTAGAGGTGGAAAACTGACTGAGATTTCTGAGTGTTGTTTTCTTTACATTGTCAGTTGGAAAGCAAGGTGTGGGGAGGGAGTAGGAGTGTTCCGAAGGTTTCATCATGATTCTTGCTTTTTTCTCCTTTTACAGTTGGTTAATAAAGTCTTATTACTTTTAAGCTTAAGCCTGCTTTGCTCTTGATTGGGAAATTTCAAATTGGCAAACCAAAACCAGAAAACGAAATGGTGTTTCTGCTCAGTTTCGAAATGAAACCATGACAGTGACATAGGATGAGGAAAAGGCTGAGGTACTCAGTGCCTTCTCTGTGTCTGTCTTTTATAACAAAACCGGTTTGTTCTCTGGGTGCCCAGCCCCCTGAACTGGAAGATGGAGACAGGTAGCAGAATGAGGCCCCCACAATCCAAGGGGAAATGGTCAATGACCTGTTATACCACTTAGACACACACCAGTCCTTAGGACTGGATGTGCTCCACCCAAGTGTACTGAGGGAGCTGACAGAAGTGCTCACCAAACTTTCAATCATTTATCACCAGTCCTGACTAACCAAGGAGGTCCCGGAAGACTGGAAGTTAGCAAATGGGATGTCCATCCACAAGAAGGGTTGGAAGTAGGATCTGGGGAACTACAGGCCTGTCAGCCTGACCTTAGTGCCAGGGAAGGTTACGGAACAGATCATCTTGAGTGCCATCACATGGCATCTACAGAACAACCAGAGGATCAGGCCCAGCCAGCATGAGGTTTTGAAGGCTGGTCCTGCTTGACCAACCTGATCTCCCATGACAGGGCCCCCTGCCTGGTGGATGAGGCAAAGGCTGTGGGCGTTGTCTGCCTGGAGTTTAGTAAAGCCTTTGACACTGTCTCCCACAACGTTCTCCTGGAGACACTGTCTGCTCATGGCTTGGCCAGTTGCACTGTTAGCTGGGTAGAAAACTGGCTGGATGGCTGAGCTCAGAGATTGTCAGGGAACAGAGCTAAATCCAGCTAGAGGTCGTTCACTAGTGCTGTTCCCCAGGGCTCAGTGTTTAGGCCAGTCCTGTTTAATATCTTTATCCATGATTGGTTGAGAGGATCGAGTGCACCCTCAGTAAGTCTGCAGATGACAACAAGTTGGTGTTCATCTGCTGGAGGGTCTAAAGGCTTTACAGAGGGATCAGGACAAGTTGGCTCAATGGGCTGAGGCCAATCGTATGAGGTTCAACAAGTCCAAGTGCTAGGTCCCACACTTGGTCACAACAACCCCCTGCAGCACTACAGGCTGGGGTAGAGTGGCTGGAAAGCAGCCCAGCAGAAAAGGACCTGGGGGTGCTGGCTAACAGCTGGCTGAACATGAGCCAGCAGTGTGCCCAGGTGGCCAAAGAAGGTCAGTGGCATCCTAGCCTGTATCAGCAAAAGTCTGGCCAGCAGGACCAGGGCAGTGATCATTCCCCTGTACTGGGCACTGGTGAGGCCACACCTCGAATCCTGTGTTGAATTTTTGGCCCCTCACTACAACAAAGACATTGAGGTGATGGAGTGTGTCCAGAGGAGAGCAATGAAGAAGTCCTGTGAGGAGCAGCTGAGGGAGCTGGAGGTGTTTAACCTGGAGAAAAGGAGGCTCAGGAGGGACCTTATTCCTCTCCACAGCTACCTGAAAGGAGGCTGTAGCAATGTGTGGATTGGTTTGTTCTCCCAGATTACACGTGACAAGATGAGAGGAAACAGCTTTAAGTTGCATCAGGGAAAGTTTAGATTGGACATTAGGGAAAATGACTTCATGGACAGTGTTGTCAGACTGCCCAGGGAAGGGGTGGAGTCACCATCTCTGGAGGTATTTTAAAAGCTATGTAGATGTGGTGCTTAGGGACATTGTTTAGTGTTGGATTTGGCAGTTCTGGGTTAGTGATAGGACTCGATCTTAGAGGTCTTTTCCAACCTAAACATTTCAGTGATTCTAAATAATGCTTGCCCTCAGCTGTTTATTCTGAAGTAGAGAATATTAAGTGTTAGCTTTATTATTACAGTTATAATGTTCAGTATGAAACTTGTGTGATGTCTGAAAGAGACTTGCATGCTCTATAAAATCATAGCTGTCCAGTGTGTCAGGTCACCCATATTGTTTCATAAAGGGTAGAAGCATGAAGAGCAGAGTTCAATGCTTTAATTTTGATGTTTCTTTTTCCCAACACTGACCAGACTTGAAATCGCAGCCTCAACCATCCCCACTTTTAATCCATCTGACCCAGCGACAGCAACAACAAACACAGACAGCCCCTGTTCCTCCTCCTGGGCTGGATTCCTTCTCCTCCCAGGTAAAACTCCATGAGCCATCACCAGTAGACACCTCTACTGCAGTTAGCAAAATGTTACAGCTCCCCACTATATCTATGGATAACCAGGAAGTGACTGCCCACCAAACCCATCAGAAGCAGATAAAACCACCAAAACGGAGGATAACTCCAGCATCCAAGGTGGGTAATTGAGTTTGTCCTCAGTAAACATATAAGCATACAAAAACTTGTATCGGCAATAGTATGGCCAGCAGGACCAGGGAAGCGATTGTCCCTTTGTACTTGGTACTGGTGATGCCATGCCTCGAGTCCTGTGTCCAGTTCTAGGCCCCTCAATTCAGGAAGGATACTGAGGTTCTGAAGCATGTCCAGAGAAGGGTAATGAAGCTGGTGAAGGGGCTGGAGCACAAGTCCTATGAGGAGCAGCTGAGGGAGCTGGTGAAGCTTAGTCTGGAGAAAAGGAGGCTCAGGGGGACCTTCTCCCTGTCTACAACTACCTGAAAGGAGGACTGAGCCAGGTGGGAGTTGGTCTCTTCTCCCAGGTAACAATTGTCAAGACAAGAGGAAATGGCCTCAAGTTGCGACCAAGGAGGTTTAGATTGGGTATTAGGAAAAATTTCTTTACGGAAAGGGTTGTCAAGCATTGGAACAGGCTTCCCAGGAAGATGGTGGAGTCACCATCCTTGGAGGTATTTAAAAAACATATAGATGTGGTTCTTAGAGACATGGTTTAGTTGTGGACCTAGATTAATGGTAGGACTTGATCTTAAAGGTCTTTTCCAACCTTAATGATTCTATATATAAGTTTCTAGGAAGAAGGAAAGCAAAGACCATGGTCTGTTTCTTGTTTATAAAGCAGGAAATTCAAAGCTGAATAGTTTTTAGGTTCAAAATACAGTGATATCTTTTCCAAGCACATATCTAATTGTTCTGTGTGGAAAATGACTGTTGCTATGTGATTTTTGGATTGACTTAGTGGCCATGAGATGACTATTGGCTGAGGGGGATGATCATAGATGACACTTTGATATTGTAGAATAGTATGGCTTACTCTTTCAGCTCCAGATCAGAACACGGAATCAATTAATTAATTTCAGGTTACAATAATGTAGTTAATTTATGTAAAGGGAGGGGTTGTCACAGATTTAGTTAGCATCAAAAGCTGAGCCAGTAACTGAAGAAGCCTGTAGTTACGGGAAAAGAGTGTCAGTTACTTATATCTTTAATATAGATAGTGCATGCAAAGGAAATATGTTGGGTTTTTTCCTCCTTTAAGATTCCTGCCTCTGCAGTGGAGATGCCTGGATCAGCAGATGTGACAGGATTAAATGTTCAGTTTGGAGCTTTGGAGTTTGGATCAGAGCCTACACTCACAGAATTTGGATCAACTTCAAGCAGTGAGAATACCAACCAGGCAACCAACAATAGCTTGTACTCAAAATCTGTCAAGTATGCGTGAGTTCCCCTCCATCATTCTTGCATGTCTTTCTTTAAGGGGTCAAGTTTGTGTCAAAAGCATCAAGGCACAATTGCCATGTAATGAGAGGGGAAAATATGAAGACATGTAAAGTGAACGTGTGCCTTGGTGGCCAAGAAGGCCAATGGCATCCTGGCCTGTATCAGGAACAGTGTGGCCAACAGGACCAGGGAGTTCATTCTTCTCCTGTACTCAGCACTGGTGAGATCACACCTCAAGTCCTGTGTCCAGTTCTGGGCCCCTCACTTCAGGAAGGACATTGAGGTGCTGGAGTGAGTCCTGAGAAGGGCAACAGAACTGGTGAAGGGTCTGAAGTGCATGTCCTATGAGGAGCAGCTGAGGGATCTGGGGGGCTTAGCCTGGAGAAGAGGAGGCTCAGAGAGGACATTCTCATTCTCTACAACTCCCTGAAAGGAGAGTGGAGCCAGGTGGGGACTGGGCTCTGCTCCCAAGGAACAAGGGATGGGACAAGAGGACACAGTCTTAAGCTGCCACAGGGTAGGTTCAGGTTGGACATTATGAAGAATTTCTTCCCAGAAAGGGTAATTAGACATTGGAATGGGCTGCCCAGGATGGTGGTAGAGTCACTGTCCCTGCAGGTGTTTAATAAAAGGCTGGATGTGGCACTTAGTGCCAAGGTCTGGTTGACAAGGTGGTATTTGGTTATAAGTTGGACTCAATGATCTCAGAGGTCTTTTTTAACCTAATTGATTCTGTGAGTGTGAAGTGTTTTCTGTGGATGACATCTTAAAGAAGAAATTTATTTTCTAATTACAATAAAAATCTCCCTGGATGGATCAGTGTGAAGCTGGAGATGACATGAATGTATATAACTGTATAATTAAGCTACCCTTTATAAAATGGCTATTTTGTGTTTCATTTTCCTGATTTTCAAATTTGTTTGAGGGTTTGTTCCTCACAACACAATTTTTTTCCTGCTTTTTGGTCCAGAAGAGATGACCTTTGTACTATATATATGTATTAGTAGATTGGCACCAGATTACAAATCTGATGCTTCTATGGGATGAGAAAAAAAGCCAGTCTTTCATTATGCAGAACCTCTTACTGAAATGCTAAAATGGTCAATGATAAATGATGATAAATGCCAACATACTAGTAACCCATTTTTTCTTCCTTATTCATTCAAAAATTGGCTTCAGTAAGAAGTTTCCCAAAGTTAAATCAGAAATATTATTAAAAATGAACTTTCACAATAATTTCTAGTTCTGTAAATGAAAAAAAAGCTGTTTAGAAAGTAAAACAATCCTGCATGTTTTAAAGTATTTTTCCTCTTTGCGTAGTTCTGTTAGACTGCTACTTTAATGACAGAATTCTGTTGTTAAAAGAGACTGTGTGTTTCTCATCATATACCAGACTTTATGGATCTACTTGTTTAAAAAAGAGTTTATGTTCATTAATATATCCTTTGAGAAGGTGAAAATAACATGACCAAATAAAGTGCTTGTTTGTAACCTCTTGTTTTGGTTGGGCTGACAGGAGGAAGATGAATGGTGCTTAGTGCAGCTGATGGTTTTGAAGCAGTGATTATTTGGGACCAAAGTAAAATTACATATTTTTTCTCATTACTAGATTTTCTAGTATAAATAATGTAGATTTGACTGCATGTTTAAGGTAGTTCTAGATAACTATATAGGAGCTGATATTTTCACAAAGGTATTTGAGATGTAGTTTGCCATGTTGATAAATTATTTTTACTTTTTCCAGTGATCCTTTGAATACCTCTTTGCCAATGTCCAATACAGTACAGGACTCCACCTATACAACCTCTGCCATCAGCTCTTCCAGTCTGACCTGCTCATCTCAGAGCACTAGCCCAGTAACAACTTCCTCCTATGAGCAGACTTCTGTGCATAGCAGGATAGCGTACCAAAGCTCCATGGCTCCGTCTGAACCAACCCCTGTTGCAGTTACAGTGAGTGAAATTCTGAAATAAGACTTTGAAAAAAGGAAAATATTCTTATCGATGTTAGACTTGTATTACCCAGATATGTTAATATTTTAACCAAACCAAGTGGTATTTTTTATTACCAAGTCTACTCTGTTGTTTTTTCTTTTCCTATTTTGTAGCCATTTCCTGTATATGGGATATAAGAGCCTCTGCTTTTATGGGTTTTGACATCTTAAATTGCTGTTTGACCTTTATTCTTAGTAACACTTAACATCCTACTTGAGTTTCCTTCCCTGAAGTTTAGTTTTTTAAAAAGGAACTATCTCTGTATGTAAATATCAGTCATGGTATTTTGCCATAACTTGACCATTTCTATCCATAGGTATATTATTTATTAAATTAATATGGCACCTATAAAATGGATCCCAAACTGTTTGTGGCCCTTCCAGCATTACTCTTTTGTTGGATTTAAACAGCAGTTGGAATTAATTTCATCTTTTATTTTAAAAAGCTAGGACAGCAAGAGTCTCAGGAGATATTCAAAAGCACATGCTCTATTTGTATATGGAATGTAGGTTTGTTTTAAGAGAATTTATTTTATGAAATATTTAAGGAACTTGTGAGAGTTTGTAAGTTTATTTACTTTTGGCCTTTGTTATGTGTTGGCTCAGTCACACTTGTCTTCTGCACTAGCTCGTATGTACTGGTGAGGATCAAGCATAGACTATCCACTTCTGTACTCCAGCGTTATCCAAAAAACAACTGGTGCTTCTCAAGTCTTATCTTTCAATGGAAAAAAAATTGGCGTCTCTGTGTAACTTGGATAGTTAAAATTGTGAGTTACATTAGATCAAAAGCACAACCATTTCCTATATGTTATAGCAATTCTTTCTTTCATGTCGGTGT
>VXBS01003884.1:0-13203 GCA_013400255.1 Sitta europaea | reverse complement strand
TAAAATTAAAAATTAATATAAAATTTATTAGTAATTCTTCCAATTCTCAGTTGGGAAGTTGTGAATAGCACTTAGCTATAATGACACAAAGTTGCATTCTCTGAATGCACCTCTCATTGAGTGTAGTGCTACTTGAGCCCTATTAGAGGACCGTGGGGAATGTGTGACTAACATGCTTCCTCTGCCAGGTGCCTTGCTCCCTTGCAGTGGATTAAGAATAACATAATACTGGCTCTGATACAGGCATTACTGTTATCTTCATCTTGGCCAGGTTCCAATGGTGTATTTTACTTGTAGCATCCCTACATCTCTGTTCCTGGAGTTAAAATAATTAAATTAAATTCTAGCATTCAGTCTTCTGACCTTTATGTGCTGCTCTGTGGAAATTTTCAAGGGCAGCAGTGTGAATTAACATCTTTTGGAATTCCAACACTTTAAGTCTGTCTTCCTCTTAAGCATCTCTTCAGGTAGGTCACTAATAGGGCAAACTGGGTTTTTTATACTTCTGAGTAGAAAGAAGTTGGGCATTCAAACCTATAAACAATGTTTTGTTAGTGCTAAGTTAAATTTAAATGAGCAGGAGGAGTGTATATACCCAAAGAGTTACCACTTAAAAGATTGTTATATATAAAAACAACTTTTCAAGTGGGAAAGTTTCTTACTCGTGTACAGAATTAATGAACAATGTATGAAATTCACTACAGGACTTGGGTTTTTTTGCTATGGAAAACAAAGATCTGAGAATTCCTAATATTCCTAATATTTTTGTAACAGCTTTATTAGTCACTTTTTCTGAGCCAGTTCCCCTTTGAGAACACTTTTGGTCTTTTCTGTATCTCAAGCACATAAACTGGAATCAGTCTTCTTCCATCTATTTCATGAATCCAAACTATTATGTAACTCTCTTTTTAACATTTGAAAATACTGACATCTTCCCTTCTGCATGTGTTGATAATATTCTTAGTTCATAGAATGGTTTGGGCTGGAAGGGATTTCAATTCTAGTTCCAACCCCCTGCCATGGACAGGGACACCTTCCACTAGACCAGGTTGCTCCAAGCCCCATTCAACCTGGCCCAGAACACTTCCAGAGATGAGGCAGCCACAGCTTCTCTGGGCAACTTGTGCCAGGGCCTCACCACCCTCACAGGGAAGAATTTCTTCCTAATATCTAATCTAAACCTACCCTCCTTCAGTTTAAAGCCATTCCCCTCTGTCCTGTCACTCCTTGCCCTTGTGAAAAGTCTCTTTCCAGTTGTCTTGGAGCCCCTTTAGGTACTGGAAGGCTACTACAAGATCTCCCTGGAGCCTTCTCTTCTTCAGGGTGAACAATCCCAACTCTCTCAGACTGTCTTCACAGGAGAGGTGCTCCAGCCCTCTGATCATCATCTTGTCCCTACTCTGGACTCACTCCATCAGGTCCACCTCCTTCCAATGTTGGGGCCTCCAGAGTTGGACATGGTACTCCAGGTGGAGTCTCACAAAAGCAGAGTAGAGGGGCAGAATCCCCTCCCTCGACCTACTGGTCATACTGCTTTTGATGCAGCCCAGGATACACTTGGCTTTCCGGGCTGCAAGTGCACATTGCTGGTTTATATTAATTTTTTCATTCACCAAGACCCCCAAGTCCTTCTCCCCAGGGCTGCTCCAAATCCATTCTCCACCCACCTTGTATTTGTGCTTGGGATTTCCCTGACCCAGGTGCAGGACCTTGCATTTGGATTTGTTGAACTACATGAAGTTTGCAGAGGCCCACCTGTCAAGGCCTCTCTGGATGGCATTCCTTCCTTACAGTGTGTCAACTACACCCCACAGCTTGGTCTCATTAGGAAACTTGCTGAGGGTGCACTCAATCCCCCTGTCCACGTCACCAGCAAAGATGTTAAACAGCACCAGTTCCAACACCAACCCCTGAAGAACACCCCTCATCACTGGTCTCCACTTGGACATTGAGCCCTTGACTGCAACTCTTTGAGTACGACCATCCAGCCAAGTCCTTATGCACCACGTGGTGCACCCATCAAATCCATGTCTCTCCAGTTTAGAGACAAGGATGTTGTGCGGGACAGCATTAAATGCTTTGCACAAATCCAGGTAGATGATGTCAGTTGCTCTTCTCTCATCTACCACATTCTCCTTTTCAGTCAGTGGGAACTTCACTGGACTGCCATGACTTCTCAAATATGATGAATAGTGGCTTAGCCACTTCCTCTGCCAGTTCCCTCCAGACCCACAGATGTATCTCTTTAGGTCCCATGAATTTCAGGTTCCTTAAATGGTCTTGAACCTGATCTTCTATAGAATTTCCTTCCCTGTTGTCAGTTACCCTTGTGCTTATCGTCAAGGCCAAGACTTCTTGATTTCTGTTTGTATAGAAATCCAGCAACCTGACTTAGGTCATTTAGTGAGGAAAGCAAACCAGTAACTTGAACAAACTGTGATGTATACCTTCTAAGTGTATATGTGAATTTTCTTTTGTGACCATTCTAAGATTGTCTTTACATTCATTTCAAGTTAGTGATGATCCACTGGCTAGTGGTCTTTGATGTGGTATGGAAGCATGGCCCAGCAGAAGGCAGGGCTCAACTCTCTTGCTTTTATTGGTGAATGAGTGCCTCTAATTCTGTGTATTATCTTCAGAGAACAAGAGATGAGTGTAGAAACAGCTGGGTATTCTGATGGGCAGTAGAGTTGTTCAGTGTCTTAGTATAGTGATCCTTTGGAAAGGTACATCTGTGGTAAACAAATTCTACTCTGTGTACCTGAGAAAAGCACTATTCATGCTTAAAGCTTTTTGTTATCTAGGTCACATAAAATTAGACAATATTTGACAACTCTTTAGCCATCAAAAGTGCTTAATGCTGTACCCAGTTGTGGCCTTTTATTATAGCTTCTTTTATTCTACTGAATTAAACATTCAACTCAGTTCTCCAAACTGATAAGATGTATGTGCCTTTGTACTCCAGTGATCCAAGTCTTAAACATCAAAGGTGCTATGTAGGTTGCAATGAAGAAGCAGAGCTGTAGGTAAAAGCAGATTTGTACAGCACAAATGACTTCTGTTTGTGGAACCAAATGCAAGGAATTTTAAAGTGAGGATTGACTTGTGAGCAAAAGGTAGTAATCCAGATAGTGGGAGGTGAAGTGCAGAAGACTAGTTTGCTACGCACATAGCATTGAAAATTATAAATCTACTGTAGGTGAAAAGCCTAAAGGGAAAAAATTATAGTTATGTTGCTGTTTGAATTTTTATTAATAGCCTGATTCTTGATACTGTTATTGGTTCTTAACGGTCAGGTTTTTGTAAACCAAGGGGAGAACACTGTTGTGTTCCTGAATCCAGGCTGGGATGTCAAGTATGCTGGAATTTGTCTTTGAATGTCTCTTTTTAATTTGTTGCAGCTACTTCATCAGTTCCTGCACTTAAGACAGAGCCTTCTCCCTCACTACCTTCTGCTGGTTCTCTGCCCAGCATGGTGTCCACTACTGCTTCACTTCTGCCTTCAGCATCGCAGCATGCAGGAACTTTGCCCAGCTTGCCTGAGTCCAGTGATCTGGCCAGCAGCTCACTCTCACAGTTAAGCAGGTACAGTAGGAGTTGTTATAAACTGAAAGGGGTTCAGGTTCAATTGTCAGGAAAGGACAGACATAAGGGTGATTGTGTATGGGGCTGTCAGACACCAGGGTCTCCTTTTCTGATATTAACTAGAATTAGGAGGGAGATTCAGAAGAGGCCAGAATGTTTCTGGTTTCAAAGTATGAGCTCTGGGGTGCCTCTTAATGATAGAGCAGCTGCTGCCCTGAAGTTTTCATGATTGTCTTGGTTTAAGACAAGTTAAGAGGTGGACACTCTGAAATAAGTTACCTCTCCTTTAGTTTTAACCAATCCCTTTCTACCAATAAGGAGAGATGAATATGAGTAGATATAAGCAAAAAAATAACAGTTTTCTAAAAATTCAAAACAGAAACAGGCAAACATAATAACAGTAATAGTCATTAGTGACAAAATTGCTATCTCGCAGACTCCCTGGGAACAAGGAGAAATTAAAAAATGGCAGAGTAACCCCTCCCCCAAGATGGCGCCCTCCACAGACAACCATTTGTAGAATGATAAAGATGGCAGCAGCCCTCCTCCCTCTTTTCTCTCAGGCATCTGTAGCAGCTCCATTGGTGAAGGTGGCTGGCACACTGGCAGCTGGAACTTGGTCAAGGGCTAGAACTCATGGAGGAAGGACTTTGCCTTCCTCTTGGCAGAAGATGGCAAGGCAGCTAGCTGAGGCAACTTGGATTCTATGCTGTAGTGGTGTGGTTTTTGGGTTTTATATTTGTTTTATATTATTGTTAATATTTTTATATTGTTTTTAATATTTTTATATTGTTTAATGGTTTGTTCCTTGTACCCCCCTGTATTTCCCCTGTATTTCCCCTGTATAGTTTGTCCCACCTGTCATTCACTAAGCAGTTCTTCAGTGGGGGATTCCTAGACNACAGTTCTCTCAGTTGGGGGATTCCTAGACCCTGTCTATCATCCTGTAACCACACCTGTCACCTAGAAAATTCTGCTGGATTTATAGGGTGATTGGGTAGAGTTTAGGTTGCTCCCTCCCTGGTTTTCCCTTTTTTGTTACACCTGTTGTCCATCTACCAGAGAACCATGCCCCGCTGAGTCCTGGTTGGTCCCCTGTGAATGCCTGCCCCTGTAACCACCCCCCTTTTTAAGCTGTAACTCTGCCACCCACGGGCTCCTGCGTGAGACACCTGCCTGGGTTGGACAGAGTGCCGGTCCCTCCTGAGGGACAAATAAAACATGCTCTGTTCTAACCCCTGGAGCTCCCCTTCTTCTATACCCTCGCTGGCAGCCGCATATCACTGGAAGAACTTGCCAAGAATCCACAGGTCGGCAGCGATCAAGATCGTATGAGAGCCGGCCCCTTACTGCAGCGGTGCCAGAGCTGACCGGGCTCTCTAAGCTGGCACTTGCTACATACGCCTTCCCATTTCCACTAGGCACTGTTGGTGGGCTGGAGCGATTGTATGGAGTGGGGCTATTCTGTTCATCTAGTTTGCAGTGTCCAGCTGCAGGCAGGCACTTGTGGAATTTGC
The DNA here is from genome assembly GCA_013400255.1 of Sitta europaea. Taxonomy (NCBI): domain Eukaryota; kingdom Metazoa; phylum Chordata; class Aves; order Passeriformes; family Sittidae; genus Sitta; species Sitta europaea. The sequence goes on along the minus strand of VXBS01003884.1, from coordinate 8,101 downwards.
CTTAAGGCAGTCCAAGACCACCTCTCAGAAAAAAACTACCTGAGGCAACCCTCTAGGAAAAAAACAAAACCAAAAGAAACCCAAAGGAGAGCCTCTGCCCACTGATGCCTTGGCTTTATCTCCCTCCAAAAACAAAGGGAAAAAAGCCAGACCCATGAGGCAAGGGAGAACTCTGACTGAGTGCCTCAACCTCAAAAAACCTGGGGACCTCCCAGACCTTGTGAGGTTGTTTTCCTGCTGCAGGGTCTTAAAGAGACAGTAGCAATTTTGAGCACAGATAGATATAGAATACAATAACATTTTGGATTACCCAGAACAGTGGTATATAAACAACTTTGTGTTTCAAGTAGCTCTTGCTTCAATCGTGTCAGCTAAATTGATTCCACTAGTTTGTTTTTTCTACTTTTTCTGCAGTGCCTGCTGTTTGTTTAGTGTTGTACGCTTGAAATTATCCCCTAATAATTTTCTTCCTGGATAATTTTGAAATATTGTGTTTTCATTTATATTTGTATTTCTTAAAATTAGGAAATGGAAATGATTCCACAGGGAAAGTGTGTGCCTTTTTCTAAGACATTTCTTTAAGACACTTTGAAATGTCAGATTAGTGTTCCTGGAAGTGCATTTAGCACAGCTTAGCTCATTCACACTGTCTGATTTTTTAGTGCCTGTTACTTGAGCTTTGGCCTTGGACAGGTGACATCCTGAGGCTGTGCTGGTTATGTTTTAATACTAACCTTTGTACTGTATTTGTTAATATAAGAAACTAATTTTATGGTCTATCACAGGTTTTTTTCTGTTTCACAGCTAGGACATAGTCTCTTAATACACTAGTGTTTTCTGTTGAATAAAATGGTAAATGTGTCAACAAAAATTAATTCATTCACGTTGAAAACATATTCCCACATTTGTTTGTTGAAAAGCTGTGTGCATTGGTAGAAATTTTAGTTGGAGAATTGATGCTGTTGGTCAGATACAAAGCACCATGAAAGATGATTCTTGAACTCCAAGCATGTGTGGCTTGGTTGTGCTGGTGGTGGCTCTTGTCTGTCTCTACCATAGGTCAGATAGTAAATTAAGGCTTTTAAAGAGCTGGGGAGAGTGGGCAAGGGAGTGGTTTAAAAACATATGTAGGACTGAACTGTTTCTTTCCTTGCTGCTTGAAGTAGTGTCATTGTAATTTCTGCAGGCAGAGAACAGTTTTAAAGAGTCAAAGTAAAATTAATCTATGGAACTGCTGAGATTTATTCTGGTCTCTCACCTCAAAGAGCTGCCAGAAGTGTTTGCCCTTTAATTAGGGTATATAATTTAGCCTGCAACTTTGCTATGAAAACTACTGTATTTTCTTGTGACTATTTCCATAGAGAACACTAAAATATTTGCTATGGTTAGGATCTCTCTTGCTTCTGATTTCACATGAGGAGGGGTTTTTTGAGCACCAAATCATACATAATTTTTATATCTTTGCTTTGTCAGTGTTCAATGTGTTTATTGTGCTGTAAGTTATGTTCTTGACCTCGAATGTAAGGTATAACTTCTGTCACTGTAAATGTTTAAAAAACCATTTCAGTCACTTTTCAGGGCAATCTTTGGATTACAGATGTATGTCAGTACTGCTGTTAGTGCCAAAAGTTCACAGGCCTGGTCAGTTAGGAAAAAAAGATGGTGCTAAAGCAGAGTGGCTTTCTAAAGCAAAGCTATTGCAAATGTTTTTCATCAGGGGATTCTTTATTTTCATATTTTACAGTGTATGTATAAAACTGAACTAATAGTTCTGTTTCATCTTTTCAAAGAGGAAATTGTTTTTGGTAGGGCGTAGTGGTATGAATTGGCCTTGATTAAATTGACAGATTCTGTAGTAGTATGGCTAACTTTTGGGTTTTCACAGATGTTCTTCATTTGTTGGGTTGTTTTTTTGTTTTGTTTTTTTTTTTGAGCCCTGTCTTTTGAGTGTTTCTTGAGAGTTTGTTGTGGCTTTTGGTAGAGTTATGGGGCAAATACCCTGCAGTTCTAATTGGTTGAACTAATGTTATGCAGGTTATTTGAGAAATACCATAATGAGTCAAACCAAAGCACTATCTCACCTAATTAATAGTTGTGCCCTGTGGCATGCAGCAGCAGTTGCTTATGGAAAGAATGAGAAACAAGCCATGTGTTTGTGTGAGCGTTCTTGTGGTTTTAGACTTTACATGTCTTAGAGTCATTGTTACATAATGCCTGAACCAGCAGGTTTTTTTCTAAAAATATAGTAATTTGATAAATATAAACGAATGGTGTTTTAGATGTTTCTTGTTAGTAATATTTGTCTCTGTACTTCATTTTTTTCATTAAACCATAGTAGGATGTTAATTAAAGGGAAAATGTAGGGGGGGTGTATATAGGCAGGCAATTTTTTCTCTCTTATCCTACTGTGTGTGTATATGTGTATACACATATCTACGATTTTTATTCTTTAACTAATATTCTACTACCTACTCTGTTTGTATATATGTATGTGTGTATATACATATATATATATTAAAAATGTTTTAGGAAAGAATAATTTTATTAACTCTTTGCAATTTCTTTTTAGCTCCCTTTCCAATCATCAGAGCAGCCTCTCCCCTGCCTCAGTGTTGTCTTCAAGTACATCACATGTAGTAAGTCCTATTTGCATTTCCAGATATTTGGCATATAGTCAGTTTATTTGATGATTAAGACCCTCTCTTAGGTCAGTGTGTTCCAGTATGCTAACAACCAAAACAAGAGCTTTATCTCAGGGAAGGAGGACTGCCAGCTCTCTAGTGATAAAAAAGTCTTTACCACTTGTGATTTGTACTAAATCAGGAATAGCTATTAGAGAGACTTGCCAGTCACACAACTGTAGAGGAAATTTTTGTGTCAGCAAGGGGGGATGGAATATAGAAAGAATTTCTCATAACAAATGTGTTTAAAAAACAAATAAAACTTTAGATGTGTCTGTCTGAAACTGCTCTAAAATGTGGACTGTTCGTGGTCTCCACTGGAGAGGTTAGCTGGCAAAGTGCAGGTGATGGAGTGGTACATGTCATGGCAAATGCCTTAGGACAGATGATTTTAGAGTTTACCATGTGAGATTGTTGTCACCTGTGTATTTAATGCATTAGAGATAACAAGGCAAATGGTAGTGAACACAGTGCTCTAGATGAGGTTGCACAAATGAAAGTCAGAGAGACACTGCCTTGTTCTGTCTGTACAATCCCAGTTGGGGTGTGCAGATAGGTTATTGCTTTCCTTTATGCTTGAATTTTGATTTGTAATGCTCCACCCCTGCTGTATATGTAACTTAAAAATCACACTTATCAAAATGTCCTCCTTTTTTGTTGTCAGAGTTCTTTTTGGCTTCTGTGTGTTGATGACGCTGTTTTGCAAGTGTGATCAGCTTACAGCTAAAGCACTGTATTGTGCTGGATTCAAACCAGGAACTCCTTTATCCTCATGTGTTCCTGTAATACATTTTGTTTGTGTTTCAGATTACCACATTGACTCTTTTGTGAGGCACTGGCAGTTTTAATCTCTTAAATTCCACAAATGCACTGAGGAAATCATGATAGCAGTGTCCTGTATTTTGAAAACAAATGTTGTCTTTTGGAAGAATATAGTTTATTTAACATAACAAATACAAGTTTAAAGGAGTATACTAGCAAAAAGGGCAAGAAATAATGCAAGGGAGTGGCATTTGAGTTACTGTGGTATAATTTTGTGATGATATAGCGGTTTGAATTTAACTCTCATGTAATAATTTTCTTTGAATACTTAAAAATCACAAGCATGCAACTTAATTGCTTGCCTGATAAATAGATTATGCATTATTTTTTACATGTGCTCCTGTTACTTAAAAAGATTGTTGGGTTTGGTTTTTAGTTTTGTTCCTTCCCCCCCCATCTTTCACTGTGCCTCATTTGCTCTGTGATCTTCGTTCTTTTTGTCTCCTTTCTAGCACACTAGTGTTGAGAACACAACTTCGCTTCAGCCTTCAACAACTTTTTCAACTGCTTCAACCTCAGCCACTAGCACCACCTCCTCGGTTGTCAGCATGGCAAGCAGTATGAACACTACAAACAGCCTTGGCCTGAGTGTTACCAGTGTGTCTATACCAGCTGCTACCACACGGGCAGCTCCCTTAGTGTCTTCAGGTTGGCAATATTAACAGTTTATGTGGAGAGACAAGGACTTCAGTCAGCAGGGCTGTCAGTTGAGCATCTTGCCAACCATAGCTACGCTAAGAAATGCACATTCTTGACTAGCATTTTCAGCATGCTTTATTTTCTGGGTTATAAAATAAAATTGCCTGGGTTTGTGTATTTGAGATATTTGTTAGGACATTATGTGGCATTTATGTAGCATGTTCCATCCCCAAAGAGCTTTATAAATAGAAACCAGAGCAATTATGACTTTGAAAGTTTTGGACTAGGAGATTCACCCTGTTTGTATTATAGGTTATAATCAGCTTTCTGCTGTGAGTTCACATTAGCTTTAATTTCAGTCTTCTCTGTGCCTTGAATCATTTGGCAGTGTCAAAATATACTGCAATGTCCTCATTATCATATGCCACATTCCTATTGCCACATCTAGAGAAAGGAAAAAAGTGTCTGGGTCATTCCACAGAAAATAGCACTTCAGAAAAAGGAACCACAGAGGGAAGGTTGGGAGACTTCTTGCACTGAAGTGAAAGCAATGCTAAATTCTTTCTTTTCTAATCAGTCTGAACTGTTAAAAGGAAATCTTAGGGAGGGAAGTGAATGATTTAAATATTAAGATCAGACTTACTTGCAGAATTTCTCATTTCCATAGCTTGTAAATAAAGTGTCTGATGACTGGTCAAAGTGTATTTTTTTTACTTTTCTGCTTCATGTAGGCAATTGAAACCGTTTCAATTTCCGCTTTGCTCTTCCCAGGTGCTGTTCATCACCCACAAAAAGTATGCTGGCAACATTTAGTTCTTTCCAGTCTATTGCTGGTGATAAGGGACAATGTGTTCACAGAGCAGGAAATGAAAGGAGATAATTTGCTCTTAGGCTGAAAACAGTGCCTGAATTTTGCCTTCAGGAGAGGATCAAGGAAAGGAGACTTTCCTTTAATTCTTGTAATTCTCTTGGACAGAGTAAATAAAAAAATTAGACTGTTATCTGATGGGACTCATCAGTCTTAAGTAGCCTGTGGTTTCCCTTCCTTGAGGCATGGTTAAACTTTCCAGGCTATTTTGAGCATTTTCATCAACCAGCAAAAAATTCTTCTATGTAGTTCTGTTTTTACAAACTAAGTGCAGCTGTCAGGACTTGTGAGCTATCTTGTCTCAATACTGAATCCTTTTCTTTTCTAAATACTTGTTAAAGTGCCTGTATTTTAATTCTACAGGCAAAGCTCCCCCAAACCTGCCCCAAGGTGTACCACCCTTGTTGCATAACCAGTATATTGTGGGACCTGGAGGACTTCTGCCTGCCTACCCAGTAAGCAATTTGTTTGTCCTTGATTGCTTAAGCCTTGGTGCAAGTGAGCCCTCCAGACCTGCTGTTGTCTATGCCAGAGCATTTCTGTTGGCACATGTTGCACCTGGAATTCTTGTTCCAAATGCTGAAGAATGTTAAATGTATTCAGTGAGGGTTTACTGTTGATAGTAAACTGTATAAGTGTTAGTACAGACCTGATCTGGCTGCTGTTGAAGCTAAAGATGTATGTTGCTATGGTTTCCAGCGTTATCAGGTTTTAGGCCCTTTGAATTAACTTAGACCCATTTAGGTTTGTATTACTGGAGTAGATAGTATTGCATATTAATGTAATAGAAATAGCGCATAGTAATGGTTGAAATGTGGCATGTGTCCTGTCTGTCGTACTTTAATAGATTGCACATAACTTTTTGATGTCTGACCAGGATCAACATATTTTTGGTTATCCATTTTTTGAATCAGAAACTTAATTCTAATAATTCTTCTATATCACACCAAATGCGAGGGGATACCATAGGTTACTTTGTGGTCTAGTCATCAAATCTTAAATCCTGCTATTTTCAGAAGTAATTGTTGCATCAAGGAAGGCTCTTGCTCTTACTCCCAATTCTGAATGTCCTGTAGATTTTTCACAATTTGATGAATGATGCATCTGCAAAAAATATATTTAACATGGGACAGTAATATTCTCGGAGGATTGCTGTCACAAGGAAACAACATCAGAGTGAAAAGCTATTTTAAGCTTTGCTCTACTAGCCTTAAAATGCTACAGTACACCATGATAGCACAATGTGACATATATCTGTACATCTTTAAAATAGACTGGGCCTAGATCAAACTGTTTAAACAGAGCCCCAAATTGATCATCATCAGAGAAATGTGTTATAATGTTTTATATTTTATCTGTCTTTAAGCAGATTTATGGTTATGATGATCTCCAGATGCTTCAATCCAGGCTGCCAATGGTAAGTAAATGGCTTGGTTTATTTAGTTTTAAACAAGTTATCTTCAGTGTTGATCATTTGTGCAATGCAAATTAATTCATTTGATAGTGACTGACAGCTTATCTCTATGTTCTATATGCTGGTTTTTTATTAATCCAGTTTTCTAGGTGGTATAAATTGATACAGTGAAACTTAATTTGCAAATAGAAGCAAATGTGCTCTGTGCTTTTGAGTGGAGAAATTTTTAATTGTTATAGGGAGAGTATAACATCTCGTCAAATCTAGTTGAAGTCTCTGTCAATGTTTTCTTTTACCAAGAGGTAGGATTGAACAGCAAGTAAACAAATTGACACCCAGTAGGTGAATCTGACAGGTTTTGGAGGTGCTCATGTCACCGAAACTGCAGGAAAACAAAAAACCTCCAATAACAATTTTAATGTTAGAGAGTCTGGCCAGGATGTTGTTCTGGCCAGGATGTACCACAGAAATCATCTCATCCACACATAGACTGGGTGTGCAGAGAGAATCATTCCATAACACACATATTTGCAGGATTTTCTCCCAAACTTTATACAGTCAAAACACATGGAGATGCACTGTTTTAAAGTTCATTGGTCCAGAGTTGAGCAAACCCCAGTATTCAGTTTCCCATTGGATCCGAATCTTCTTGCCTCCAATGTTAATTAGATCTTCATTCATCGATTTTCTTATCAGTCATTTCAGAGGAGATGGTCATAGATGGCCCTGCTGTTCCATTAATGGCCGCTGATGGCCCTTTATCTTTTGGGCTACTCCCAGTCTGTTGATATGTTGAGTTCATCATACCCCACCTGGTGAAACAATGCCCTGGAAAGAAACTTAAAATTCTTTTTCCTGAGGCAAAGGCAAACAAAATCCCTTAACTAAAGTTATACAATAATTTTTAAATTGGTATGTTTTCCAACACTCATAGGTGGAGATCTTTACATGTGCATCATGGCAACAAATGCAGGTGAGCTGCAGGAGGGAAAGTATATGAAGTTTTCTCCTTTACCTGGATCGAGAATGTAAATGGCATGAGTGAAGCTGAGTTAGATTCACAAAGAGCCTCAGCCTAGATTGCAGAAAGGTAAATAATTTTGTTTTCAGAAAACTAGGATAAGGATCTTGAAGAGAACATTTGGTAGTATGTTACTGAGAAAAGTCACCAGATTAAGTGATTCAGTGTATCTGTAGATGCAGAAATGGAACAACAAGCAGTGATCTGAAGAGAAGTATCACTGGATGAATGCCATAGATAAAGGTCCAAGTCAGAACCAGGTCTTTCATGTAGAGTCTGGGGACAGACAGAGTCAGATAGTCAAAGGTAAATACAGGGATATCCTAGACAAAATCCTGTCCAGCTGCACAGCCTGAATGCATCTCAAACTCAGGCAACTTTATTTTATAACCCAGCAAGTAAAGCATGCTGAAAATGCTAGTCAAGAGTGTAGATTTCTGATGTGGTGTCAGTGTGATTTCTGCCTCGGCTAGCCCTGACACCATAGCAGCGAGGGCACTACTCAGTAGCGAGACGAACTTTGCCAAACCTGTAGGTCTTGGCTTGTCTGCGGGCAGCAAGCGGCGATGGCAGGACAGAAAGAGGGAGGATCCGCTTGAGCGTAAACCATTGACTTTATTTGTCCCGCAGTGGGAATGTTGCCCGCCGAATAAGAA
>VXBS01003883.1:12753-27463 GCA_013400255.1 Sitta europaea | reverse complement strand
AATTTTTTCCCATAAGTTGCCAGAGAACTGATCTCTGGGCACTTATGGACAGTTAAGAAAGACAAAAGTAGTAGCCTGAAGTAGAAGAAAGACAGGAACACGCAGACTTCACTTTTTTTTTTTCTGGAGAGTGTGCTTGTCAGGAGAAGAAACAGTAAAGTGTGGTTTTCAGACTTCGAGAGGAGATTTTTGTTTTCACTGACACGACTANCAGCAACAACACAAAACCCAAGAGCCACTCTACAGCGACAACCACCCATCTCTGCACTGACATGTAATAAAGAAAAAACTCAACTCTGTGTCTAGATCGGCTTCTTGCACACTGGGTGAATGAACCCTACTTTTAGGACAACCAAACCACTATGAGCTGCAATGGCCACGCAGACCTGCTGTACCATCCTAAATGCCTTCTGACCGGATGCCTATGGGGAAGCTTTTCCCCACAGCCACTCCACAGCCAGCAAAGTGTCCTCAGGACAGATGCTTCCAGCAGGGGGATTACCCTAGCTGGGAACAAGGCCCAGCACAACCAACAGGGAGGTAGCAGGAAACAAGAAGCCAGGTCCATTGAGGGCTTATGTTCTAAACAAGCATTTGAACCATTCAGCTTTGTAAAAAACCCCAAAAAAACCAAACCAACCCACAACACAGGTACTAGGCACATCTTTGTTAACAAACAGGACTTTACATCTTATAATAGTAATCAACTGGTAAAATATAGTGTATTTCCAAGTTTGTATTAAACACTCATATCAAAACAACCATGAATTTTTTTTTAAAAAATATTGCGCCATCAGGATGACATTTTTATCCATCACCTAGTGAATTATAATGTACATGGTCAATCATGTTTATATACATTTTAAAAAAATTTACAATACAAAGACAAGATAATTCAACATACTCTAGTGGGAATATAGACCAATTGGTATATTTGCATAAGTTGCCTATTTACAGTCCTGGCAGATTTCTCAGTGAAGTTTTGTTTCACAACCTACTGGCAGATACTAGTGTGATCCTAAAACATGATCTGCAAGATCAATAGGAACATCTGAAGAAAGAAGTTTCAACAAGCAAGATCTATAAAGCATAGGAAAATTACACAACAGACAACTGTTCTGGATTCAAAGAGTTTGCCAATCTTTCTCTCTTTCTCTCTCCCCACAACAAACAAACAAACCAAAAAAACCCAAACCCCACGCCAACTCCGTTCCATCAGGAAACTTTTGTCCATCAAAACTGATTTATCATAGCAATAAAATTTACTTTAAATAAAACTATACATACTGTACACTTCTGCCAGAAACTGAGACAAAATAACCAAAGTTGCCTTAATGCATGAGTGCCAAAAAGTATATAAAAAGTAAAAGATATTTGCACCTTGACACCTTGCACTTGTGGTCAGCATTACAAATTTGCAAACCAGGACTAGATACCATTTACAAATATTTAGTTTAACATACACAAAGAGACCCTTTCAGTGATTCCAAACCAATTCCAGATAAGAAATTACTGCAAGTAAAAAAAACAACCCTCTGGATTTGTTATATTGTACAATATTTACCAACTTTAAAATCAAAGGGTATCAAAAATGAGTACACTGATTTATTTAGTATATCAGAATCTTTTCTTACAAGGCTTAACAAGACCCCACGTAACACAAACCCCCACTTAAGTAGGATTGGCAGCTGTTCTCATGTTGACATCTCAAGCTCAGTAGTTTAAACCCAAAGCATTATTTAAGAGAAATCTTCCACTTTGAGATACAGTAATACAACCTTGCATTATGGGGATAGTGTGTGACACTTGAGGATAAAGAACTGGAGTTGTAACATGTACCCACATATTAGGCAGATGACACCATTTCCCAGTTCAGAACACAGTTATGGCAGCTCCTGGGCTTAAGCAGCTTTAAGTTTGTTCAAATTCTGTGCTGTGCATATTCATAACTGGAACCAGTTGGCCTGGATTAGACTATTCTTATAGGTGTAGCTAGCATTTTTCAGCTAAACTGTGACAATAACTTGCATTAATTTTCAGGGTCAAGACTTTACTGTTCATAGTAATGCCTTGTTTCCAGTCTCTAACCAGGAGAGCAATCTTTGAAAGAAAGTAGGTAATGAAGTTGACTTTGAAGAGAATGCTCATTGTTGAATGCAAATGTTTTATGACATAGTTTATTATGCAATGTTTACATCTATTAGTGCTAGATTAAAATGGAACTCTGGATAATTACATCCAGTTTACAAGAGATTAAATGTTTTTGTGCAAGTATTATCTAAGATTTTAACATTTAAGATTCAATTTTGTTCCGAAAACATTGCAAAAACCATAACTGTGGTAGGATTTATGATACTGGTAACAGAAATCTACTGTAAAAAATTTTTTGAATCCCAAGCACAAGTAAAGGCTGGGCGTAGAATGGATCAAGAATTAGCCCTAGGAGGACTGAGGATGGTTGTGGATGGGAAGCTCAATATAGAATCACAGAATGGCTGGGGTCAAAAGGGACATTAAAGATCATCTACTTCTAACCCCCCTGCCGTGGGCAGGGACACCTTCCACTAGACCAGATTGCTCCAAGCCCCATCCAGCCTGTCCCTGAACATTTCCAGGGATGGGAAATCCACAACCTGTGCCAGTGTCTCACCACCCTTATAATAAAGAATTTCTTCCTAATATCTAATCTAAACCTACTCTCCTTCAGCTTAAGGCCATTCCCCCTTATCCTATCACTGCATACCCAGCTGGTCAAGGGAGGTGATTCTGCCCCTCTACTCTCTTCTTGTGAGATCCCACCTGGAGTCCTACATCCAGCTCTGGGGCCCCCAACACAAGAAAAGACATTGACCTTTTAGAACAAGTCCAGAGGAGGCCACAAAGAGGATTGGAGGGCTGGAACACCTCCCTATGAAGACAGGCTGAGAGACTTAGGGCTGTTCAGCCTGGAGAAGAGAAGGCTCTGGGGTGACCTGATTGTAGCCTTCCAGTACCTAAAGGGGGCCTACAAGGTACATGGAGGGGGACTTTTCACAAGGGCATGCAGTGACAGGAGAAAGGGGAATGGCCTTAAGCTGAAAGAGAGCAAGTTTAGATTAGATATTAGGAAGAAGTTCTTTACTATGTGTGGCAAGGCCCTGGCACAGGTTTCCCAGAAAGGTTGTGGACACCCCATCCCTGGAAGTGTTCAAGGCCAGGTTGGATTGGGTTACAAGTAACCTGGTCTAGTGGAAGGTGTCCCTGCCCATGGCAGGGAGTTAGAAGCAGATAATCTTTAAGGTCCCTTCCAACCCAAACCATTCTATGATTATATGATAAGCTGTCATGATCCGTTTTAAATGTTCAACTGAAAAGTTGGACTATTAACACCACAATTTAAATGGCAGAGTTCACTATAAAAGCGGCTTTGAAAAACCTAAACCTATCTATGTATTTTCAACTGCAATGTGAATTCTATAAAATATTTGGCAAGGTAGCATATGATATAAACAGCTGTATCAAAGTATGGACATATTTTTAAAAGTGAAAATTTTACATTTTGGAATAGCATGCAAGAGGCCATAGAGCTGTGCTATTAACTACATACATGTGTTTATAAGGAACAGGATTCTCAGCCTGCAGTAGCAGTGGGGAACTGCTGTGCTGCTACCACACTAAGATATGAGCTACTAAATCTGCACAGATCAGGAACCTGATGACAGTTCTTCACAGAATCACATTTTGTTTCAGCCCACAGGATGGTGCCAAGTCTTCTCAGCATTAAGCCTCTCACCACTGCTGTGGCCTGAATTGTTCTACTTACAGCCCACAGAATTTCACCCTTAGTGCATTACAAAGCCCCTGTATTTTCACCTGGTTGGATCTGCATGCATTTAATCAAACTTATCTGTTATTAAAAGTAGTATATTATAATGCATTAAGCTGTTCTTTATCATTTACTGTCAAATAAGAGGGAAGAAACAGTAGTTTTAACATATTACTGTTAGATGCTGATAATTCTGATCAACTAAGGCACAACTATAGATGATGATCAAGTCATACTTAAGTCAATGAACTACATTTACTTACAGTGCATTAGATGTATATATTATCAGTGAAAAAAGTGAGAAGGCAAACATAACGAATATTTGAATTCTGTAACTTAAATATTTGAATTCTGTAACTTAAATATTTAAATTCTAATGTGCAATCAGTATAAAGTGCTATGAACACTGCTCCAAGGGCATGTGACTTCCTATACCTGTATTATGCTATTGGACAGCGGACAATCAGAATTCACTCCAGCTTCAAAATAATATACATAATAGCCTATAATAATTCCAATCCCCCTGAAAATTGTTATGTGGCTAGTTTTTTCAGCACCTTAGTTAATTTAACTTGATTATAACTGGAAGCATCTGACTATGATTTAGGCATGCTTATTGCTGTAAAAGAAATAAGCCCATCTTCAAAATTACTGTGCAAGTAGTTTAATAAGATTTGCACACATCTCAAAAAACTCTATTGTATGACTCCCTGGTCTTGGAGTTAATTCAGCCTTAGAAGAATCAGTCAAAGAGGTTACTGATGGTGTAATGGATATATCTGCAGATTTACCCTGTGCATCACCATCTGAATCTTTTTGACAGGATCTACAGTTGCTCACAGAACCTGATCTCTGTGGAGTTGCAGTCCCAGATTTTGCTTCAGTAATTTCATCTGGGGGACAACGGAGAGAAGAGGAAAATTAATCATAGGAACAGCAAACTTCCCCTTTTCACACTTACAATCTTGATTTTCTTAAATGTTGATTAATACATAAAAAGCTTTTGCAACTGTATGTAGTTGATACAAAATAAAAGCTTGTACATATAGCAACAGAATTAAATGTCCTTATGCAAATTATTCTTGTGCTTTGAACTGTGCTCCAGGACTATCTGATCTAGTTTAGACCAGCACTCACCACATTTCTCATGAGGTAGTTTCAGCAGCTAATAGTTAAACAGATTTAGTTTAAATAGAAACATGACAGCATCATAAGGTTAAGTCAAATAACAATTTGAACATTGTGTAGATGCTTTTTGATAGTATTTTATTTGCTTTCATTCTATTTGGTTATTCATACTTTGTTATTTGTATTTCCTTATAATTCATTGATGCATTGAAATGCTAGTATCTACATCTTTCATTTTTAGACGTTTTTCCCTTTAATATGCATTTGGGCTGCAACAGTTTAAGTTTACTTCTAAGATGGAAGTCTTTCTACCTCATACTGAAGGTAATTTTATGCTGAAGTATCTCTATTCTTTAAATACTCAACATTAGTTTCGACTTGCACCTGTCACCAGAAAAAATTATTTCTAAGAGAAGTTATTGAACACAGAAGAGATAGGGTTTTCACATCAAAGCTACTTTAAACTGCAGTTTGTAAGAGGGATAGAGAATGTCCAGCTGTGGTGGAGGGAAAGTCAGATCAGCTTCACTGTTAGAAGAGATACCAAATCCATGCCCTAGGCTTGTATTTCCTCGAGAGTTGAGACCAGGACTGCAGCTACCCCAGCTGCATGGCTCTAAGCAGTCATCACCCCTTCAACAGGAATGGCATTTGTCTTATACTACAGTAGAGGACAGTGCAGGAAAGTGATTAATGCCCTGTATCAAATACTACTAGATCTAAGCAAACACTTGTATGGTTAAAAGGGACAAGTCGAGAATTGCATTGCCAAGTCAGATAAGGTTAAACTATCATGAGACTCAGCCTTAGCCATCCTATACTGTAATCCAGCCATATTTCAGTAAATCCTTTTTCCATGACACATGTTTTCTTAGGCATATCATGGTACACTATTGGCTAGAAATAATTTGCTTTAGTCTACTATGCTCTTAAACAAGCATTATGGCCAGTCTATATTTGCTTCTCCATTTTCAGGAAGGTATGACTTGCAGTTTGTGCTGGTTTTCACTGGAATAGTTAATTTTCTTCCTAGTAGCTAGTATGGGGCTATGGTTTGGATTTGTGCTCAAACAGCACGTGAAAATACAGGGATGCTTTTGTTATTGCTGAGCAGAGCTTGCACAGCATCAAGGCCTTTTCTGCTTCTCATACCACCCTGCCAGTAAGTAGGCTGGGGGTGCACAAGAAGTTGGGAGGGAACACAGATGGGACAGCTGACCCCAACTGACCAAAGGGATATTCCAGACCATATGACATCATGCTCAGCATATAAAGCTGAGGGAAGAAGAAGGAAGTGGGGGATGTTTGGAGTGATAGCATTTGTCTTTCCAAGTATCTGTTATGCATGATGGAAATGGCTGAACACCTGCCTCCCCATTGGAAGGAGTGACCAAATTCCTTGTTTCGCTTTGCTTGCACATGTGGCTTTTGCTTTCTGTATTAAACTGTCATTATTTAAACCCATGAGTGTTTTCAGTTTTACCCTTTCGATTCTCTCCCCCATTCTACCAGAGGAAAGTGAAGGAGCAGCTGTAGGAGGCTTAGTTCCCAGCTGTAGGCACACAATTTGTGGTGATTGAGAATGGGGCTGTGGCCAAGCCTCATCCCTAATAGGCTACAACTGTGTAAGACAGGTGAACACTGTTAAAGGTAAAGAGACATGGAATGCTGAGGTGTAGGGACCAATCACAGAAGGGTAGAGAGGGCACACAGGTGTAATGCATGTAAGATGAATGGTATAAAGGTGGTACGGAAGACCAACAAGGCAGTGGTGCTTGGGACCATTTATGAGGTGTGTCATATGGTCTCCTTCATCCCTTCATCTGGTGACTCTAGATGTGATGCGAGAATGAAGCCAGGCAGAGAAAGCCTGTAGAACAGAGCCAGTGGACCAAGGACCTGAAGAACAAAGCAGGCAGACCAAGAGCTTGCATCACCAGACAACTTCTAGATAGATACACCACCCCCAGGTGAGTGGCTGGGAGCTTAGCAATGGGGGCTCAAATATCAGCAGAAGAAGAGTCCGTAATGGATATCCTGCTGCACATATTACAAAGAAATGTTATTAAATGTGAGGAGTGGGTGCTACACATTTTGTTTGGTGTGGATGAAACAGTGTGAGAATGAATGCACGGACTGCCTTCTTTGTTGAAACACGGGAAGAAGCAGGGTATGTGCTGTGGGATGCACCCACATTGGGGGACAAGATACCCACAGGGTGGCTTAACATTAGGCAAACAAGAGTGTCTCCTGAAAGAAAGGGAGGAGTCTGGCAGAAATAAATAAGCAGGTGGAATTTCTTCAGGACAAGATGAAAAAATCAGAAGAAATGGTAAGAACTAGTCAAGAAAAGCTGCAGGCTGAAGGTAAAAAAGTAGTAAGTCTCCTTGAAGAAATGGAAAAACAAAAAAAAAGGATCACCTCATCAAAAACTTTATATCCCAGGTCAGTCAGCAGAAGGACTTAATTTCTGGTCTAAGCCAGCAAATGAAAGAAAAAGACTTTTCTGTTACCCAGGTCATGGAGTCATTGTCTAATGAAATGCTGAATTTCTCTGAAGAGAGGAGTAGGTTAAATGCCAAACTACAAGACTTTGAAGCTGTTCATAATAGTTCAGTGGCAGAGCTACACTGAGTATTGCAGGAACGTGGGGATTGTAAGAAAGAACTGGAACATAACCAGGTTATGTTAAGCAGTAGAGACACTGAGCTTAAAGATTTAATGAATGAAAAACAGGAGATGAAGTGTAATCTTGAGAAAACAGGCAAGGAAAAAGAGAATCTGAAAAAAAAAGCTTCAAGCGGTGTTGATAGTAAAAAGAGATCTAACGTAAAAAGTTGGGAAATGAAAAAAGAGTGGACAGGAAGAAATAGAAAAAGAGCAGAAAAAAGCAGAGGAGCTGTTGAAGCAAGTTAATGAGTTAACAAACTGAAACAAATTAAAGAACAAAGTAATAATTTTGAGTCTCATCTTAGAACTTTAAAATAACAACTTGTAGAAAAAGATACCAAGATAAGTGATCTGACCAAAACCTTATCTTTAAGAGCATCTTATTTAGAGGAACTTCACAATATTGCAGAACTGAATGATGTCATAGCTGAAAAACAAAGTGTTTGTGAGCAGAACCTAAAATCTTTAGGGGTTGAGGACTGTATGCTTGCTCATCTGCAATCTGTTCTTGATGAAAGAGCAAGGGCATATCACAAAGAATGTTCCCAGTTGCTCTTGACTCTTGAAGAGGTGAAGTCTGAACTTAAAAAGAAGGAAGAATTGTTGAAAAATTCCAGTTTAGAAGAGCCTGGTTCAAGTGCTGGAGGCAGGAATGAGTGTCTGAATCCCAATGATGATGTTAATACCATGAATCAATTACAGAAAGAAAAAGAAGCTTTACAGAAGGAGCTTTTGGTCACAAAAGAAGATTTGAAAAAATTCCAGCAAGGAAGTGAAGAGAACATGAAACTGACAACAGATTTTGATGAACAAAAAACCCACCTTGATCAGCTCAGACAAGAGCATAAANGACGAAAATCTTGTGGCAGAGCTGTGTATGCTGCATGAGAAGACAGATGAGTAAACCTGTGGTGTCAGGTAAAGAGCTTAAGATGAAAATGGGACTGAAAAGGAACTGGGAGAGGTTGATTCAGAAAGTAATTCCCTTCAAGGGAATTTGGAAGGAAAAGTCACTGCTTTTCAATTATCAGAGACTGATTACTCTAAGAAAACTAAACTGAGAGAAGCAACAGAATGTGAAATCCAGAAACAAATTAAAACACTGGAACAGCCATTGGCAAAACCTGTAAATCTAAATGATTCCAAATCCCAAGAGCAAAGAGCTGTAACAGAAAAGAGATACAGAGAGCACCTCCAAAGGGAATTACAGGTGGCTTTAGTATTGCGTAAAGAAGCCCTGAGAGAAAATAAATGTCTAAAGGAACAGATTGGTCAGCTGATGTTGGAAAGAGAAGAACAAGAACAGACTCAGTTTGAACAAGATCAAGTGCTTAAAGCCAAATCAGAAAAGATCAACAGCATAGCTCTGGGATTGGTAGCATGGAAACAGAAATATTGAGAACTGAATAATCAGTACAACGTGTTTCTTTCTTAATTAAACCTATGTGTTGTATTTAAACATGTCTTTCTACCTGTTAGACCTACATGAAATATGTGAATGTTGTAGTATCCATTTACCTAAACACACCTTTATAAAGATGCTGCAATTTTATAAATAAAAAAGAAAGGGGGAGTTGGAGTTGTAGAAGGATGGATAGAGATAGTACTGAAAGCAGTCTTGCCCTGATAAATTGCAGCTGTGCCAATTACCAGAGGGTGGGAACAGTCTTGCCCTCACAACTATGGATGGATTTTATGAAAACAAGTACAAAACTGCACAAGAGGAAGTGTTGAAAAGAACAAGACGAGAGAGCAAAGCATCAAGCAGACATTACTTCAGCAGATAGAAGAACTGAAATTACAGAAGACAAAAGAAACAAAAACTGAAAAAGGAACAAGAGAATTTACTAAAGCAACAGTGGGAGCTTGAGACAGAGCAGTTCTATTATGCAATACATTGTGTTTATTTGCTGGTGAAACATATATGTTGTATTTGTGAATTACAGCTATTAATTTTTATCAATATTCCCTAAGCATAGGTATGAAAGTTAATTCCATAGGTATAAGTATAAAAACTTTGATGACATGTGATGTAAGTTTGAGAAATGAATCAAGGTCAGTACACAGATGCATTCCAGAGCAAGTGGAATCTACATAAAAAGATACTAGTACCATGTTACTATTTCTTCTGCAAGGGCCCTGTAGAAGGATGGTAGACATGGCATTTATTTAAAAAGAAAAAAAGGAGGAATTGTAGGCACACAGTTTGTGGTGATTGGGAATGGGGCTGTGGCCAAGCCTCATCCCTAATAGGCTACAGCTGTGTAAGACAGGTGAACAGTGTTGAAGGTAAAGAGACATGGAATGCGGAGGGATATAGACCAATCACATAAGGGTGGAGAGGTCACACAGGTGTAATGCATGTAAGATGAATGGTATAAAGGTTGTAAGGAAGAACAAAAAGGGAGTGGTGCTTGGAACCATTCATGAGGTCAGTCGTATTTTCTCCTTCACCTAGCTGGACTTAAAGCACAACAGACTTGTATGCTGTGTTACTGTCACTATAAAAGTTTTTGCTACAGATCTGTCCAACTGCTTTCAAGACTTCACTTACTGCAAGCATATGCCCATCTTAAATTTCATCTGTTCCTAGCATTGGTGGGTTAGACCTGGCTTACAGCTAAATCCCCAACCAACCCATCATTCACTCTACCCTACCCTTAGTGCAATGGAGGAAGAGAATTGGAAAGACAAAAGCAAGAAAACTCATAAATTGAGATAAACAGCTTACTAAGATGAAGGAAGAAAGAAAAAAAAAGTTATGCAAAGGTAACCACGTGCCACCTCCTATAAGCATACTTACAGCCAGTCTCCAAACAATGGCTACCTTCCCCAAACTCCCATCCGCTCAGATTTTTTGCTAGCATGACATGGTCAAGCCAGGTCATCAGTTCAGGTTATGTCCCCTCAAAACATCTTGTTCACCCCCAGCCTACTCATTGGGTGCACCACAGTAAGAAAACAGAAAGACTATGTTGGAAACCAAAAAGTTAAATTCCCTTTTGAATTTTAGAAGGAGAGGAGCATATACTGAATCAGAGCAAGATAGAAATAAATCTTTAAGCTTTCTAAGTGTTTTTCTGATGAAAAGCAGCATGTAAGCTGCCTGAGTAGCTGTAGAGGGCCAGTGCCCTAGAAATCCAGATAAAGTTTAGTATTTCATAGACATAATCAAAACACAGTACAATATTGTTTTACATTTTTGGATAGAGTAGTCTACAAAAGCAGATAGCAGCAAGGCCAAAAAATAAGTTAAAATATTCAGGTAATACCAAAGTCAAAAACATGATAGGTTTTGCACATACATGAGAAAAACAACTTACGTAGAATCACGTTGAATCATGTAATGTTTTTTAGTAATTTTAATAGGTAATCTTAGATTCGTGTTTTTAGCTAATTGGTCAATTTAGAGTTAAAACCTAGCCTTAGAGGCCAGCAGAGGAGAGACAGCATTCCTTATCTATCTGGTTGCTATGCTGCTGCTTTCACTTTGCCTGCAAAAACTACAGAAGAAGAAAGAAGAAAGATGGTCGTGTGGTTCCAGCCAGCCACCAGGCCCTTGCCAGCTGCTCGGATGTCCAGGTCCAAAGCCACTGGACCCCCTAAGAAAACTCCCGTAGTTTTCTAGAGCCTCACCCTCAAATTATTCCTGCTGGCTGCCTGAGGCCTGTGGCACCGAGAAGACTCAGAGGCCCCAGTGTCTCTCTAGAGCCTCACCCAGAGAGAACCCTTCAGCTAAACCAACTGTGCCTTCAGAACTGTTTTATTAGACTGATGCTTTTTAAGATGCTTTTTAATAAATAACTTTTAATACTATAACCGGACCCTACTAGCCTGACTCCCCCAGCGCTGCATTAACAAGACTAGATACTATGCAAGTACTTTTCAGCAATAGCCAGAACACTGTTTTAGTCACAGATCAAAACCACAGCACCATACCAGTTACAATGAAGAAAGTTAACTCCATCTCAACCAGATGCAGTACAGCAATGTACAGCTAAAGTCAATTTTGCATGCCTAAATGCCAAGCTTTATCTTCACTAGGAAAATATGTTCCCATACTTACTTTGGATCTAAATTAATGTTCAAATTTGGGGGTGAGGCCACAAAACCAGTTTAGGTTGATTCAAAACTCACCTCCAACAATCCTTACCCTTTTGCACCAGCAATATTTGTGCTGGTGCAGACACAAAATTGAGCAGTTTGAGAGTTGATATAGCTAAAAAGTGATTATTTAAGGAATGAAACAGCTAACCATCTGATCATAGGAACACTAGACAAGGAAGGAATAAAGAAACATTAATGCAGATCTAGCTTGGCTTAAATTAATAAAGGGCAACACATCACTTGTAAACAAGTAAGTTAAGACATGTTTGCGTTTAAAATTATTCCACTTACGAGTCCATTGACTTATGTAAGTCTTTACATACCATCAATGCTACGGAAGTCCAGTAAGTACGTTCTGCTATCCACCTGATACAACTGTAGACTCATTTTGGAATATGCACTTGTCACTGGATTCTTGCTTCGAACACGCAGATAGTATGGATTTACAACCTAGTACACAAGAGATTTGACTTACTAACTAGAACTGTTTTAGAAGCACTGCACATTGTTTTTCTTATTTCAACTTACTGGTGTTATCAAGTGATTTCAGGTTTACTTGGCAGAGGGTTTTTTTACCAACAAAAACACACCAAAAGCCTCAAACAAAACACCCCACTCAAAATATTCCCAGAGCCCGAATAGAAATATTAAACACATTAGCAAGATTATTCCTATCAGCATAAATAGCCTCCCCCCACAAACCCTTCCTGCACAGCAAACACAGGTAGTCAGTACAGGCACACGAGACTATTTTCCACAGCACAGGAGAACAGTTTCATACTTCAAGGCTATGTTATTACACAGCTCAAACAAAAATTTACTGTTGCCTGCTACAAAGACCCTTTATTCTTTACCTTCCATTCATAATCCAGTTGTTTAATTGCTCGACAAACTTCAGCCATGATATCATTTGGTCTACTCTGACTCCGTATTCCCAAGTGCCATTTAGCCCTTCTTACACCTTGGTGTTTTGACTTCTGTGGATTCAGCTCATCAAGAGTATGGCGGGGACGTGGTGCTTCAGCTACTAAGAATGGAACTCTTTCAGGATGAGGTCGAGACAGATTGTGGTCATCAAGAAAAGAATCCGGTGGGCTTGTAGCCAAGTAGAAGTCTTTGGCCTCATTCATTATTCTTCTATTATCTATAATGAGGTGATAAGCAACCACTAAAGGGTCCTGATGATTTTGGCTGTACAGACAACTTAGCACTTCTTCTTCAGTGCATTCAAACTTCTCACACACTTCTTTTAAGGCTTCATCATCAATCATGGTAGAACTATATGATGGGTCTTCAGGAAACAAGTACTTGGGAAGGTCCTGCTTAAACCATTCATGTTCTCTAGATTTAAAAATAAAATATGAGTATATATATGCAAAGCAAGCCTTTTTATTATTAAATTATTTAAAAAATAAAATTATTCTTAGTCTATACAAAAAAAGATCAACAGTTGTCAGCACAAGTCCCCTTCTGTGCAGCACAACAGTACATAATGAAAAGTAATCATCTCCTTCTGAATTATAGGGTAAAAATTAAGAGAGTAGTTAGAAAGACAGAAACAATACATTGATCAAAGGTTTCTGCTTTGAGAAGCAGAAAAGATTGAAAACAAGGCAAGATGGTTAATAATTATCTGATGAAGTTAGTTAGAGTTAGTTAAACTAAGACAATGCATTGTTTATGCAACTTGGTTGTGTTTGAAGAAGCAAGAAGGGAGGATAAGAACATTGTGAAGATGAAGAAAACATAAGCCAGAACCAGGATTGGGCAGTTTGGACTATGCCAAAGTGGCCAGAGGGCCTGACAGCACAACAAAGGTGAAAAATTTACCATGAGAAAGACCTCCTTGCCTTCATCTTAGGAGACCACTGACCCATTTCAAAACCTACCGACTCATTTCAAGTGAAGGACTGCGCAAGCATGAGAGGATTTTGAACTCATTATTATACGAAGTGGGGATAGGCGAGGTCAAGTAATGTATATGTATAGGTGTATTGGGTAATTCTGTGAATATGTAGGATTTTTGTGAATAAATGGAGATTCAGAGCTCTGTGAATTTTGCACACATCTTTGAAGGGGCTACCCCCTGTGTGCCCAGCACTGCTATTAAACATACCACTTTCTAACTATTGATTCGTTGGAGAGTTCTTTTCCGCATATAACTTCACAAGACTTTGCTAGACATTTTGCAGGAGACTGAAAAATGCCTCTTTCCTCTAAGGTTTTCAACTACCTGATCACAAATAATATCTTTGCATAAGTCAACCAGCTTTTTATATAAGTAGTTGTGGTTTTTGCATTGGGTTTGTAGTTATTTGCAGTAAAAATAAAAACAATTTTCATTTTGAGATATTTTCAACTGAAATTTGTATGCTACCCAATCAAAGTTGTCCCTCCCCAAGTACATACATAAGAATACCTAACAAATTAAAGAAATCTTGATACTGAATAATATTTTTGGTAGATGTTTGAACACTGAAGTCATGTGCTCCTCACCCCCAACAAGCTGTCTATGAATTTTCCATTCAGAAACCCCCCTTGCTGTCTCTTCAAGCGTTAAAGAGTTGAGGGAAGGCTACAGAAGAGTTGATCTGTACCTCTTTACTAGTGTATCCATAGGCTAAGAGTGAAAAAGAAATACATAGAAGGAACCAAATACTTAAGTTGCCCAATGTTGTGCTTTGGCCCTGAGTGGCCAATTTCTAATATTGACACAGGATTAAACCAATGAAAAAGGTGGATATGCCTTTGCAAATACACATTTAAGGACAGGGAGGCCCGGGGGTAGCTCTCTTGACTTCTGGTCTGGGAGGAGGCGGTGGGGCCCAGGTCGTCCCCGGCCCAGGTGGGCCCCCGTGGGCTGGCCAAGATTCCCTGTCCCTGGAGGCATGGTGAGCAGGCTGCCGAGCCCTCACTGGGGAGCCCACAGGGCTCTGTCCCGGCAGGCTAAGCCACTTCCCAGTGGAGGCAGCCATTTTTTTTTTGTTCCAGCAGAGCCAC
>VXBS01003882.1:0-29150 GCA_013400255.1 Sitta europaea | reverse complement strand
TTTTTTTTTTTTTTTCCCTAGATTACAACCTTTGCTACCCAAAGTCCTCCTCACTGTTTTTCATATTCAAGCTGCCTCTGGTTGGATACTTGCGGCATTTCCCATGGCCGTTGCAGTCATATTCTGCTGTTGTTGCTGAATTTCAAAAGAAAATGTAGAATTTCTTTTCATTTCTGTGTTGTTTCCTGGTACATAAAATAGTAATGATAATAATTTTCACGGTAATTCTTTTGGCTGATGGAGGTCATCATCGTGTCTTTTACCATAGTAAGAAATGTTTCATGACATTCAAAGACACTGAAACAAAAAACTAGGAATGAGCTAGTGACTTCAGCTCAGATGGAGGGGGACACACCCTGGCAGCGTACACCCTTACACATCTTTATTTTACATAATATATAGCTCTACATTACGTTCATATAAACTTTTGATGCTTTTTGAATTTGTCTAGGAAGGTTAAGACAGTGTGTGCAACTGTTTACCATTTATTTTACATTATAAACTTTTAAATTCTTGAGGTACAAAAATTTTCTTCCTTCTCAACAGAAATAGTTTCTTTGTTACTCATTAAGATTTAATGCAGAAAAGACTATTCTCCCAAAACCTATGGAATATGTTTATTTGCTGCAGAAAAAAATAGCATTTTGGAAACTTCCAACAACTTCGAATCAAGCCACGGAAGTGCTGCTGCCCTTTCATGGCCACAAATTCCTTGGGAATTTATCTCTTTTCTTTAACAGTGTGTAAATTATAACTAAGATAATGTTTGTAAGAAAAAAGCACCCTTGTATTTGTTAGGTTTAAGCTAAAAAAAGAAGGCTTAATTAAGGTTTTACGCCTTTCCTTGGTTTTCTTATTCCAGTTTAAGAGAGGGGTAATAAAATTCACTTGGAAATATTTTGTGCATGGCCATGAGTAGTTTAGAATAATGGTTGAGCTCATGCAATTTCTGAACTTTATTAAATCTCTGGTAATTTTCAGATAGTTTTACCTTTCACCTGGAAACTCATCTTCATAACCATACAGGAGGGATCCATTTAATATTACAAATAAATAGATTTTCTGCCACTCCAAAATTTAAATGCAATTGATATTTCGTTTACTCTCTACCTCTCATCTAACCTAACCTTCTCCACTTCTCATCCTTGCTTTTTTTTCCCCAAACTGATAAGCTTTGAGTATGTAATTTATACAAAAAAAATCTGTGCTATTAAAGAACCAAAGGTCGTTTATTGTACTGAAATGAAATTCCCAGCATGTAAAGTCCTTAAAATTAGCATTGGTTTGAAGATGTTTTCAGACATATTAGATTAAATTCTCATCCCTTGGAGCCTGTTGACATGGATTACAATCATATTTTTCCATCCTGGACCCCAGTAGAAAAAAATAAATCAAAATGAAACAATTAGTCTGAAAAATATTTTCCTATTAGCTGAATAGTCACAGCAATAACTCACTTGTACTTTGGAGTTAACATGGTTTTCACCTTCCTTAGTGTTATCCTTAGTGGGAAGAGCATAAGTCCTGCAATCAATCAACAGGCACAGCTACTGCTGATACTGATCACATTTGAGCATGCTGCTCTGCTCCCCAGAGATGCTCTCTAGATTTTCTTGGCTTGAGCCCACACATTTATTTAACCCACATGTTATTGTCCCAAAGGAGCATCTCAACAGTTTTGAATCCCCTCACAGCAGATTAAGATGGTACAACCATATATTCAGGCGCAGCAAAAGAGGAATTTCCATTACCCAGCATTTGTCATGTAATGGAAATGGGCTGTGATGTCAAGGCTATTGGGGAACTATGAAGGAAGATTGGTCGTTTCTTCCTACCTGTTATCTTTGATGTAAACCTGCCCTCTCACAGTGGGAAGCCTGTCCTGTCACTCCAGGCCCTTGTCCAAAATCCCTCTCCAATTCTTTTGGAGCTCCTTCAGGCACTGTAAGGGGCTCTAAGGTCTCCCTGAAGCCTTCTCTCTTCCAGGCTGAATACCTCCAGGTCTCCCAACCTGTCTCTGGAGCAGAGGTGCTCCAGTCCTCAGAATATGTGACCTCTTCTAGACCTGATGCGATAGGTCCATGTTCTTCTGATATGGTAGCCAGGTGCGGATCAGTCTTTTCTCCCAAGTAGCAAGCAGCAGGAAAAGAGGAAAGAGCCTCAAGTTGTTCTGAGGCTTAGGTTGGACACTGGGGAAAATTTCTTCTTGGAAAGAGTTGTTCAACCCTAGCACAGTCTGCCCAGAGTACTGGTGGAGTCCCCATCGCTGGAGGGGTTTAAAAGCCACATGAATAGGGCATCTGGGGACATGAGTTAGTGGCAGGGTTAGCAGTGATGGGGAAACAGTTGGATTTGATAATCTCAGAGGGCTTTTCCAACCCAAATAATTCTGTAATTTTATACCCTATGATTGTCAGAGCAATTTCCCATTTGAATTTCTGATTGCATACAAGCCGACATGGTGTTCCTCATGGTGGAGTCCCTGGAGACTCATATTAAAAATATTTCCTATAAGATTTGGGAGAAGTTGTGTTTCCAAGTGTGATTGTTTTGAAATACTAATTCTTACACTTGGGTGGCAATACTGGTAAAAACAGTGCAAGTTGGTCTCTCAGTGACTTGGAGAGCTTTGGTGTTTTAGGAATACTTTTCATAATAATTACTATCCAGGGACAAACACAATAAAGGCTTGCACAACTAGGGCTGGAGCATGCTGAAGACTCAGGCAGTCTGAGCAACAGATGGCCTGGGTCCTAGAAAGTATGCAGTGGGACTTCTAATGAGATGAAATCCTTTTAACTCTATTTTATTTTGCAGTTCTGACATGTGAAAAATTTCCAGGGAACTTGGGATGTAGAGAAAGGTTGTACTTCAGGCTTGTTTTGCAGATGCAGCGCATCATCCTAGAACCATTTCTTTCGTCCAGCTGTAAGTAAACTCATGAAAACTGCTGTGTTCTGTGGATGTCCCAAGGTACATCTAGGGTGTTCATTCTCCTAATTATGACTTGCTGGGAAATACTTTCATTTTCACACAGATCCCAGAGTTAAAGAGAGAGAGTCAGTGAAGCATTCATTTTTCTGTAAAAAAAACTTACATTGATGCTATCTGAATTAACTTTTACTCTCTTTATTTATTTTTTTCTTAAAATTAAAATAACATGTCTGCATGTCTGTTTTTAACTATTCATAGAATTAGAATCACAAAAACATAGGATCACAGAATGGTCTGGATTAGAAGGGGCTATTAAATGTCATCTAGTCCAACCTGCTGCCATAAGCAGGGACATCTTCCACTAGACCAGGTTGCTCAGACTCCTATTCTCTCCTTCATTAGATTTCTTTACTGTTTTTGTAGAGCATCCCCTTCTCTTACCTTTGGAGGAGGGGGTGGGGGGTAGAGAGGAGTTCAAAATGTCAGCTCTCCATTCACCTTATCTTCTTCCCCCCTGCACCCTGCTCCCTACTAGAGCTGGGCATGATCCCATATAGGAGAAAAAAAATGCTTTAGGAATAACAATTGCAGCTAAAAAATTACTTACCACACCATTGATTTGGAATTTCAAAAGTTCTGGTAAGGAAAATGGTCATTTCTTTTTATGGAGATAAAATACTTGGTAGCGCTCTTCAGCTCCCCAATTTTACCAAGTGTGCACAATCAGTTCTTAATAAAATAGTGGAATAAGGGCAGATTAATAAATGGGTATGCTGTGAATATGGTGAGTGACGTGGCTGGATTTAATCTGTATTTGGATGCCATAAAAATGCATTTCCCTACAGCATATGAATTTTATAGAAATCACTCCCAGAGCTCAAATTGCAAGATCAAGAACTGAGAGAGGTACAAGGTCAGGGGGACAATGACACCCTCCTTCCCCCATGGTCTTTGTGTTTTTCCTGTGCACCAAGCACATGCCATCCTGTTACAAAGGGGTGAAGGACTTGGTGATTCTTAAATGCACAATCAGTCTCATGCAACTCATGCCACACAGCCTCCAGGATGCTGTTCAGGTGAGCAGCCCCAAATTTATAGGGCAGCGGTATGAGTCTTTTGGGGAGTGGGTTGAGAGGTGGGTGTCAGTGTGTTGATTCATGGGGCAACTCATCTGAACAACCCAGACTGGGCAGATGGGGAAACAGAAAAAAAGCCACAGGACCCACTTAAGGTGCAGGTGTGGGTGGTCCCAGTTCATACAAATCTGTGAGCAATGGGAACCCAGAACTTGTGTTTTGTTTTTCATTTTGCTTAGCTGAAAATTTTCAGTTGAAGTCATTATTTTTGATTTCCTCACTTTGCCCAGAGATATGCATAAAAGTAAAATTCAGATGGAGGCACAGGACTCTCTGGAGAACTGCTGGGCTGCAGGATATGGGATGGTCACATCCAGGTATTCCAGCTCTGGGACTTCAAAGGCTTCTGACTGGTATGGAGGAGTCTCCTCATTCTGTGTTCTAGCACTGCCACCGCCTGGCACATCGACACTTCCAGGGGTGGGGAAGCCATAGCCACTCTGGGCAAGCTGTGCTGGTGACTCACCACCCTCACAGGTGAGAATTTCTTCCCAATATCTAATGTAGATCAGAGAATCACAGCATGGTTTGGGTTGGGAAGGGCTTTTAAAGCTTATCTTATTCCAAGACCCCTGCCATGAACAGGAACACTTTCCATAGGCAGGGACACCTTCTGCTAGACAAAGGTGCTCCAAGTCCTGTGCAAACTGGCCTTGAAAATTTCTAGGGATGGGGTATCTACTACCTCTCCAGACAACCTAAATTCCCGAATTTTGCACTGTGATTCTAGGGACATCCAATGAAGCCACCAGTGGGTGCGTCAAAACAAACAAGACGAAGTGGCTCTTCATGTGGTGTCCTTGGGTTCTGCAGCCACCCATAACCCTGAGGCCTTTGGCTGCCCTTGACCCCTGACTACTCAACCATCTTCAACCACTGAGTCCCCTAGCAGCCCTTGACCCCAGGGTCCCTTGGCCTCCCATGATTCCAGAGTCCTCAGCCACCCTTGACCCATGAGTTCTGCTATTGCTTTGACCCTGGTACGCTCTCAATGCCCAGGTCCCAGGGCCTATGACCTAGGTTCTTTGGTTGCCCTCCACCTCCAGGTCTGGCAGCCACCCTCAAACCCTGGCCCCCTGGGCCCCTGACCACCCTCTGTGCCACACTTGAGTCCAGGTCCCCAGCTGCCTTTGATCCCAGGGTCCTCAGCCACCCTCCATAACCTTTGACCTTTGGGTCCTATGTCCTCTCTGGGCCCTAACTGTCCTCAACTCTGGGTTCCCCAGTTGCCCTTGGCTTCCTTCAACCGCAAGATAGCCAGACTGCACTCAATTCCTGGGTCCCCAGGTTACCCTGGCCCCTCAGGTCCCCAGATGCCCTCTGCCATCATCCACCTCTAGGTATCTCAGCTGCCCTCAACTCCTAGGTCCCTGACCATCCCCAACCACCCTGAACCCTGGGCTCCCCAGCCACTTCACCATCACCCTTGATCTTGGCTACCTAGACTGCAGTCCACTCCTGTGTCTCCCAACCGTCCTTGATTCACAGGTTCTTGTCTGTCCTCTGCCACCCTTGACATCCAGGTCCTTCACTGCACTTGACCCTCAGATCCCCCAGTTTCCCTGTTCATGGGGTCTCCTGCTGCCACCCTTGACCCCAGGTACCCAGACTGCACTCCTGGGTCTCCTGGTCATCCACCATCCTCAGGTCTCCAGCTACTCTCCAAAGCCTTCAACCTCCAGGTCCCTAGCCTCCCTCTGTCATCCTCAACCCCTGTGCCCCTCAGTCACCCTCAATGACCACGTCCCCAGTTGCCCCCTGACAACCAGGTCTCCTGTCAACCCTCAATCCCAGGGTCTGCTCCCTTGACCAGCATTGACCCCAGTGTCCAGGCGAGATGCAGAACCTGAAGGCTGAAGGCAGTGGGGACCTGAAGGTTGAGTGGGGCATGGGCCAAAAGGCAGTGGGGGACTAGCTGCTTCTTCCCTGCTACCCCATACCCTGACTCACCTCCTCTGGTGCGCTGCATCTCTCCCCTGCGCTCCTCTTTGGCACAGGAAACGCTCATCCCACAGCATTTCCCTTGAAAAACACACAATCTCCATATCCAGGTGCAAAGTGCTCCCCCAAACCCCTGTGAGATGATCTTTACCATTGGTCCTTGAGAGACCCACTTGGATCAGCCCTTCCCCACCAGTAGGTGTGTCTAGGAAAACCCCCACCCCAATAGCTAAAGCCTCTTCCCATGGCAGGGTCTGTGCCATCATCATCCTCACTGGCCACACCTGTCCCACAAAACCTTCAATGCACCCCCAAGTCCACCCCAAGAACCAATCACTTAAATCCCCTCAAAGTCCCACTGCCCCCCCCAGCCACCCCTCCACTTTTGGGGACTCCCCCAAAACCACTCAGTCTCCTCTCAAAATGGCCTTGTCCCACTAAAGACTCTCCCAAACTCCCTCTACCCCATCTCATCACCCACATTCCCTCAGGTCACCCCAGCTACTTCCCCCTACTTTTAAAGAACCCCTAGCTCACCTGTCAGCAGGAAGTTGGGTTTGGCAGCCTCTGTAGTGCCATAGGAACCCCCTGGAATTGGGTGAGATAACCCTCTGGGTAACCACAACAGGTTCACATTTACCAACATTTTAAATCCCTTTAACCCTCACTACCATGTTGTCTTAATTTAAACCCCTAAAATAACAGAAAATGAGGTTTCCCCTGAATCCCAATCTCCCAGATGATTGAAAAGGGAGATTTTCCTCAGTTTAAGCCCTTAAAATGGTGAAAATTGAGTCTATCTCCTCAACTTAAATCCCTAAAAGGAGGGAAAATGGAACTCCCACTCTCAATTTAGTTTCCCAAATTTTTTCACCCTCACACCACCATGGTTTAGCTGAGGTTTTAGGGCATGGGCTGGACTCAGTGATATTAAAGGTCTTTTCCAAACTAGTGATTCTGTGATTTTCCCCTAAAACTCCACGATTTTTGCAGCTTTTTGACATCTTTTTCCCTCATGAAGGTGTGAGAGACTGGAAAGATAGATGTCCTGAGAAGGTCCCTTAAAATAGAGGATTCACATATGTTCTGCTTTGACACAGCTCCCTGACAAGTCATTAGTTCGTGACCCCTATTCCATGGCTTACATGAAAGAAATGTATTGCTCCCCTTCCAAATGGATTTGTAGTCCTCCTTTCAAAAGAAAAGAGTTCATGATGTAAATTTTAAAGTGGCACATAAAGAGGTTCCTCTCAATTTAAATCCTTTAAAAATGAGGGATCCACCTTCCATTTAACCCTCAAAATTATAAAAAAGGAGTATTGACTTTTTATTTAAACCCCTAAAAGGCTTTCCCGTTCCATATAAACTATAAAATAATGGAAATTTGAATTCCCTGTCAATTGAAACATTTAACATCAGGGAAAAACCTCATTTAAACCCTTAAAGTCACAAATAAAGGAAGATTCCCCTCAACTGAAACACAGAAAAAAATAGTAAAGGAGGTTTTCCCCTCAATTTAATGCCTTTTTTCCCCTCTAAACTCCCAGGTGAGGAGAATAAGGCTGATAAGGGAATGAAGCTCCACACCTATCTCTGACTCTGCCCTCTCTGCCTTGCAGAGTGAGATGCCCTCAGACCACCCTACTGAGCTGCTATGGTGTAGGGTCCCCACCCTACATCACCTCCTTCCCAGGGAGGCAGATTCACTTCACCAGGAGAATGCAAAGCTCCCTGTGCTTTCGTTTGTGGGGAGATGGGGAATTTGACCCCCAAATTCCTCACCTCCCCACGTCCACAAACTTCCCCCTCAGTTTGCTCCAAGCTAGTGCAGAGGCTGCTGCAGCAACTGCCCCAACCCATGTGCGTCACCTCCTCTACAAAGACAGGTGAAGCCCCCCCCGGATTTTTAGTAGGTTCTCCACCCCTTAGACTTCCTCCCCACCTCCTTCCTATCCCCCTTTCCACATGGGGGTTCCCCCAAATTTCTTGCTCCCTTCCAGTCACTCCTCATCCTCATTAGCATCTCTGTGGCAAGTTATTCAGATAAAGGTGGGGGGTTACCACAAATTTGGGGTGGGAGTCTCTTGTTGCCCTGAGATTCAAAGCCTTCTGAAAGTTACATAACTGTAGTCAGATTCCCATGAATTGTAAAATAAACAAGGACTGTTGTTTGCATTCTTCTGTGAAAGATATCACTTGAAGGACTTCTAGTTTGACCAGTGTGATTGGAGAGGTAGCAATCTCATTGTCTAATCCCTGGTCATTGTCCTGGAAATTATAAATACGAGGTCAAGAATAAACTCCTGCTTTTTCTGTGTCCTGACACCTGTGTGTGTGGTGTTGTTCCCTTTGGGTCCCACAGTGACAGTCCCCTAATTGCATAGGTGGTCCTCCAAACCCTCCCATCCCTTTCCCTGCAGCTGCTTGACACCCCTGGAGACCCCATGTTCCTGCAGCACCTCAATATGGCAGCTGAGAAGCCCCTACCTCCCCAAACTGGTGGTACCCCAAAGTAGGGGGTGATACCCACAATGATTTGCAACCCCCACAGGTGGGCAGAGCCTGTAGGGATCCAGCAAAGGTGAGAGACCCTAAATCCATCTGGTTTTACCACAAAACACTTGCCCCTCATCCAGGGGATGGAGGGCAGTTGGGGACCAAAGATCAAAGGCAATGGGGTGTGACCGGCAACAAGAGGGTCAAGGGTGACCAGAAGGCTAAAGGGTTGAAGGTGGCATAAATCTGCTGGGGATGTGGGGTATGGGGGGCTGGGTTAGTGGAAAGCTGTGGGGACCTGGGGATCAAGGAGGGTAAGGGCAGCGAGGTACCCAGGGATCCAGATGGGCTTGATGCCAACAATGTGCCCAGGTGCCAATGGCATCCTGGTCTGTATCAGGAATAGTTTGGCCAGCACGACCAGGGAAGTCATTCTTCCCCTGTTCTTGTCACTGGTGAGGCTGCACCTTGAATGCTATGTCCAGTTCTGGACCCTCAGTTTAGGAAGGATTTGAGATTCTCAAATGTGTCCAGAGAAGGACAACAAGGCTGGTGAAGGGCTTGGAACCCAAGCCCTATGAAGAATGGTTGAGGGAGCTCAACCATTGGTTGGGGTTGTTTATCCTGGAGAAAAGGAGGCTCAGGGGAGACCTTATCACTCTTTTCAATTACCTGAAAGGTGGTTGTAGCCAGGTGGGGGTTGGTCTCTTCTCCCAGGCAACCGCTGACAAAATAAGATGCCACAGACTTAAGCTGCACCAGGGGAAGTTTAAGTTAGACATCCGGAAAAAATTCTTCATTGAAAGAGTGATTTGGCACTGGAATCATCAGCCCAGGGAGGTGGTGGAGTCACCGTCCCTGGAGGTGTTTAAAAAAAGACTGGATGTGGCACTCTGTGCTATGGTTTAGTTGATGAGGAGGTGTTAGGGCATAAGTTGGACTTGATGATCTCAAAAGTCTTTTCAAACCTAGTTCGTTCTGTGATTCTGTGACTGTGCAATGAAGATGACAGCCATGAAAGCTGATTCTGGTTCTTTCCTCCCCAGCCTAGGTGTGTGCCCCAGCTTCCCATCTTGCTGTTCAAACCCTCTGCTATTTTTTCCCAGAGCCTGTGAATGGCATCACCACCTCATTGTTCTGGATGTGTGGTGAGGAGCTGAAGGCATGTGGCATTCCGGGTTCTCTGCATCTTGCTGAGAGAAAGAGTGTATGTGTGGAGCTTATTTTTGGGAAAAACAGATGCCATGCTTAAAACAGCTGTCATTTTCAGCTTCAAGCATGGGTTTCCCAGGAAAAAGGTATCAATGCTGATTTCAGTGGGAATGAAGCTGGAGCATGAGGATTCAATATACACTCTCTCCCTCCCAGATTGGATTGGGTGTTGAATCAGGAAAAGGAAACATTTTGTGTGTTGACATAAGAAGAGTTTAATAATTGAAACAAAGTAAAATATAATACTAATGATGATACTGATAACAACAACAACAATAATAATGAGAGCCCCAGACAGACAAGTGATACACGGGACAATTACTCACCACCTGCTGACCGACGCCCAGCTTGTCCCTGAGCAGTGACTGTCCCCTCCTTGTTGGAGCTCAGGACATCCCTTTGGGAGTCCAGAGCTGCCGGGATCCCTGCCAGGGAGCTCAGAGACCCTGGCACACAGCCCAGAACACTGGTGGGTTCGATTATGAACCCTGGAGCAAATTGCCACCTTTGCACGAGGAGCTAAAAGCCACAGCTGTTTAAGTAGTGTGGTGATTGGTATATCACGGGGTGTAACTGTAGATTTTAGGATTTTTTGTATAGGGGTTTTTGGGGACAAGATGGAGGGATGTGGGTGTGTCTAGTCTTTCTTCTTCTTCTTCTCTACCTCCATCTTCACTCGTGGTGTTGACACTTTTGGATTGGTTTAGAGTAGAAGTCCACTGTTCAATATAGGTGATGGGTATTGGGGGACAAATGTAAATACGTGATACGTAACTTTTAGTATATAAAGTTAGTACCGCCCTGGGGGCAGGCAGAGTGCCTCTGACTGTCCTGCCGAACAGACCTTGGCTGGGCAGAAAGAAAAACTTTGAGATAAAAAACAATAAAAAAACCCTTGAGACCGGAAAACTAAGAAGTTTCGTCTCATCTTTTAAATACACGGGCAGAAGAAGAACATAGGACAACAAATTGGGGTCCTGCACCTTGTGGGACCCCCACACCTCCTGACCAACTGACCACAGTTTATATACTGGATATGATGTTCTGTGTGGTGTATTGGTTTGGCACAGCCTGGTTTTTGATGAGAGAGGAGCCACAGAGGCGGCTTCTGTGAGGAGCTGCTAGAAGCTTCCACATCGTCTCTTAGAGCCAGTCTGTGGTGGCAACAAAGATGGACATGCTGCTGGCCAAGGCTGGGCCAATTAGAAATTGTGGTAATGCCTCTGCGACAACATATTTAAGAAGAAATGAAAAATAAAAGGTTGGGGGCACAGTTTTAATTTCAGTCAGAAAAGAGCAGAGTGAGAATATGTGAGACAAACAACTGTGCAGACACCAAGGTCAGTGGAGAAGGAAGGGAAGGGGGTGCTCCAGGCAAGGTTCCTCTGCAAGCCATGGTGCAGCCTTTGGTGAAGCATCCCCCTTGCAGCAGAAGTAGGAGAGGCAGCAGAAGTCCCCTTGCAGCCCATGGAAATACACAGGGATACAGACATCACCTGCAGACTGTGGAGGATACCCATGCCAGAGTGGGTGGATGCCTGAGAGGAGGCTGGGACCCTGTGAGAGATTCAGGGAGAGAGGGGCCCTGCTCCCATTCTGGAACACTGCACCCCATAGAAGAGTGACCCATGCAGCAACAGTCTGGGGAGGACTGTTGCTCGTGGGACGGACTCTGGTTACAGTCATTCACAGAGAGCTGTTGCTCATGAGATGGAGCGACATCAGAGAATTTCATGGAGAACTGTCTCCTGTGGGAGGGACCCCACAGTGCAGTGGGTGAATGACTCCCTGAGCGGCGGAAAAAGCCATGGGTGATGAACTGACCATAAACCTCATTCCCTATACTCTTGTGCTGCTGGGGTAGGTGGCAGAGCTGGGAAGGAAGGAAGACTGCCGGGAAGATGTTTTTAAGGGCTTGTTTTATTTCTCATTATCCTGCTCTGATTTTGATAGCAATAAATTCACATTATATCTCAAAGCTGAGCCTGTTTTGCCCTTGGTGGTATTTAGTGAGCAATGTCTCCTAGTCCTCATCTCAACTTATGGACCTTTCATTAAATTTTCTCTCCTCAGTTCAGCTGCAGCAGGGGAGTGACTGAGTGGCTTTTTTGAGTTCCTGGCATCTGGCCGGTGTCAACCATGAGTACATGTGGAATATCACTCTGGCCAGTTTGGGTCAGCTGTCCTGGCCATGCCATCTCTGGGCTCCTTGTGCAGCTCCTCAATGTCACAGCATGGGACAAGGGCAAGTCCTTGATTTAGAGTAAGCACTACTGAGCAAAAATGTCATTGTGTTCTCAACCTATTCTCATTCTAAACCCAAACCCCAGCACGCTGCTAGGTGCTGGGAAGAAAATTAACTCTATCTCAGCTGAAACCAGGACAATGGGAAATGCTGGCAGCACAGAAAAACATGGGGCCTGCCAGGAGAAGGGTGGAGGAGCTGCACAATACTTCACCACCAGAGCATCAGAGAGAAGAGAATATGAGGAGGCTGAACTGGGTGGGATAGCATGAGGGAGCAGGATGTTGATGGAAAAGCAAAGGCTGCTGTGTGCAGGGGAACCACAGGCAAAATGAAGGGAGGTACACTGCTCAGCAGGAAAGAACAGACAGAGGAGGATGCAGGGAATGCAGTGAAGTTTGATAATTTCTCTTTTTAGCTTTAATTTTTATAAAAATGCAGATGTGACCAGATGGATAATGAAAGGAGAGGTGAGAAAACAGGCCACACACAACAGGAGAGGTAGGATAAAGGAGAATGTAGATGTATTCCATGTGTTCATTGTGGGTGTCTGGGAGAGATTGTGAATATGCTGGAGAGAACAGGAAGAGGAACAAGCCCAGCCAGAAAATGAGAGTTTATCAACCCATCTTCAGAGTGATACTGAATATGAATAACCATTCACTGGATGCTTCTGTGTTTGAGACCATTTGTGCTACAGAAGATGAACTCAGGTGGTTTTGGTTTTTGATATCTAGGTGAAAATCAGATGAAAATCCAGAGCCCCAACAGAACTCTTGCTAAAACCCAGACAGAAAAGAGATCCTAGAGGTGTGCTTGTACAGCAATCACTGTATTGCTATGATTGGTGTATGAACTCTGGCTACTTGGGCTTTTGCCATGTCCCCAGCTCCAGAGCCTCAATGCTCCCATCAAGTACCAAGTCTCCATCAGCTCCTGAAGAGGATAATGAGCTTGAGGCAGACCAAGTTTTGGGCACCTTGCAGGAGTTTGCTGAGGGCTGTTCCAAAAGGGGTTTGGGTTAAATCACAGTGCTGAAACTGCGGACAGTCACGTTCAGGAGCCAGCTTCATGCACACGAGATTTCAGATGGTTTATGGAAGGGGTAATTTTTCAAGGCTAAGGAAATGCAACTGCAGAATGAAAATCTATTGTTGCTCCCTTAGCACAGCCAAAATAGGAAATCCTTCCCCACTTCAGACCACTGCATCCGCCAGGCAGACTTCCTCTCCTCATCCTTAGACCTCATTTCCAAGTCAATTCCAGGGAGAAGTTGGAAGACTGGGCTCAGTCCACTGATTAGGCGGGTCCCATGAAAATAAGGGACTGCAGGGCCTGGAAA
Source organism: Sitta europaea (assembly GCA_013400255.1). Classification (NCBI taxonomy): domain Eukaryota; kingdom Metazoa; phylum Chordata; class Aves; order Passeriformes; family Sittidae; genus Sitta; species Sitta europaea. Next base: position 15,844 of record VXBS01003882.1, on the reverse strand, counting down.
GAGTGCTCAAGGTGGCCAGATTGGACATATGAACTGATGAGATTTGGTCTGTTAGAGTCTTAAAAAATAAAAATATATATATATATATGTAGATAGATTGATATTGATTTCTTTTTCTTGCTTTTGCTTTTTTCTTTTTGTTCTTCTTTCTGGCCTGGGCCTTTCTGGTGTTTCTGTGTTTGTGAAGGCTTTTGTTTTCCCCAGCCCTGCGTCTGAAGAAGAGATCGAGTAGTCTGCTCTCGTTTTCAGGAATTTGTTTATTCGTTTGTTATCACATATTCATTCCCTGGCCTGCCACAGCTTTCTGCAGGCTGGTGCTCTCCTCTTTGGTCTTTCCTTCGTCGTCATCTTCTTCGTCTGTCATCTTTAGTCATCTGACTGCCCTTGGGAGGGCATATCTTTTATACAGAAAATTACGTGTACTTTATTTATAACAATCCTCCAATATCTACTAACTATGTTGTACAGTGTTCTTTTACTCTAAACCAATCTAAATGTGCCACACCACCACAGAAGATGGAGAACAAGAGGAAGAAGAAGAAGCTTAGGGACACACCCCATTGTCTCCATCTTTTCCCCCTGATCTCACATTGTAAAATCCTAAAATCTACTTTTACACCCCATGACATAATAATTATTATTCTATCTAAATTCTTGTTTATTATAATTCTTCCCAGGACACTCAGAAGGATTTTGTGATTCCCACATTGGTCATGGCAGGTACCTTGAATGGTCTCTGGGGAGAAGCAGGAGCTTCCATAAGTTCATTCAGTCAAAGCAGATACAGGGCCAAGGACCAATTCTAGCATATTATATCCATATAGGCCTGATGCTCAAATGAAAGCCACAATACAATGCTTGAAATTCCAGTTGGTCTTCAATATATATTAAGTGTTAAAGCTTATTTTGCTGTTAGAATTTTCCAAGCTGCAGATGTTCTGCAGTTTTCAAGTGGAAAATGGTCTGGTTTTCAAAGTTTTTTTGCCAGACACCTCAGCTGCCTATCTTCTGAGCTATCACAGTCACTGATTCCAAAGCAACCCTGGAGACAGTTTGCTCAGATCCAACCTCCACATCTGATTTCCTCCTTTATTTATTTTTTATTCAAAAGCTTGAACTGAAATAATATTTCAAAATCTTGAAATGCTTCAGGAAACCAACTGAATTTTCTCCACTCTAGTCAGAAAACTGGGCAGAAAGAGAAGGCAGCAAACTGAGTCTGCATGATTGAAGCTGAAACTCCAGCCTTGAGGCCTTCACTCACCAGGAGCAATGTCTGAGCATTGCAGAACAATATCTAATTGCAGATGTACTGAAATTAGCATCTTTAATAACCATGGTTTATTGAATATTTCTTCTGCTGTAGTACCAGATTACTTAAAACATGGACTATGAGTCTGATGCTGTAAATCATAGAATCACAGAATATCTTCAATTGGAAGGGACCCACTCAAGTCCAACTCCAAGCCCTGCAGAGGACACCCCAAAACTCCCATCCTGAGAATGTTGTCAAAACAGTCCTTGAGCACTGGCAGCCTTGGGGCCATTACCTGGGGAGCCTGTTCAGTGCCCAACCACCCTGAGTGAAAAACTTTTTCCTGGTATCCAAACTAAACTTCCCATGACTTAGCATCATGCCATTCCCTAGAGTCATGTCATTGGTCACAAGAGGGAGGAGATTCACACCTATCCCTCTGCTGCCCTTCATGATGATGTTGAAGATTTTTATGAGGTCTCTCCTCAGTCTCCTCTGGGCTGAACAGACCAAGAGACCTCAGCTGCTTCTAATAGAGAGCCTTAAGGCCCCTCACCATCTTTGTAGCCCTCCTTCAGATGCTCTCTAATGACAATGTCTTTTTCATTTCATGATTCCCAAAACTACCCCCAGGACTTGAGGTGAGGCTTCCCCAGAGCAGAGCAGAGCAGCACAGCAAAATCCCCTCCCTTGTCCAGCTGGTGATGCTGTGCCTGATGCCCCCCAGGGCATGGATGTCCATCCTGGTTGTCAGGGCACTGCTGACTCATGTTCAACTGGCTGTGGACCAGGAACACCAGGTCCCTATCTACAGATGCTCTCCAGCCTCTCATTCCCCAGTCCATACGCAGATCCCTGTCCCAGCTGCAGAATTTGCTTACACACAGAATCAGAATGGGACAGTTTGTAAAGCATCACAGTGGGTCATCTGGTCCAACCTTTCTCCTCAAGCAGGGTCATGCTAGAGCACATGGCACAGGGTTGTGTCCAGACAATTCTGGAATATCTCAAGTGAGGGAGACTCCACACCCTCTCTGAGTGATCTGCTCCATGCTTGGTCACTGTACAAGAAAGAAGTTATTCTTCATGTTCAGGTGGAACTTCCTGGGCATCAGTTTCTGCCTGTGGCTTCTTGTCCCATTGCTGGGCACCATCGAGCAGAGCCAGGTCCATCCTCTGATCCCTCTCAGCAGACACTGACAAACATTGATGAGGTCCCCTCTCAGTCATCTCCTCTTGAGGATGAACAGCCCCAGCTCCCTCAGCCTTTCCTCTTAAGAGAGATGTTCCAGTCCCTTCATCATCTCTGCAGCCTCTGCTGGACCTCCTCCAGGAGCTCCATGTCTCTCTTGCCCAGAGAAGCCCAAAACTGGACACAGCACTCCAGATATGCCTCATAAGGGCTGAGCAGAGGGACAGGATGACTTCCCTTGACCTGCTGTCAATGCTTTATTTTCCTAATGGCCACTGTGATTGCCCCATTGGCCCATTGGCCTTCTTGGCCCCCAGGGCTCTGCTGGCTCAGGGACAGCATGTTGTCCACCAGGACCTTGAGGTATTTCTCCACAGAGCTATACCCCCTTGCATGTGAACTCTGCTTTGGTACATTATTACCATAAAGAACAAGCATGAAAACTGTTAATCTAACAGTTCTGATTTTAAAGGAAGTTCAGGCTTGGGTCTGAACATGCGATTTGTGGCTTGTGGCTGTTTTCAAAAAGAAGCATCACAGGAGCACAGCATTCCTTGCCAATACTTGTTTTGAGCTGTCTGTGAAATCTTGGCGCCATGTCCCAAGAACACTGTATGGAAATAAAGCTTTGTTTATTCTACTTTTGTGGGGTCCCCATGGAAGTGATTGTCTGCCTGGCCAAATCTGTAACTCTGGCTGCTTGAACACCATCATCACATAGACAGCATTGGGGGGAATAACTGTAGGTTGTTATCCAAATAATGTGCAAGAGTTTATTAATGGAGAGATGTAGCTGAGGCTGTTCTGATTGACGGCAACACAGCCAGGACAAGAGGGAAATATGACCCCCTACTCATGGTGGGTTCAAGCCTCAGGTCCTGTGTGTAGGCTGACCCCAGGAACTCCATTTCTCACACAATGGAGGGGAGAGATCAGCCTGAAAACCCTCTCCTCTTTCCTCCTGCTGCTGTAGCTTTGTCCTTGTGGCTGGTATTATGGAGGCTGCAGACTGTGCACACTGGTGTCTATGTGTGGAGAGGAACAGGAAACACGAGAATAATGCCCTGACCAGGTGAGGTTGGAAGACAAGGTCTTCATTTAGTTAGGATGAACCTGCCTTGGTTGCCCGCCCAGGCACTGTTCACATGTGCCCAGCCATCAGAGAATGGGCAGATGGAAAGAAAATGAGTGACAAATCTCTCCAGACAGGAGGTCCCCCAGCTGCAATGAGACAGTAGGTTCCACGTCCTGAGAGGTCTCTAGCAGATCATTCCCAATATCTGGAACAACAGGAACAACAACATTGCCCTAAGCAATGAGAGGAACAAGCCTTGCATGTTGCTTCTGTGGACTCAGAAAAGGAAAGGCACAAATGGATGCTCCTGAGAAAGCACTGGAATGCCTTTGTGATTAAATGGCATCTGCACGATACCTTTCCCTGGCACTGGAGACAGCTTATAAACTGCCTTCCCCTTCCAAACACACAAATTATATGTTCAGAATATCTGTGGCCCCAGATATTGCTGGGTGTTATCTGTGTCTGTCCCGGCTCTGCCTCTACTTCCCAGGTAGAACAAAGGGAAGACCTTGGCACAGATCTGCTCAGCAATATCTTCTTGTTTTGGGCTAGTCTTCAAGCTGTAGGTGACTAGTGGCAAGGATTCAGAGAGGGGAGCTTAGTTTTGGAGTTATGGAGAAGTTTATTTTATCCCATCTGGTTGGGATAGCCTGCTCTGGCAAAGTTCCAAACAAAGAGCCCCAGGGGGGCCAGGGTACATCACCTTTTGAAGGGGGGCAGAATTCAGGGAGGATTTGACTCAGGACCAATTAGGTATAGACAAGGGGTGGCTTTTGAACAAATTAGCCAACTGTAAAACAAATTAGGAAGCAGCAGGAGGGGGTTATCTAACTTTGGTCCAATCACTTTAAACATGAAAGAATTTTTCCAGACAAAGAAATACCACAAAGTAACGGACAAAACTATGCAGGAAGGGGAGAGTAAATGAGGAATAAGGTGTGTGTGTGTGTGTGTGTGTGTGTAGAAATATACAGTAAACCATTTAACAATACAAGAATTTTAAAACTTGAAAAAGCACACTACCACACCCAGATGTGTCCCAAGGTTGTTTAGGCTGGTGCTTGTTGGGCTAGGGACCACTGGCAATTTAACAGATGAATCTAGTACTTGGGAACTGGTGACCTGTTCAGATGGAGTCACTACAAAAAGGCAAAATTGTACTGCTGCAGTCACTGGACAATAAATGTGCAATAAATGGTGAGTTTGGATAATATGGAATCATAGATTGGAATCAGAGAATATCCTGAGTTGGAAGGCACCCACATGGATCATCAAGTTTATCTCCTAAACATGCACAGACCATCAGTACAACTCCACCATGTACCTGAGAGTGTTGCCCAAACACATCTCTAACTGTGACAGGCTTCATGTTGAGGCTACATCCCTGGGGAATTTGGGTCTATGGACATAATCTCCAAGTTGCCTCAGGCTATGCAGCTCCAGAGATGCAGTGTGCTGATCCCTACATGTGGCTTAAAAACAAAATCCCAAGTAAATATATAATCAGGATGATAATAAATTCACTGAGTGGTAAATCAAGATGTGGTTGAGAAGTTACTCTTGTTCGTTTTCCTCTGGACATAGACAAGGCCCATCAATATGAATATCAGCTTTGCTGTCCTCGCTGTAATAGGTCATCTGAAGAGAAAAGGCTGGAAGACCATGTTTAGGCAACATCTCTGATATTTATGTAGGTCATAGGAGATACAGTGTTGGACACATTTACCCTCAGTACCTCACACCTGGTGTTGGACACATTTCTAGCAGGTGTGACAGGCTACATGGCAAATCCTTCTGCTCTTTGCAGCTACAAGGGGAAATGAGTTTAAAATGACCTGAAAATAAACCCCACCAAAGGTGAATGAATATATCCTCTCCAGATTTTCACCTTCTGGCCTCCTCTGCTATCCCATACTGGCATTGTGTAGGAAAAGGCACATCCAATGCTGCAGCGGTTGTTTTTATGTTGCCCTGTATTTGCTGTAAGAACTTGTCCTAGAAAAACATTTTGCTCTTGATTTTGTACAGCTCACACAGTTTCAGCAGAGTTTATAGAGAGGAAGAGGACACATGGAGGCCTCCCTTGTCTCTCCAAGCTGGAAAAAATATTTTACTATAGTCCTATTATTTTCATGCCAAAATATTTTATCTGAACTAAATTTTAATCAATCACAGGAAAATCTTCAGCATTAAAAAGACCAGCTACAGACAATGGAAAAATGAGCCACTGTTCACTTCTGTAACACCAAACACAAGGTTTTTTGCTGCATATGTCACTGCATACAGATGTATGTATGTATACATTCATATAAATATACATATACATACATATATACATATACATATATACATACATATAGAAATAGATATGCATATTAATCAGCACCCATTCACCACAAGAGGGCAGGCAGAGAATATGAAAATCAGTTGTCCCATGTGTTCCCTGCACATGCCAATGAGCAAATCATTCAGTGGCCAGAAAATATCACCAGTGTTTTCTCTAAGTCATCTCCAATGACTTTCTCATTATAGAATCATAGAATAGTTTGGTTTGGAAGGCACCAAAGCCATCTAGTTCACTCCCCCTGAACTGAGCAGGGACATCTTCAACTAGGTTGAGCCTTGTCCAGCCTGGCCTTGAACACTTCCACGATATGACAACCAAGGCTTCTCTGGGCAACCTGTGCCAGCGTTTCACCATCCTCGTGAAAAATGTTTTCTTAATATCTAAACTAAATATCCATCTTTTAACTTAAAACCATTAGCCCTTGTTCTAGTGCAATAGGACCTTCCAAAAAGTTTTTATCCTGAATCTCAACCCTTACAACAACCTCATAGTGCACAGTTTTTGTTTTCTTTATTTGTTTAGAATTTCTCTGCATTTTTCAAGGACAAAATGGTCTGAGCTAAGAGTGGTTCATCCTGGGAAGAAAATGTCACAAGTGAAAGGTGAGAAACTTCCTCAGTTCTGTGGCTAAAACCTCTTTCATGCATGTGTGTTGGCATGTGTGTGTCTGGAGAAAGCGAGAGGTCAGTAGTAGCTGTAGGTCTACCCACTTTTCATTAGGCATTAAGTGGGTATTCACTTATGTATGGTAAAAGGACTGGTCCCTTGTCAAGAACGTCTTACCTGAGAGCTGAAATGACTGAGATCTAAACCTATCATGGATAGGTTTGTCCATTCTCATAGTCCTGAGTCCTGGGAACAGCTGATTTAATCCATTTAGTTGTGAAAATGGATTTTTCATTTGTGTGTGCTATCAGCAAGAGGGACCTTTTGAAAATGTCCAATGAGCAAAGAAGTGCTTCTCTTCTTTTTACTTATGATATGGAGAGGATAAAAATACAGTAATCTTGATGCCAGAGAGCCCATCCAAAGAAGCAGACCCCTTCATCCAGGAGATGCTTATAATATGGCATTGGCAGACCTTCTAGATGGGCCATGAGATCTGTAAGGATCACTGTCTAAAACACAGTGCCTTTGACCTGAGGAGGAAGAGGGGTGTACAGTCTAACCCCAGAAGCTGCATCCCAATTTCTTAACAAAGATCTTTACAATTTTGTATGAGGTCATGCTTTATAGGGGTACTGAGGCTCTTCATGGAGAAGCCTGTTCAGGGCTTTGCTCAGTGGGATTATGGATGTCACACCCTCAAAGCAACAACAGAATGGCAGAATCACTTATAACATTTCTAACACATTCAGAGATACCATCTCCGACTGGCTTCTCTCAAGGAAACCTGGAAATTGTTGTAAGGAATTGTTACCTTTAAACTGGGCTGAAAAACTGGGATTTACACCAGCAAGAGGTACATCCACAATCAGCAAAACAAAATCTCCAAATTCTTTGTTTCCTGACTATGAGAGAGACTAATTTCCCTTGATTTTCAGTCTGTGTCTGCGTTAGTCATTCACTGCTCCCTTTTTCACAGGAGAAAGTAGGAGCTCCTTGTGGATGACTCATCTGCTGGAGAATGAGATAAATCACTAGCAAGAAGAGCTTCTATTTTCCTCCACGAGCTGTGGAGATTATCAGAATCTGTGTCCTTTGATAGATACAAACCTTGTACACGTCTGCATTTGATCAGAGATATCACATTTTTTCACCTATGACATCATTCTGGAGTTACAATTTTCTATGATAAAAAGAAGACCATGAGTTTACTCAGCTCTTCAAACCTGCTGCTATAACTTCAACCTGTCAGGCAGCTGGTGATACATATTTGAGCATATTTATTTGTGCTTCTGTGTTGCCCATATTTCACCATTCCAGTGCACTAAACTTCCTAGTGGAAAAGTAGCCTGTGCACTGTCTCTGAAGTTTTTCCTGAGTGCATCCCACCTCTGAAATCTAGAGGTGCTGTTCAGCAGTGAATTAAGTTTCAGTGTTTGGAAAAATCAGATAGATGAGCAGGATTGTTTCCTTCAGATTGTCACCCTGTGTCTGCTTTCTTAGTCCATTGAAATAACTCCAACATTCCCCTATGTCTATCAGTGTATCCCCAGCTTCATTCTTTGGTCCAAAGGGGTTGTTATGATGCCTTAGGATTTTAGCCTTCATATTTTTCAAATCCTGTACTGCATTAGTGCATAAGTCTAAACTCTATATAAAGTGTTAGTTAACTGTCTTCGCATTTTGGTCTGACAAAACAATCCCTTTAGGCCTGAAATCCAAGGACACCCTACAGCCTCAGGCCCTGAAAAGTCTAAAAACTGAGTTGGGGGGCGCAAACTGGGGATATGTGACTTCTTTACCTTAGCCATAATTAGGGGATTAACCCCATATATGTAAATGGACCAAACTTATAATTGTCTGAAAAACTTGTGATCATCATTCATCTTTGGTGTAGCCTCTCTCAGAGGCTTTCGACTGCCCAAGGTGTAACTATTTACACACAGGGTGTGCCTTTAATACCTACTTTTCATTCTCTTAATCATGTCTAGCCTCTGTTCTAGGTAGCCACTCCAAGGCATCAGTTAGATGGTGCAGATACTTTTCTCCTCCTACAGTACATTCTACCTGAAGCAGTACACACAGGGACAATCGTAACAGACTTCACAGCAAGGACCATGCTTAGGGTATAACCTTCATGAAAAAAAAATCCCAAAATATGTCATTGGGGGTGGAGGTTATCTTATTCAAGAAAAGCCAATTCACTCTGCAGGAAGCAGAGGCAATTTTGAAATAACACACCTGTGAGCTATAAAAAGAATGATGACATAGTGATGGAACAAGGGCTTGTTATGGGAAGGATCAAAGGGCTTATGGAACATGACAAAAATAGAGCATTATACCAATTTCTTCTCTCCCTATGATTATGATTGCAATTTTCTTTTCTTTTCAGTTCTTGACTAAAAAAAACAATATAGAAGGATCAAAATCACACTCTCAGCCAATTGTGTTGAAATCCTTTTTTGCATCATCTGAAAATTACCTTGTACATAGAGTGACAGTAATCCTTTCACTATAACTTTCCTCCAGTAAGACATCACCTAGCCAAAATAAAGAGGTGGAAAGGAGGGGCAACAAAAAGGGAAAATTGATTATTTCAATGGTGTTTGATACTGGTTTAAACTGATTTTCTTAAGGTCTGAGTCAATAGCAGGGACTGAAAATGCCAGACATGAATGACATTCATTCCCCCACCCAAAAGGAAACCAAGAGAGGGGAGGATGGATGATAATTCACACTTTAAAAGGAGCAGGAGGTTTAGAGTGAAACATGATCTGTAACCCCATTAGCACAGACAACAGAGGAAACTTCTGCTACTTGTTTGGCACAACCTGATTCATAGATCCTCCTCATATTGCAGTGGTAGAGCAGAGATATGAGAAATATTTGCAGTAGATCAGTCTCATTTGTGTGCATTTCAAGATAAATCAGGTTTGTCCCATGGAGCACTTTCCCAAACCTGCTGATTAAGCTTTGGGATGTTCAAACACAGGCTAGAAGATGTCCCTGGAGGTAGTTGTGGGCAGAAAAAGTGGTGGGCAGATAGTAGTGGACAAAAACACCTGAAATCTGGGTTTCATGCAGGCTGCCTCCAACCATCTGAGCTGGCAGACAAGTGCAAGTGAGGCAAGAGTTCCCTGTCCTTATTTCCATCTCCTTCAGACATTTGTCTGGAAGCTCTGTTTGCAAGTCATACCTCAAAGTCTTGATGGCCAGTGGTGTATGTCTGAGGTCCACAAGGGATGGAAAATAAAACCAGAGGACCCTGGAGACAGTTTTGGCCCCTCACAATTCACATGCATATCCCATTTGCCCCATTTCAATCCTCCAAAAATTATGAGACTCTGAAACTCCTGGGATATGAGTTTACTCGTCTGGAAGTTTTGGCCATGTGTTTTTCCTCTCCCTTTTCCTTTATGGCCTCATGACCCAGCAAACCCCACATCTGGGGAAATGTTTCCATCACAAATTATTTGTATTATCTTCTGTGGTCTCTCAGTCTGTGACCTCTTAATCTGCAGAAGACCCCTGTTGAGAACCAGAATAGCTGCAGTTATGGTGTTGGCAAAGAGGCTGGAAGGGCCTTTGTATGGGTTCTACAGAGATATTTTATTCCAGCCACGTGCTCTGAGAGTCCAGGGTGAAAAAACAAGCTTAAGGACAGGGTCCAGGTTCAAGTATAGGGTTCAATGTGCTGAGAGAGCATGAGGGTCCAATTATTAGGGGGCATGGGGGCAGTACAAAGTCAGGGTTAGGATGTGGAGGCCAATGGGAAAATAACGAGGAAGTGACTGAGGGACACAGGGACCGTGAGGGGACTAACAGGACCCACTGAGGGAAGAGAACAGGGATAACATAGCAGGATATCCTGTGAGAGAAATCCTTTGTGTCTCCTTAACTTGGGGAATGTCTCCAGGCCTTCACAGGCCCCTGTCACCAAAGCCACCTCATCTTTATCCTGCAGCAGTACCTTACTTACAGGAGTTTCCACAATATCTGCCACTCCAAGTGATGTACAACGTTCCAAAGCACTCCACAAATGTACTGAGCGCTGTGAACTTTGCATGCTTGCTTAATTTTGTCTCATTGCCCACCAGGGAATCAAGCAGTGCCTGGGGACCCTGTCACCTAAAAGTGAAAAGATGAGCCAGGACTGTGCCCAGAACTGTGCTCATCCTTCAAATCACTGATGCAGCTGACTGCTTCATAGCTGGTCATATCTGTCTGGGTGAGTGTGAAGTGTCCCAGGAGAACGGGACATGTGTCTTTTACCCTTCTTTTGGGATGAGTTTCAAGCTACTTGGGTCACTGGTAGCTGATTTGGAGCTGGCTAAGGTATGTCTCTTTTGCAGTGTTACATGGAGCTGTCTGCATCTTGCACAGAAAATGTCTTCATGGCCTGATGTGAGGAGGACCTGAGGAAGATTATAGCTAGGACCACAGGGCACTGAGCCGAGCCTAGTCCAGGGAGATTTCAAGAGCAGCTTCTTCTTCAACTTCAGCTGTAGACACGGTACCTGAGAGTTGTAGTCACCATATGATGTGACTGATATGAGACAGGAATCACTGCTGGCTAGGACAACTTCCCTGTTTTGCTCACCACCAGCATCAGCACCAAGACAAGCCAAAATCCCAACATGTGACACATCATCATATTCCCAGCATCAAACTTCCCTCAACACCGGCAGGAATAGAATATGGGGCCAGAGCAAAGCTCTTGGACCTCTTGTTCCTCATGTTTGTTTTTTTTTAAAGAACAAACTATAATCGGAGCAGAAGGAAATGGAGCATAAATATTAAACTTTGTTTAGTCTTGGATAATATAATTTATAATTATAGTTGGGCATCCTGTTGACATGATACAACCGATTTTAAGAGTGAGGTGAGCACATGGTCAACTTCTAACCTTTTGCAAGTGATTAAAAACTGCCAGTTCTTTTCTTCAGTTCTTTTCTTCTTTCTTTTGTCTTCTTATACCTTTTTTTTTTTTTTTTTTTTTTTACCTTTTTAGTGTGATTTCTAGAAAGCCACTGGGCTAGCATCAGTTCAAGATAATGATACTTAGAGTGGCAGTGATGTCTTGGAGGATCTCAGCAGCTGGAAATTTTGCTTTCTGTTCATGCACTTCTGCTTCTCTTCATGCCAGCTCCACCAACCAAGCCTGTTCACCTGTACTATGGAAGAGTGGGAATCCCATGAGACTTGGAGGTTAAGGAGATGGTGAAGATTGACTTTGTGTATCCAGCACTAACCTGTGGACTTCTTGTTTTGAAGTGGTGTTTGCTAATTGCCACATCCTTCTAGCCTAGTACAGAAGAATGTAGAACTTGTGCATGGCAGATACCAGCAGAAATTATTGCACTGGTGGTTCCAAGCAGTTATAAAGGTAAGTTCCTACAAGTCACCAGGTTGTGGTGTCCCTCCTAAAGTCCTCAGGTTCTTTCATGGAGTATGCATGGGTACATCAGTGTTGTCAGATAACTTGGCTTCTCACATCAATCACATCGAGGGTTAGCTCTTTCATGAGAACCCTTCCCCACCAAACCAGACTGTTCTCTGCAAGCTGGGTGTAGTCTTTGGGTTTTCTTCAGGGCCTGGATCAAGTTGGTTGCTTCTGCTCTGCACAGTCCTCCTACATTATTCTACAGCAACTTTGCACACTGTCCCCACCTTATTCAGGACACTCTAAAATAAAGTGAAACAACAATCTCAGGGCAGTGGGGTCACTATCCAGAGGTAGGTAACTGAGTGTTACACACCTGGACATGTCCAACTTCCCCTAGAGAAGGGCGGGGTTTGTGTGGATCAGGCCAGGGATGTTGTCTCTGAAAATAAACCTTCTAATTTGTTTTAGTATAGTGGAGTCAGTTCTCATGAATTGTAAGATAAACAAGAATCATATTTACATTCCTTTGTAAAAGATATCACCTGATGGACTTCTCAAGTGACCAGTGAAGATGGAGAGGTGGTAACTTCTCTGTCCAGTCTCTGATCACTGTCCAGAAACTTATATATACGAGGTCAACAATAAACTAGAGACTTCCTTTCTTCTTCTCTGCCTGAACACCTGTTGTGTGTGTTACTGTGTGTTTCTGTCTACATCACAGTAATACAGGGATCACTCCCTGGGAGAGATATCTTTAGTGGGAGAGATGTAACTGGAAAAGCCATCTGCACTTAGGTGTCACCGGGAATAAATCATAGGCTGACCCAAGTTTCTGCTACCCACACACCAGAGATGGAATCTAACAGCAACAGGATCTGTGGGAATTATTTCTGCTGCTTCCATGTAGTCCAAAATTTCATGTTGGGAGACTTCCTATCCTTTCTGTGATGGACTATTTTCCTATTAGCCATGCACCACCTAGGAAGTACAGTTGTAGCTCCGTCTCTAAGCAGCAGGTCCATAGTGATCCTTCAGGCTTGGCTACCTCTGACATCAAGCTGGCCATCAGGTTGTCCTGCTCTGGTGACAGGAGGGAATACAATATATGCTTGTTCCTTGGTGAACTCCCTTTGCCAGTCCATCCAAATAGACTATTGTGGGCTATGAGATGGGTTGGCCCACAATAATAATAGCAACTACAACAATAACAACAGCAACAACAACAACAACAATGCATATACAGCTACACCTGTACATAGGCTATAGCTGAGGCAGTAATAAAACCATTACTGTTTCCTTTGTTACCATTATGGACATGTTGCTATTAAATTGATTAGTCTTATTACAATCTTATTGCAACACTATGAGCAAAGTGTATTTACTGAGATATTTAACAAACCACGTTTTTCACATCTGTAGATGTTTTAATCTTGAATCTCCCAGTATGGTGCAGTTCTGAAATAACTCTGACTCAGAGGTGCTGGTGTGCTACAGAGAATGAACCTGTTGCAGAGAAGGAAAAGCTGGAGCCTGCAAATCTTTAGCAGAATTCACAAAGTTGTTTGGCACATGGTATAAAAGATGCAGTTTTCAACTGATTTTAATAAGCAGATCTGGAAGAGTGGGAAGAATTGATGCTGTCTGGGAGAAGTGAGCCAGCAACTCTTTTTTTTTTTTTTTTGTTGAAGATTATTGGCCATTGTTGCACATCTAAGTGGAAAGGGGACAAAACACATGATGCTGAAGGAAAACCTCTCCTCTGAGGGAGATCAGTCAGTTGAGATGTTCTCCGAACATGCAGGGGAGAAGGTGGGAGGTTTGTAGTGGTCCTTGGGATGTTTTCTTGGATCCCTGGTGCTTGTGGGACCTCCCCAGCTGGGTGGCCTAGGGGAAGTCTTAGCTTGGCTGATGAAGCCGAGACTCAGGTTGATCTTAAGACATCCACTGAAGAGCTGGCAAAACCCTGTCAGAGGTTTACAGCGCTGCAAGCAAACACGCAGAGCCAGTGATCACCTGTGCAGATATCAGGACATGTGTAAGCAAATGAAGACAACACAAACAATGTGCATGTCCCCCACATACTTACACAAAAGCATTGCATCTGAAATAAAACGAAGCTTCACACCCAAAGTAAAGAAAGCAAAATTCATCCCACAGCCCTTCTTAGAAAGTATGTGCGTTATTACACATTCAAGCATTAAATTGAATTTTTCCTTTCCCCCAAGGCTGTGTTCAGCCATCACTCTGCTGTGCCATGAAGACACAAATGACCTGTTGGTACACCAAACATGATGTGCTTGCCCCACTCCCATATACCCTTTTCCTACACACCCCATCCTGCATGGACTTGAAATGTAAGGTTTGCAGCCAACTCAGTGCCCCTGATTCACACCAACCCCTGAGAATCTCCAGGCTGACAGCTGTGGGACAGGCACAGATGATTTCATAGATAAGTACATGTCCCTAAAGCCTGTGGAAGGGATTTTTTGTGGTGTCAATATGAGAGGAACATAATTACCAGTTGAGAAACTGCAGGAAACAAACCAAGGCTGATTGAACAAAATGGAAAATAAGGAGAAGCACAGAGGACACACATATTTTAAAAGTATTACAGAGATATGTATTCACTTGCTCTGGGGAGCTTGGGAATATATGAGTTTATGACTGCAAAGGAATTAATTCAAAGACTAGTCTATGGGGAGTTGCTTTTTTCCCTGTGACTTCAAACTTCTCTTGGCACTTGCAGAGTTTTAGTCAGCTGGCGTGCAACAGAGGTATGACTTCCCCAAGGAAACTCTTCCTCTGCCTGCGCTGGAAAGGCTGATGAGAGAGTTGGGGGAAAAAAAGGCTGCAGGCAGATACAAAACCTCCTCCTCCTCCAGCCACAAAGCAGGTATGTGGAGATGTGTGTGAACCCAGGAGCCTTCTGGAAAGTTGCACTTTCAACTGTGGGAGAAATGAGGGCTCTGGTGACTTTGAGCTGCAGCCTTTAAAACTAACACAGATGAGGAAGGTACTGTATAAATAAAGTGTTCTGTGTTTATGAATAGGCTGAGGAACTGACAAAACGTGCTGTGTAGATGGCTCTATCCACCCAGTTTTATATTTAGTCCATCAGGGACTTGCACTGTGTGAGTTAGATCATTTATATTAAGGAGGCACCATTTAGTTTATAATAGTACAGTTGTCATACACCATAGTTGTTATTATTCTTTGTGTTTGCAGGAATAGAAGATGGGGAGATAATTGGTTTATTTCTTTCTTCACAGGACTTCAGTCTATTTATGTTATTACTGCATTTTAGCCTTCTGAACTAGAAACACTGCAGAGATCAGCATTGTACACTAATTAAATGCCACTCACTCAGCTTTCTGACACTGAATCCTAATATAGCTTTGGGCAAATCACACAGTCCCTGGGTAAAATAGGCAAAATGCTGTTCGGCTTGTCTGCTCTTCTTCCTGTCAGTGCTGTCATTGACCTCTGCCTGTTGGAGCATGAGGTGTGAGATTGCAGGGTTATTTTGCTGCTCTTAAGATCCTGACAGCTTGAATGTTACCTTGGGTGAATGATGATTTTCGGATTTTTTTTGCTGCACCTGGACTGTTATAATGAGAATGAATGTTTAGGCGATATTTGGAAGTAGTAAGGTGTCTTAGTTTAGAAGACAGGTATCGCTAAGGACAAACAGGACCCTCTCTTGAAATGAAGAATGAAAAATAAAGAAAAGAAAACAAACAAAACAAAACAAAACAAAAAAAAACCACCCAAAACCTCCTCTATCCGAATTGTTCTAATTTTAGAATTAACGGGCTCTCAGGCAAAGATGTGAGGATATGGATAACAGTTCTTTACTTGCGTTTAGCAAGGCAAAACAGAACAACAATAACTATAATATGAACAACAGACAGAACCAGGGAAAAAGTCACAGTATTTTTCTGCCACTGGCACTCTTTCCTCCATTGGTGCAGTTACTGGCA
>VXBS01003881.1:26517-47645 GCA_013400255.1 Sitta europaea | reverse complement strand
GGGCTGTGCCGGCACCTGCAGGGGCCAGGCCAGGCACAGCCCGGGACTGCCTCCTCCTCCTCGCCACAAAGCTTTGGGAGTGCTCCGGAGCATCGGTACCCGGTGTGGGGAGCAGCATCCCCGCCTGGCCAAGGAGCTGAGCTTTGAGCTCTCTCCCCATCCAGAGCATTCCCCGATTATCCAGCCGGGTGGGCGCAGGGGCCGGGATTCCTTCCCCTTCCAGGGCGTTCAGGCTCTGCCTGGCTGTCAGTCCAGGGTGTGGCTGCGCAAATGAACTTACTCTGACTTAATTAAACTCCTCGGAGCTGGGAGACAAGCAGGGGGAGCGGTGTGTCTCTGGCTGGAGCAGTGAGTCACATCTCAAAATGCCGGCGCTTATCGCGCCCCATGGCAGCGGCCGTGACTCAGCCCTGAGCCGGGCTCTGCCCCCGGCCACAGCCCTGGCCTCATGGACAGGCCTGGCAAGCACTGCCCACCGTCCACACTTCTGCAGTATCCCTGCTAATGCAAGAACTGCCAAGGCAATGTGGCTCGCTCTGGAAACGCTCTCCGAACAGCTGGGCACAAGGGCTGGGAGAGCCGGGTGGAGCTGGGGTGACCTCGCAGATCCCTTCGGCTGGGGTTTGGGAATGGCACAGAAGGGACTGCCAGGAGCAGACACCTTGCTGGGGATGTGGAAGCAGCTCGGGGGGAGCGCTGTGACTCAGACTTCCCTCTAAAGCACGGCTGTGCTTTTTATCTGGGATTTGCTTCTCGTATCTGTCCGAGCTGACGGGCTCGCTGTGGGCAATCTGAAATCCCCTCAGCTTTGGTGCTTTCTGGAAGTTTAAAAAAAAAAAATGCCCTTCCACTTGTCTCGTGGGGAAGCATCAGCTCCCAGGGGCTGTTGGTGAGTGAGTGTCACCTCTGCTGAGTGACTCAGTTCCTCCTCTGAGCGCTCGTGTTCCTGAATTATATCTGGGCAAAGGCTTCAGGCCGAGGTGGAGCCCCACAATCCAGCTCCCTCTCAAAAGTGGGAGCACCCCAAGAGCAGAAGGGTGTCGTTTCCAGCCTGTGTCAGCTCTGGAAGGTGCAGGGCTGAGTCAGAGCCCCGGCAGCTCTGTGGAAGGCGCTTTCTGCCGGGCGGGAAATGGGGTGTGCGGGGGGTTGTCCAGGAAGTGGCTCTGCTCTTGCTTAAGAACAGGTATCTCTGGCCTCCTTAAGAAAGGAGGGGGGAAAAAGTCAAGATGTGAGTCACTGCTGAGTCTCACGGTGGTTTAACAGGCTCTGGCCCCTGCTTTGCCTCAAGTTTTCCCTTCCAGAGGCTGCACTTCACTCCTCTGTTCCTATTTTTTTTTTTTAGTTGCATCTTCCAAGGCAGCTTTAGTTAGGAAAAATGCTTCAGCAGGGTTTAATGGGTGTCCTGTGAGATGGAAATTGGTGATGCTTGGAAATTGGTAACACTTGAAACACACTGTTTTTATTAGAGGTTTTCAGGTGAGAGCAACCCCCAGGGGTGCCACCAACAGCTCCTGGATCCGTACAGGATCCCTGTGCTGCTCAGTGACTGAAAACTCCCTTGGGGGTTAAACAGAGAAGAGGAGGGAGCCAAGGTATAGAAAAGAGCCTGAATTCCTGGCTGGGAGAGTGGGGAGGCCCTGGCACAGGGTGCCCAGAGAAGCTGTGGCTGCCCCTGGATCCCTGGAAGTTTCCAAGGCCAGGCTGGACTGGGCTTGGAGCAGCCTGGAACAGTGGAAGGTGTCCCTGCCCATGGCAGGGGGTGGGACAGGATGAGCTTTAAGGTCCCAGCTTGAACCATTCTGGGATTTTATGATGCTGTGAACTCCTAAAATTATCCCCAGGCTTGTGCCTAGAATGGATTCCTTGTTTGATTTTCCACTGCCAGGACCAGGCACTGGCTCCATCCCGAAGTTTCAGGAGGGGAGGTTTTCTCCCTCATCATTGCAAGGCATGAAAACTTGCAGAAAGCTGCAGCAAACACTGCATGGCATCCAATGACTGTTGAGCTGTTTTATGAGAATGAACTTTTATTTCACATTTTGGGGGGGAAAGGAGAAAGCTTCTGTAGTCACAGGTGAGTAGGACATGGCTGGGAGACCTCAGAAGCAAGGGAAGCAATTTCCCAGGATTATCCTGGATTGTAGCTGAGCTCCAGCAATTCTCATCCCACGAGGGTCCAGCAAAGGAAGGCACCTGCCTGGATCATGGCTGCAGGGCACAGAGACGAGCAGAGGGAAGCATCCAGTGCCAATCCAGCTCCCAAATCCCTCTGCCATTCCTGCAAAGCTGCCATTGGGGAAGGAACTCGTTCCATGAAGGCTGGGAGCTCCAGGGTCTGACAGCTCCTAACTGGGCAGCCCCGCTGGCTTGGAGTGCTTGCTCCAAGGGAGACTTTGCACTTTGTGTGTGGAATGTGGGATTGCAAAGTCCCTGAGCTGCTGCTATTTGTTATTTTTGCCCCGAGGAGCTTTGTCCCTTTTCCCCTAGGAAGCAGGGGCTCCTGTGGAGCAGCATGGCCCCACGGCTCCGTTGGAGTGGGATGTGCCTGCAGTTATCCCATTAGCCCAACATCTGCCAGGATGCCTTTCCCCACAGGGGCTGGATTAGGCTGGAACTGACCCAGCTCTCCAGGCAGCTTTTCCTATCACGAACTTGAGGCTTTCAGGCTGCTGCCCTGGCTGTAACCAGCCCCAGCACCCGCCTCACCCAGCTGAGCAGGAGCTTTGGCAGGCCAGCAGGGAGCTGGCTCTACCTTTGCCTCCAAAGAATGTCTGTTAAGTGTTCAAATTCCATCCTGTATACTCTGGAGCTACTCATATTTTCAATATAATGAGTTTTTTGGGCTGTGATGACTCAGAATGGGCCAGCTTTCACATCAGCACTGAAAATAGAAGCATTTGGGTAGGGAGGTGAGGGGCAGCAGCGTGACAGACGCTGCTGGTGTGCTCGGAGGCTCCTTGCTGCCTGACACAAAGGTTTGGGATGAGCTTCCCTGGTCTCTGCTGGCTGGAAGAAGAGCCAAGCTCAGCAAGGGCCGCTGTGGAAGCCGCTGGCCCCCGGTGCTGCGCTGTGGAAGGAGCTGAATCGCTGCCAACGAGCTGTCCCTGGATCTCTGGCTCATCTAACAACCTTGGAGTCGTTAATGAATCCAAAGTCCTCCAGCCCTTGCCTCCAAACATTTTGAGGATGTGGCATTTGAGAGCCAGGGTCACCATCCGGTGCTCCTGGGCTGCTCCTGCTGCTCTCCTGCAGCTCTGCTTTGGATCTGCTCCTGGCCACGTTGGCTGCAGCGTTGTGACTCTTTAGGGAGGGCTGGGAATATTGCAGGGAGTAGGGCAGAGGAGTGTTCTCCTTTAAGGAATGCTGCCTGCAATCTCAGGATCTCGGCTCCTGCCCTACCTGTTTGGCTGATGCCTCACAGAGAAATCCTGCTCTGCATTTTGCCCTGGATGTGAGGTTACACTTCTAACCACGGCACCAAAACTTTCCAGCTTTTCACTTCATCAAGGCCATTATGATTTTTGGAGGGGGATGTATCACCCCACCAGGATGAGCTGCAGCTTTTCCACCTTGTTTGGAGCTGCCTGTGGGTTTCCCTGACCCAAGGCTTCCAGGTCAAAGCCTGGGACCTCCTGCTGTAATACTACACTCGCTTTCTCCCTCCTCACCGTGCCAGTGTCCCACCAGCCCCGCTCTGCCATGGGGCAGAAGGGGCTCCACAGCTCCTCCAGCTCCCGGAAACGCTCCCAGTAATGAAACTGGTTAATCACGTTGACACTGGAGGAGTGCTGGCATCCGAGCGGGATCTGTGGATTAACTGGTTCCGGTGTTTGCCAATATCTCGGCAGCCTGATGCATTATTCAGCAGCCGGGCTCCTTTCGGGCCTTCGGAAAATCTGGAGCTTCCCAACACTTGAGGGTTTATGAATTGACGTCTCTCCTTGCAGCTTCCTCCTCCCTTGGATTGCCAATTAACCGCGGGCGATTAAACACCAGACCCGGAGTGTTTTGCCGCTGGTTCCGCAGTCTGCAGAGGAGGCTCGGGGCACCCGCAGCTTCCTCCTGGGTCCTATCCCACCTCCCAGCATCCGCCCCTGGGAAACCAGGTGCTATTTAAGGCATGGGATCTGAGGACTCCTTTAACATCTGCCAACTCCCCGGCGTTCCCAGGTTGCCAAAAATGTGCGCCGCGGCAGCGGGGCAGGCTCCGGGAGAGCCGCAGCTGCGTGGCCCCGGAGCAGCCCGTTCCCAAACCTGCAGTTCAGGCCGGAGCACTTGCAGATGGCAGATAGGGTGGGAGAGGTGACTCACGGGGATTAAATATCCTGCTGCGCCCGCCTCGCCTCGTGGGCAGCGATGGCTCAACACACACACACACACACAAACGGCGCTCACAGCCCGCTCCGTCAATCCCGCTTTGCTTTTGCCTCCAGGTACAGGGGAACACTGGGATAGGCAGAGGCTGTGCTAGCTGGGATGGCCCTGGGAGAGGCAGGGACAAGAGGACGGAGAAGCAGAGCGGTGCCTGGGGGAGGCTCGTTTTTCCTCAGACACGTTTACATCCATTGGGTTTCGATGGCAAAACCCGGACCACCGCATCCTTTCCCGTGCCGCAATCCCGCCGCTGACTCGCTGCCAGCGGAAGGCGCTTGCGGGGCCATCAGGTCCGAGACAACGATTTTCCATCTTCTCTGACTGTTCGAGGCACTGCAGAGTTGTTGTCAGAGCCCCGTTTTGGAAACATAATTGGAATTATGCAAATTGCGGTGCGGCACCGGGGAGTGACTGACGCGCTCCTGGCCCGCAGTTGGGCTCTCGGAGCGTGGAGGGCCCGTTCCATCCCGGGAGAACCGGGGGCTCGGCCCCGCTCCTGCCGCAGCTCCCGAGCATCCCAGCCCGCCCCGGGGCTGCAGGGCACAGCGCAGAGCCGGGCTCCTTCCTGCCCCAGCACCCCGTGCTTGGAGCTGCGGCACCATCGCTCGGCCACGCTGCTGTTGCCAAAATTCCAGCTGGTTGGGGGCTGCTGGAGCTGTTTTGGGGATGCTGAGCTTCCCCAAACAGGGGGCTGTTTGGTGGGAGCAGAGTGGGATTTGGAACACAAGGCTTGAGGGACAGGAGCACGACTCCCTGTGAGGGTTGGGGCCCTGCTGCCCCGCAGAAGCGTGGGGACGGCGCTGCAGTTCCCACCTGGAATGTGCTTTGGGCAGCGTCCCGCTGGCCTGGGAGCTGCTCCCGGGCACTTTGGGACTCGGCCCCTGGCACAGTCCGGGCTCCAGGGAGCCGCCGCTCCTTGGAGCGGGATGCTGGGAGGGGCTCGGACACACGGACAGGCGCTCGAGCTGCTCAAAGTCCACCCGCAGGGAGATTTGCGAGAGGAAAGAGGGATTTTGCCAAAATAACAGCAGTTCCCCCCCACACACCCATCTCAGCCTTTCCATCCGCTCGTCCCGCAGCGGTTCCTCTTTTAGCACCACGTCTCCTAAAAAAAAAAAAAAAAAAAAAAAACCCAAAANAAAAAAGAAAAAAAAAAAGAAAAAAAAAAAGAAAAAAAAAAAGTGTTGACTGCAGCTTTTCTGGAGGCTGCAGCGCTCCCGCCCCGGTGCCTGCACAGCTCTCCCCAGGCTCCTTCCCGCTGCGGTTCCTGGGCTCAAGGCAATCTTTTCCGGTCTGATCGCATGGCCAAGGAATGTACGTGCACATACAGCGTGTCTGGAGTCAGTTAAGTGCCAACAGCGAGGCTTTTTGGGAGCAGCACGGAGGCAAAAAACGATGCCCAAGTTGCTGCTTCGCCAGGTCCCTTTGGATTTGGGGCGTTGATCCGGCTGCCCCGTCCCCGACCTCGGCGTCTCCGCCCGCCTCGTGGGTGTGTGGCAGCGATTTCTGCCTCTCCACGGTCCATGAAGACTTGGCCAAGTGGAACAAAAATATTCAATCCTGTTAGTTTGGAAGGTAATTCCAGCTAATAAATAAACGGGGTTGGGAAAAAAAGCCTGGTGATCCAGCGTGGCCAACGAGCGCATCATCGGCGCTCCCCTGGAGACGCTGCGGAGGGGGATGAGGGTAATTAACAAAGCAATTAATGCGAGATATGAAGCTGCTTCCCAAACACACAAGGAAATCCAGACTTCAGCTGTGCTGGCATTGCTTGTGCTGGCAAAGGCCTCGTCTGTGCTGGAAGGGGGATGCACGTGGTGTGTTTGTTTGCAGGATCCATTTATCCAGCAGAAGCAGCAGGTTGGGGATTTGGCATCTTCCAGCAGGTTCCAAACTTCTCCATGAGCTTTGGTGGGATCTGTGCTGTCCCCTCAAAATAAAGCTGGAAAAGGCCAGCTGGAGCAGGAGGACCTGCAGCTCTTCCCAGCTGCCAGGGTGATCGAGGGCTGGAGCTCCCTGAGCATCTTTCCAGGCCAGCTGCTTTGTCAGCTTGGAGCTCTTGGAAAGAAGAATGGGATGATGTTTCTGCAGCAGAGCCAACATCCAGCACGCTCAGCTTGGCTGCAGGCCGTGCGTGGGGCCATGCTCAGGCCCAGAGCTGGATGGAAATGCCTTTAAATGTGGATCTAAATTGAATCTAAATCTATTTCTGTGCTGGGGGTGAGCTCGGGGAAAGTGGAAAAAAAACCCCAAAGACTGCTACTGGCTCCAATTACAAAAATTCATACATATTTATATATATATAAATAAATGGAAAGGTTTATCTCTATTTGTGTTGAATGAATCCCAGATTTTATGGATTAGATAAACCTGATGACACCACACTTTGTAGAATCCCAGGATGGTTTGGTTTTGAAGAGACTTTAAAGCTCAACAGCTCCAACTCCCTGCCATAGGAAGGGACACCTTCCACTATCCCAGGGTGCTCCAAGCCCCACCTTGGACACTGCCAGGGATCCAGGGGCTGCTGGGGGCCCGTGGAGAGGAAAAAAAGCCTCTGAAGTGGCTCCAAGTGCTGCCATGTGATTTTCTGGGCAGACACATCCTCCTCTCTTGGTTTGTGGGAGACTCAGGAAGTGGATCTGGGCATTTCTGCCCTTTCTTTACACGAGTGTGAAGCCTTGGGAGCACCTCCCCATCTCCCAGCTGTGTCTTCCCGGCAGCAACTCCCCTCTTCCCAAAATATCCCCTCCACAAAGCTCTCACAGCTCAGGCTATCCCAACAGCATTCCCAGGGCGTTGCCTGCGGGCCTTCCCACTGAATTATATATAACACTTGGGTTTGGGGTGGGATTTTTGGGAAGGAAATCTGTTGCCAAGCAATGGAGCTGTGGCCCGGCTCTCTCCTCCCAAACTGAGACTTAGAAGTGTGTGTAAAATATCTGAGACATCTCAAGTGGAGTTGCAGGAGGCTGGATCACGGGAATGTGGTGGAAAAGCTGCTGCTGGGGTTGAGAGAAGGTTTTCCTTTCATTTTCCACAGCCAAAGCTGGGAGAATTGTTTGATCCCAGAGGTAACAACAGATATGGGGGATCATGAGAAATCCCCCAAGGGTCCTCTGGGGAGTTGGGGAGTTCTCCACATGGATTTAGCATGTATAAAAACCACTGTGTTTTCTCCCCAAAAGGAAGGTGGGACCAGCCCCAGCACAGAGATGTTGAGGGGGGGGGGTCAATCTCAGCACCACAAACTGGAGCAGAAATTTCAACCCCCACTGGTGGATCCGTGGCAGCCGCAGTGGGTGGGGCTGAACCAGAGGGTCAATATTGACCTGTATGCCCCAGCTGGGGGCTGGCAGTGCCCGTTGGCCTCCCCAGGGAAGCTCCAGTGGGAATGCCAGTGCCAATGCAGTGGGAATGCCAGTGCCAATGCAGTGGGAATGCCAGTGCCAATCCAGAGCCTGACTGCAGCCCGATGCTGCAGCCCCAGCCGGGAGCCCTTGCTCTGCTCCAGGACAGCCCCACGGGAGGCTTTCAGCTGACAGCAATCCAGAGGGATTCGAAGCTTTCCTGATGTTTTCTCCAGCTGTTCAGCTTGGGAGGGAAATCCCACCGGCGTGCTTTCCTCATTAAGTGCTGTCACATTTTCCAGGCAGAGCCTCGGTGTGCCAGGCGCTGATTTGCATCACCAGATCACAAGGATGTGACCTAATTAAATTTCAGCTCTTTTCAATATGATTTTCATACTCACACAGGGTTTTGTTGCTTTTTTTTTGGACCTGTGGAACCAGCTGTCTCGGCAGGGATGTTTCAGGCTTGGATTGAAGTGGAGAAAACATCTAATTTCCCACTGGGAGTGGCTGCAGAGGCGAGCTCTGGGGTCTCTCCAAAGCCTTTCTCTGCTCCCAAAGTTTGACTCACAAGAGTGAATTGTGTTATTTTTTTAGGGCAGATTTTTTAATTATTATTTATACATGTTACTCCCACCCCTCTTTCTTCCCATAGAGATGGATTTAGGTCACGCTGGGAAGAGGGGTGGGAGAAGCTGGAGTGAACCACATCCCTCCTGGAACAACCAACCTTCCCAGGGCTCAGCACTGGGTTTTACAAGATGCCTCCAGTCAAGACAGGTCCCATCAAACCCCACCAAGGCCCCTCAGCACAAGGCAAATCCAACCATTCCATGCACCCAGGCCTCCCCAGGAGTCTCTTAATCCCCCAAAAATATTATTTTGAGTCTTAATTTTCCCAGGGGAGGCCCTGTTCTCCACTGAGGGTAACACAGGAGGGTATCCTGGCTGGTTTTTTGGCTGAATGAGCAGAATCCCCTGTGTTTTCCCATTGCTATGGCAAGGGGGAGAGCCGGGATTTTTGTGCATGGGTTGGTAAATCTGGCCCGTTCTGCACGGCTGATTTGCCCTCCAATTAATTAAGGGCATTCTTCACTTCCCCTCGCAATTAACATAAAGAAAACCCAATTAACTCCTGCACGGTGGACGCTGAGCACTGCCTTGGGCAGTGTGAAACCTCCCTGCTCTCCTGCAGGAAAAATCCAAGGATTGGCAGGCTGACCACAGACCCCACTCCAGAGCCCAGAGCCTGTCGTGCTGCCATCCCATCCCTGTGGAATCACCCAGTTCTCCCTGACTGAATCACATCCTTGCCTCTGCCAGACCTGTTGATGTTGGGGTTTGGCCTCAACAAAATTTGGCTGAAAAAAAAGAGCTGGGAGTTGGGGTGGAAAAGGAGATTTGAGTGGAAAAGGAAATTTCTGGCCATCCTCAGGCAGGCTGGTGCTTCTTCCCACAGCTCCTGGGCTGGGGTGGTCACTTTGCTGAGAGCCTGGAGCAAAGTAGGCACAAAGGGCACTTCTCCTGATCCCTTGGCCACTCATCCTGTCGTTTTTTATGGCTGAATCCACGAACCTGGGAGCAGTCTGGGAGCAGAGTCTGGGAGCAGAGTCTGGGAGCAGAGTCTCTCTGTCCGTGGCATCCACGCCCCGGTGGCCACGCCCGAAATCCCTGCCAGGAGGTGCAGCAGGTATTTCCTGCTCCGACTGCTCCGACCTGCCCTGCACGGCTCGGGCTGCCCCGAGCAGCTCCCGGCCCTCCCGGATGGATTTGGGTCCTGCAGAGCAGTAAGGACGAGCCCTGCTCTCTCCAGTCTTCCAAAATAAATACGGGAGGAGGGAGGGGATGGCAGTGGCTTGCCAAGATAAAGGGTGAGCAGTGACACGGTCTGAGCTGCCTCACCAAATCCTCGGGATCTGCCCCCAGGATTTGCCTCTGGAAATCCCACACTGCCGCAGCACGTTGAATTTGCCTCATCCAGGGGATGCCTGCTCCCTGAGCAGGGAGGGGATTTGGTGACTTCCTGCTACTGTCCTATGTTGCTTTCTCACCTCCACTGGCTTCTGAGTTTTGATTTGGCTGGATAAACCATGCTCTGGCTAGTTTATGAGCTCCCAGATGACCTGGAGCAGATCCAGTGTCCTCTCCAAGCTGGGAATTGCAAAAAATCCCAAGTGCTGCCACCACCAAGCTTTTTAAAATTTTTTTTCACTAGTTTAACGCTTTTAGGTGTTTGTGTCCAGTGCATTTGGTTTGGATGCAGAGCAGCCTCCTTCCCACAAATGCATCCTTCCTTTCCAGCCCCGAGCTCCGAGCCCGAGCAGAGCTGGAAGTTTGTCCATGGAGAGGGGCAATCCCACGTCCCCACCTCTCCCCAGGGCCACCCACGGTGCCGTGACAAAGCGATCACACCAACCACGGTTACACCGACTGCAATTCCTGAACATCCAACCCCGACCACGACATCCGACCCTGTCCTCAGCCCCTGCCAATAATCCTCGGGGACAAAAGACCCCGAGGGCAGCTCCCGCCCCCGCCTGTAATTCCTCCCCTTCACCCTAATCCCCGGCCCTTCTGTCGCAGCGGCCAAATCCAATTAACCGTGCAAGGATCGCGCTCAAACGGAGCCCCGGGGACGGGTGGGGTGGCAATGCTGGCGGTGCAGGAACCATCCCTGCCTTGAGAGGGGTTCATTCCCCCCCAGAAGACCTTCTGAGAGCAGAGAGTTGTGTCTGGGCAAGGAGTGAGGGAGCAGAGGTGGTCTGGGACTCATGGCCATCGTTCTTTCTTCCCAGTTCCCCAGTTGGCTTGGTTGTGGTACCAGCTCCAAACATCCCCCTGGGTCCCACTCAGCTTCCAAGACTTAATATCCACTTGCTCAGGGTTTGCCATGAGCCTCTGAGCTCTGTTTCATGTCTGGTTGATGGAAGAGGAAGATGCTCTGGTCCACCTCCAACCTGGCATGGAGGATAGCTGGGGATTGGAAGGATGTTCTCCAACCTGGCCACACTCCCAAGGATCCCAAGCTGGTTTTTTTCCCATGATCGTTTTTTTTTGCCAAGAAGAAAAAAAGACTCAGCATGGAGGTAGCACAAATATAGGATAGTCCCAGTGAATCCCCACCAGGACCAGAGTGCAGCCAAAGTAAAACCCGACTTTGGTTTGGATTTGCAGCTTTTGCCAGGCTGAACTCAAGCTGCAATTGGGATGTGAATTCAGATAATTTTGGGATGGTGAAGCTCCTGGGATAGAAAGGTGGAGGGGGATAAGGGGAACTGGAGGGTGCAAAGGCAGCAGAGCAGTGAGGAAGGGCTGCTGGGGGCCTGGAGGATGTGCCAGGCAGATGCTGCTTTCCAGGCACGGACTGGGAGAAAAGTGAATAAATGATGGTTGGCCCCAGGAGTCACAGGAGGGCCAGGCTGTGCCTTAAATGAGGAGAGACACATGGAAACAGAGGCTGAGCCCAAGGGGACGAGGTCCAAGCATCCAGGGGAAAGCTGTGGGCGGCACACTGACCACTGGCAGCTGCTCCCAGACCTGAGCTAATGTTTAGCTTTGGACTTTGCCAAGTTGTCCAAGGGGCACAGGAGGAGGGCAGGTGATCTGAGGGTGGCTGTGAGCTGGGCCAGCACCCAGGGCTGTGACTCCTGCACGAGCTCTGGCTCAGAGAGAGTCACTTCTGGGTGTAGTTTCTGCTGGTTTGGTCCTGGTTCAGCAGGACGTTCCCTGATAAGGCCTTGCTGAGCTCCTCCCTTTAGCTCAGCTCTTCCTGATGTATTTTATTCCCAACACACCAGGCTCCAGACAGCATTTGCAAGGGCTGCACTGAGGGGACACTGTCGTGGACAGGGTGAGGAGCCTGGTGGCATCACTGACAAGGCTGCAAACGTGTCCCCAGCACCAGCCCAGGGCTAAGCACGTCCCGTTGGCCTGGATAACCCACCCTGGCAGGTGCCTCTTCTCTATTTAAACCCCCTCTCCTGGGATGTAATTAAGGACGTGTCTATTAATTGCTGTGTCACATCAGCACGGATCGTCCCTGCCACCGCTGCTGCTCCCTGGGCAGCTCCCACTGGACCAGAGCCCTGTGTCTCCTCTGCATCCCCATCCCCTCTACTCTGCAGCATCCCAAACCTTCCCAGGCAAATTTGCACAGCAATGTTCTCCAATCCCAGATTATTCTAATGACACCGTGGAAGAGCTAAAAATAGGAGAAAGGCATTTTCTGCCTCTCCCCCACCGGCGGCTGTCGGAGCGTGGGGACGGCACCGGCAGTGGGAGCCTGCGAGGTGTTTGCAGGGAGCGTTTGGAGAGTATCACACCTCCCCTCTCCCTTCCCAGCCCTGGATCTTTAAATATCTGGCCCAAATCCACACAAGCCTGTAGCTGCTTAACTCCTTCCTTGCACTCCAATCCAAAGGAAATTGGGCACTTGGATGGGATGGAGGATGTAGGGTGGTGGGTGCAAAACACTCTGGAGTGTGCCAAACCTGCAGGAGTGACTCAGCCATGGTGTGGGTGGTGGGATCCTCCTGGCTTCCCTGGGGATCTCCTGGCTTCTGTGGGAACCTTCCAGCTCCTGTGAGATTCACAGAGCCCACCTGTCCCATCCCACTTGACCTCCTCTCCTGTCAGGGTTCTTGGATGTCTCAGGATCCTGTACGTGCCAGAAAATGCTGTGGGAAGCAACATCTGAATCCACGCTGCTCTCCCTAAAATGCACATCCCCAAAAAGCCATGTACTCACCCAAAAATGGTGCACTCCCCAAAAAAGTGATGTCCTGCCCCAAAAGCAGCCATGCTGGATTAAGCACCTGAACACGCTCAGCAGGGTGAAGCAGCAGCCTGGGGACAGCTGTTCCAGGTTATTTCTGTTTTTTAAAATTTTTTTATTTAAGGCATCCTATGGGATCCTGCACTCAGCAAGGGTGACTGGAGCTTGGGAATCCACAGGGAAGTGTGGACAACATTCCTGCACACGGTCCTGCCAGCCCTCAGAGGCCAGCGGGCATCAGCTGGGTCAGGCTGGCACTGCTGCGCTGGGGGAGCAAAACCCACAGAAACTGTCACCAACTTCCGATGGGATTCCCAAAGCCTGCACTGGGAATGGGCCCGTGCACCACTCCGGGCATGGGAACTGGTGCTGGATGAGTACGGAGAGGCAGGGAGCAGCCAGGGACACACCCAGCCCGGACACAGCGGCACTGGTGGCCCTGCCGGGACGGCAGAACTCCAAACCGGAGCGGGATGAAGCTCCAAGGCTGTCCGGCCAGGACTGTGCTGCTGCTGAGCGGAAGGAGAAGCGGCGCTCGCTGCCCCACGGGGAGAACAGAAACGCCGAGAGCCGGCGGCTGCCCCGCGCCGGGGATTGCCCTGGAGCCCAGCGGGGACGGATGAGTCAGAGGATTCGGGCACAATGGGAAGCGCGGGCTCAGCAGCGCCGGGACAGGGACGTGCCGGGATGGCGCCTCAAGCGCTGCACGGCCCTGAGCAAACCTTCCTCCGGGGCAGAGGAACAGAGGGCAAAACGTGGCGTTTTCCTGCCTGGACGCAGGGAGAGGAAGGAAAGGGGTGAACTCCTAGCAGCGTGCACGGAGAGGGATGTGCCACGCGTCCTCCCGTGCTGCTGGCAGCTGGACGCGGCGCTGGCAGGGTACCAGGGATACACCGCAGCCCGGCTGCTTCCCCAAGGCACCCCCACTTCCCTCCTGCCCACTGCTGCCGGCTCACTTCCGCAGCCTTTCCCGTTTTATAGATTTCCTTTTTTTTAATAACCCCCCCAAAAAGCAAAGCCAGGGGCACAAGAGGAATAAAGAAACGGCCACAGCACAGCAGGAGCCCCGTTTCACCTCGTGATCCCAGTCAGCCCGATAAGCCCTCGGCTGCTCGCACGTTCCTCATGGGAGCTGGTGAGGGCAGGAATAACTGGCACAGGATAATTACAGGGCTGAAGATGGAGGTGCTGCCTGAGCACGAGGTCCCACAGATCACAGGGATGAGAGAAACCTCCCGTGGCAAACCTGGGTGGGACTCAGACACCCATCCCACAGGGGAATTTGGGAAAAATCCTCCACAGGCCAAAATAGTTGGACAGAATTTCAGCCACCGCTTTCTCTGCTTATTGTCATCTTTCTTCCACTTCACACAGGGTGGTGGCTGGGAGAAGCTGATCCTCAATAGACACTAAACTAGGACACAAATGTGGACCACTGTCACCCTGGAGGTCCTGGTCACTCCCTGGGCTCAGACTCGGGACTGGAAACCACAGCTCTGGCTGCCCAGGGGTGCAGCACAGGCACTCCAGGGCCTCTGTGCTGCACAAACCTCAAGGTTTGCATGGCCTCAGAAAAGAAACTTTCTTTTTTTTTTATTTCAGGATGTGAAAGGAGACCACAAGACTGCGGTCCCACGGCTTCCCCACCCCAGGATGACAGGACACTGCACCAGCAGCAAGCAGATCAAACTGCCACCATGTCAGGAGGGGAAGGCTGGGATCCCTCTCCTGGCATCCCACATGCTGTACAGGCACTCGTGGGGCAGTGCTGGGAACATGTGCTGGGCCAAGGAGCCACATCCACACCTCCACTGTCACCAAGGAGTGTCCCCACTCCACAGGTCAGGTGCCAAAACACCTGGGGTTTGAAATCAGGAAATCCCTCAATGGTTTGGGGTGGAAGGGACCTCGAAGCTCATCTTGTTCCACCCCCTGCCATGAGCAGGGACACCTTCCACTATCTCAGGTTGATCCAAGCCCTGTCCAACCTGGCTTTGGACACTGCCAGGGATCCAGGGGCAGCCACAGCTTCTGTGGGCACCCTCACAGCCAAGAATCCCTCCCTACTATCCAGTCTAACCCTGGCCTCTGGCAGTGGGAAGTCATTCCCCCTGGGCCAGGCCCTCCCTGCACTGCCCACCTCCCAGGGCCCTGTGAGGTGGTGGGAAGGTGCAGCAGGGATGGGAGAGCCCCTGGGTGTGACCTCCTGCCACTGAGCTGGTGAGTGACTGTCACCCTGCCATCGTCACTGTGCTGTCTGCTCCTCGGCTGGGGCTCAGGAAATGGCACAACAGCAGCAGCAGCCACAGAATCAACCCAAGACACGTTTAATGGAGCTGTCTGCCCATGGACTGGGAGCCCACCACAGCTGGGGGGAGTAGGAGCAGACCCACAGGAATAAAAATCCTTTTCCTTAATGCTGCAAGCCAGAAGTGTCATTTTCTAAGAGGAGAATCCATTTGTCCAGGACTACATGCCACAGAAACTGATTACACAGCTGGGGAGGACACTTTCCCAAGCAAAGCCAGCAGCCCTGTGGGATGTGCAGGAGCAGGTCCTGGCCCCACTGGGACAGCTCCACTGGCTCTCACAGCCAGGAGGGAGCAGCCCAGGAAAGCCCCAGAGGCACCAGGGGATGGTGGCACTGCCATTGCTGTCCCCAGAGGGACAGGGCAGGGCAGAGGCACCCTCAGGGCTGAGCCAGCACAGGAGCACCACAGCTCTCCCAGGGAAATCACCCGTGACCTCTGCACCCACAGCCCACACAGTTTCCCATGGCTTGAGCTGGTGTTGAAACCATGCCAGAAAATTATCCACAATTTCAGCATGACTTTAGGCAAACGCCTCAGACTCCCAAATATCTCTGCCTGTGACATCAAACAGGCTTCAAAAGCAGCAGCACAGGGTTTTCTGCTCTCTCTTGTGAGGATGCAACCAAATCTCATCAAGGTGAGGCAGGGGGTGGGTACCCAGCTGGGATGTGGTGGATTTGGTGCTGCTGGATCCCACCACAGCCAGCCTGGAGGCAGAGCCCAGGGAAGAGCTCTCTTATGTAGAGAGCTGGGACAGATTTGGGCTGGCATGGCAGGAGGGACTGCCAGGAGTTCTCCAGAGCAGCTGCTGGGCCCCAGAGGCCAGGCAGAGCCTGACTCTGTCACAACCAGACTTCTCCAAAGAGCCCCAAAGTGGAACCAAAACTCTCTCTCTCTCCAAGGAATCAGGACAAATCCAACTGGGACAAACAGGACAGGTGAGAGAACAGAGAGGCTGGCAAGAGGCAGGATCACCACCTCCCTCGCGTGCCATTTTCCATGAGGGCTCCACACCCTCTCCTAGTTCAGGGCAGGGAGCCACCAGCCTCTCCAGACACGGTGGAGCTGAGCCCCAGGAGGATCCCACCCCCCTTCCCCAAAGCCCTTTTCCTCCCCAGAAAGCAGCTGATTCACGTGGTGGCCCCTCCCTGCCGCCCCGGTTAGCGGCGGTTTCCTCTGCACAGCTGCAGAGCAGCAGCAGTTGGGTTTTACATCCCCCTCACCGGTGCAGCTGGTGACAGGAGGTGACGCAGGGGGTGACACCACCCAGCCCCCTCCCACGAGGTCCCTGTCACCCAGGGACACTCACAACGTGAGCAATGCAGGCCCAAAGCTGAGGGCACAGCAGAGCAGCAGCCAGCAGGGAAGAAAAGGCAAAGCTTCTTCCCTTTTTCTTCTAAAGAAGAGATCCCCTGTGCAAAAGGAAGTGCTGATACCACACGTCCTGTAGATAAAGCAGTTACTCCATCAGCTCCAAACCCTTGGGAAAGGCTGCTCCCCTCTGCATCACCACCACCACCAAGCTGGCTGCCAGAGTGTCACCATCCCTTTGTGCTTTGGGGCACTATCCCCACCACTGCTGGGATTTGGGGATCTTTCCCTCATTTTTCTGGAATAAGAGCTTCCACCCGGGAAGCCACGTTGGTGTAAACATTCCAACAAATCCCTTCCTGCAGGCCACTGGGTAATTAAGGAGCTCTTTCCATAACAAGGTAACAAATAACACGTGTGGTTTGACAAATTAAGTTCTCGCCTTCCCTAATCATCGCCGCCGTGCTCAGCAAGCCAGGACAGAGTTTTAGGATGTGGGAAGTTTGTGAGGAATTCTCTTACTAGAGATAAAGGGAGCCTGAACTCGGGGCAGGTGCAGAAAACTCCTGGGAGCCTGCAAAGCTCTTCCCAACCACCAGTTGAGAAAACTCAGCCACGTTAACTTGTGCCTCTGTCACAGACCCAACTTCCACAGCTGCTTCCACCAGACAAAAGTGAGAATTCCTGCAAAATCCCTCCTCTAAGCCACCACTGTGCTCCAAGAGGCAAACCCACCGACAGCCACGAGGAACCTGCTCACCAGAATAACCTGAAGGGGTTAAACTTGAACACTGCGGATCTTTACACGGGAAAAGCACAGGTGAGAACAGAAGGCAGAACGATTTTGTGCTTTTTTATCTGTGCAGAAACAACCAGCAGGACAGCCCCAGCTCCTGCAAGGAGCCTCCCAGGAGGGTATGAACCTCCCAGGTGCTTTGGGAGTGACACAAGATGAATGAACAACCCACCACGTGAAAGCCACCTCCCGTGCCAACGTTTTATTGCCCGGCCGGTGGAGCCGCTCGCAGTTTTGCCCTCCCGGAGGCTTCAGCGCGCAGCTCCGGGCTCGGCAGCGCCGCTCCCACACAGCCGCTGCAGCACACGCCCCCCGCGCCGCTCCGGCTCCAAACCCGGCTCCATCCCCGCCTCCCCGGGCCGCAGACACGGCCGGCCCACAGCTGCCCTGCCGGAAGGCGCTGGCAGACACCTCGGCTGCCGAGAAGCTGCTCGGTGAGTCACAACCACAGCGCAGACAGTCCCCTCTGCGGTGTTATCCCATCCCCTCTTCTCCAGAGCTCTGCCAGGGGATACATCCCGTGCTCAAAGATCTCACGATGGGAAGTTCTGTCGAGAGATTTTCACAAAGATGAGAGATTTTTAAGCGGCCTGGTTTTGTTCAAGAGCTGAGCCTGCGTGTTGTGTCAGCACAATAAGCAAAATATTTTCTTCACGCTTCATCAATTAACCCCAAAATGATCAAAGCAATCCTGGCAGCTGCTGAGCATCACACCTAGAGCCTGGTTTTGGGGAGAGGGTGGCACAGCAGAGCCCTCAGTGCCAAAAGCAGCACCAGGCATTTTATTTTTACTACTTTGCTGCCTCCAAACTCCAGTTTGGAGATCCCACCCCAGCAGCACATGGAAGCAGGAGAAGTATGAAGCTCAAAGGCAGAGCTGAAGAGGAAGGCTGGCACCTGGAGCACCAGGTTTGGGAACAGAGCAGCTCCTTTGTACAGCAGGGACCCAGGCTGGGGTTCCACAGGGTCCCTGATTTCACAGTCACTCTGGAGCTCCACCTCTGGGATGCTCACACTGTGCCAAGGCAACAGCAGCTCTGGGAATTGCTGGCAGCAGTTGCTGTGCTGGTGCCACGAACCATTGCAGTGGAAGGCATCCCTGCCCGTGGCAGGGGGTGCAATGAGATGAGCTTTAAGGTCCCTTCCCAACAACCCAAATGCTCCTGGGATTGTGTGGACCTACCGCCCGCTTCCTGTGGATGGTCACGATGTGGATGTCCTCGCTGCGATACTCCTCGTCGTGCCTGTCCAGGGGAATCCTTTCCAGCTCAAAGTCCCTCTGAAGCAGCTGTTCCACAAAGAACAGTTCCACAAAGGCCTCCACAACCATCCCAGACATTGCCCCCATGCAGCACTTCATCCTCATTTAAACTGCTCCAGCACTAACTCAAAGCTACAGACACCCACGATACTGCAGGAAAATCTACTGAAGCTCGTGGTGAAACACTCCTGGAGGGAGCTAAAAGATGTGTGGATGAGGCACTTGGGGACATGGGTTAATGGTGGCATTGGCAGGGTTTGGGGGATGGTTGGACTTGATGACCTAAATGATTCTGTGAATCCATGACTTTGCTTCAATTCCTGAAATGCTAAGCCAAACCACAGCACCTGCCTGTCTCCCAACCCTCTACACTCAATGGGAGAGGAGAGAAAAAAAAACAGTCTAAAATCCCCAGCATCAGCTCTAGGATGTGCTCAGATTGCCTGGGCTCAACCTGGCAAAGGAAGGAAATAAATCACAAAAAAAAGCAGGGATCAGGCAGAAACACCAACACCTGCTGTGTTTATTGTGGGAGCAACACCTCAGCAGAGCTGAGCACTGCCAGGGCCCACAGGAGTGTGAGGCACTAATTATCAAACAGGTGCCTTGATTAACATGTACCAATCCCCTGGAATTCTCAGCCTTTCCCCTTTTTTTTTTGTGTTTTTGCAATATTACAGTTATTATATATAATCTGCACTAGAGCTGCTTCTCAAAAGTCACCACAGGTGCAAAGTTAAATCTGCACTGACCATCATCCCCCCACAGGTGTTCCCTGTGTTGCTTT
Organism: Sitta europaea; assembly: GCA_013400255.1. Taxonomy (NCBI): domain Eukaryota; kingdom Metazoa; phylum Chordata; class Aves; order Passeriformes; family Sittidae; genus Sitta; species Sitta europaea. Next base: position 28,680 of record VXBS01003881.1, on the reverse strand, counting down.
TCCTCACCTGCACACAAGATACAGCTGGAATATTCAATTAAAACACCTATTAATGGGCTCCCATTAGAGAGAAGGAATTTTTCCAGAAGAAAAATCACTCAGGAGAGAGTTCTGAGCTCCTGAGCAAAACTTTGTAATTTCCCTCTGCTTTCAATGGAACAGCTTAAAAGAAAATGTGCTTAAAACCCACTTACTTCAAAGTATTTTCTCTCAATTTCAGGGTTCTTCCCCATAGTCCTCTGTTCATAGCAGCACAGGACACAAGTGTCAGGGCCTGTCAGGTCCTTCAGGGTCTTCAGCAAGGGCTCCAAGGACTGCCCAAAAAAAGTTAAACATTTCCCACGTGGATTTCAACTTCATTTCACTGGTTACAACACCCTCTAGCTAAAGTCTTCACCCAAGAGCCTCCCAGCTGTGCTTTCCAGGGAGTTATTTTTAGTACTTTAACTGGGACAAGAAGAACATGGGGGAAAAGCTGGGAAGCAGAGGAGAAAGGGGGGCTCACAAGAGAAGAGTTTCCCAGGCTGACCAAGAAAACTGAACTGGAATCCAAGCCAGGAACCTCCCACACTGCTGAGTGGGCACTTCCTCGAGGCACACAACAATGGGGATTCCTCAGACTTTCAAAAGTGACAGTTTTCTCAACTATTCCTGGAGGATGGCTCAGATCCAGACCACAATGGAGGGAAATGGGACCAACAGGCAGGGACTCAGTGCCAGGGGCTGGTAAAGCCATTGGAAGGGCACTGGGACATGGGGTTTTTCAGGTTATTTCCCTTTTCCTGCACTTTCCCCAGCTCTCTGTGCACATCCTACAGAGCATCAGCTGAGGACATGAGGCAGACTACAACAACCACGCAGCTGTAGCAGGATTTCTCCTCCTCTCCTGTGAGGAGAACCCAAACAGCAGATGTAACACTTTTAAAATTTCATTTACCAACGATTTCAACAGTTTGCATTTTGGTCCACCATCAACAATGTTAAAAAAACAAAAAGAAAAGGGTGGGGGGGAAGGCACAAACATTAAATCAGGGAATTTTAACATAAAAATAGTCACTGGTTCTATGTCAAATGGCCTGACATCTATTAAAAAAGCCTTTTCCAGTCTTGTTCTACGTATTCATCTAAACCACAGGGACCATGATGTGAGCACAGTATTTATCTGAACACTTCTCATACTAAACACAATGATCCCACCCCCTTCCAAAGAAACATTTCTGTAGGGGTTTAGCAAAGTCCTCAATTACCTCCTCATAGTAAATGCAATCAGCCATGAGTATATAATCGGGGGGAGGCTGAAATTCTGTTACATCTTCGCCCCTACAAAGAACAAGCAAGAAAAAACCCAAGTTTTAGTAATAACTTACTAAAGGACTGAGCATAAAGTTAACTAACTAAACTACTGTGTTCTCATATTACGTTTCCCTCTCACAGTGGTGTTTTGAAGTTACTTAGTAATTTAATGAACCCAGTGTAGAATCACAGAATCCCAGAATGGTGTGGGATGGAAGGGAGCTTAAATCTCATCCCATTCCACCTCCTGCCATTCACAGGGACAACTTCCACTGTCCCAGGCTGCTCCAAGCCCCATCCAGCCTGGCCTTGGACACTTCCAGGGATCCAGGGGCAGCCACAGCTGCTCTGGGCACCCTGTGCCAGGGCCTGCCCACCCTCACAGCCAGGAATTCGCAATTCCCAACATCCCATCTACCGACTCTTTTAAAATCTGAACCCAGAATCCCCGTCAAAGCTGAGCAGAGACATTAAATAAAGGCTCATACAAACCATTTCAGTACCTTGGCTCCGACGGACCCTGTGACCAGGTGCTTGTTATTCTCAATATTCACCATCAACAGCTCCTGCAGCTCCTCCAGGTCTGTGACCGTCACGTTCGCCCTGGAACACACACGCGTGGTTAGGGAATAACGCAGGGGACACTTCGCACAGCACAGAAACAGGATTTAAAGGAACCGAAAGGATCCCAGGGAGAAGACAGCGCCGGGCAGGGCCTCCCGCTCACCCCAGCGTGGCTGCCATGATGCCGACAGCGCCGGTGCCAGCACCCAGCTCCAGGACGTGGCGCCGGGCCAGGGGGCAGGCCCCGGTCTCCAGGAACTTGGCGAGCACCAGCGCGGCGTCCCACACGACGCAGCCCACGCCGCC
>VXBS01003881.1:0-23330 GCA_013400255.1 Sitta europaea | reverse complement strand
CGGCTGCAGGCTCAGCGGGCAGTTGATGAAGTGCTCGGGCGGCCGCAGCGGCACCGGCGGAGGGGTGTCGGGCACGGGGTCCCGCGGGGGAGGAGGAGGAGGGCTGTGCAGGGGCTGCTCCAAGGGCGTGGGGTAAGCAGGAACGCGAGGTTGGATCTTTGGAGGTGGAGGCTGCCGAGGTGGGATTGCGGGAGGATCGTCATCCGGCTTGGAATTGCCCTGCGGTGGCACGGAGGGGAAAAAAAAAGGAGGGGTAAGAAGTGGAGAGCGCAGAATGCCAGAATGGTTTGGGATGGAAGGGAGCTTAAATCCCATCCCATTCCACCCCCTGCTATGGGCAGGGACACCTTCCACTATCCCAGGGTGCTCCAAGCCCTGTATAACCTGGCCTGGGACACTTCCAGGGGCAGCCACAGCTTCTCCAGGATTGCTGTGCCAGGGCCTCCCCACCCTCACAGCCAATTCCCAACACCCCATCTAAACCGACTCTGGTTTAAAGCCATTTCCCTTGTCCAGATGTTAGGATAAAGAGTGATCTTCCCATCTAAACCTACTCTCCTTTGGTTTAAAGCCATTTCCCTTGTCCAGATGTTTGGATAAAGAGTGATCTTCCCATCTAAACCTACTCTCCTTTGGTTTAAAGCCATTTCCCTTGTCCAGATATTTGGATAAACAGCAATCTTCAGACAGNAAAAAAAAAAAAAACAAAAAAAGAAGAGAGGAACTTTACAAATAATATTCCAGTGTCAATGACTACTACGGCTAAGGTCATTGAGGAGTTTCTGCGTTTTCTAGCAAAGACAGTCTGTGCAAAGGAGGGTGGGAGAGCTCCCTTTTGTAAGTCTTTGGCGGCAGTTTGGGCAGCTGCGGGCTGGAGTTGTGCCGGGGCGGCACGGGCGGCACGGGCGGCTGTGCCAGGTTGTTGTGGCTGGCGCTGAGNGGACACCTTCCACTATCCCAGGGTGCTCCAAGCCCTGTATAACCTGGCCTGGGACACTTCCAGGGGCAGCCACAGCTTCTCCAGGATTGCTGTGCCAGGGCCTCCCCACCCTCACAGCCAATTCCCAACACCCCATCTAAACCGACTCTGGTTTAAAGCCATTTCCCTTGTCCAGATGTTAGGATAAAGAGTGATCTTCCCATCTAAACCTACTCTCCTTTGGTTTAAAGCCATTTCCCTTGTCCAGATGTTTGGATAAAGAGTGATCTTCCCATCTAAACCTACTCTCCTTTGGTTTAAAGCCATTTCCCTTGTCCAGATATTTGGATAAACAGCAATCTTCAGACAGATGAGGAATTCTCCTGACCTCTGCTAGTGGTGCTGTAAGAAACACAGCAGCTGTGCCCTTGATGGGAGTATGAACACTACGTTCCTGAATTCCCAGCAGAGTTTGGACACTGGGAATCCAGAACTTCAAAAAGGGAAGCTGGAACTCAGCAACTCAAAGTCTTTTAGACTGAGAGAGTCCTGTTTGAACTTGACAATATTAAAGGTTTTCCAAGCTAAATGATTCTAGATATTCCCCAATTTATCACCAAAGTTATTCAATTCAGAACACCAATACCTTAGCAGTGGAAGCATCCTGATCCATCTTTTTTCGAGGAGGAAGTGGAGGAGGGTTCTGAGGCTCATCACTCAGTTTAGGGAAGCTCCCCCAAGAGCTGAAGAAAGTCTCTGCAGAGGGAGAAGCAGATCTTACTCCTTGTGCAATATCTGAGGATCATATTCTGGAATATCAAGGCAAACTCAAAGCAAGTCAAATAAGATCTTTGTGCTCCACAGCAACATGAACCAGAAACTCCAGCAGAATAAAATCCTTTAATTCATTGCTTTAATCAGATCCAGGCCTCTCTAATTGTTCTCCTATGTCCAATATCAAAGAAAGGCATCAACAGTCAGCAGGCAATGCTGAGGGACAGGAAAATAAATCCAGGGAACTCCAAGTGACATTTTATAGAGGGGTGAAAAAAATCCTCAAATTAAGAAACAACACAATCCCTGACTTGTACTGGTGGTTTCTGTGACACCTTTGCTCTTCTTAGATGTGCACTGAGCTCTGTGTCTGCATCAGACCTGTGCTCTCCAGCTGGAAATGAAATTCATCATATTAAAAAAATATATGTGGAACAAATAAAAAGAACAGCTGAAAACACAGGTGAATGCAGGATATCCCTCACAGGTGTAATACAAAAAGTGTCTCTTCCTTCCCAGCAACAGAGCAGTTATTTTCACTAAGTGGAATTAGGAAATTATCAGGTTGCTTTATTTGTAGTTTTAGTCAAACAAAACAATCTTCAAGGACATTCAGAATAGAAGGAAAATCATGTGAGAGCCTGGAGATAAAAAAACCCAACCCAAACTAAACCAGCAGTTTAAGTTTTAGGCTTTACATTCTTTACTGGACATCTGATCTAAAAGGAACCCTTCTGAATGCAGCCCACATTCTCATCCCAGATTTCAGATTTTAATCCCCACTGAGCTCTCCTGAGCCCAGGGAAGGCAGAGTTAAATATTTAACAGACTTCCAACACTCACTCGACTGAGGCAAGTTCACAGGAGCAAAGATGCTGTTGTTACCTGGGAAATGAAAAGAAATCCATTAAATAATTTCCTGACAGAACCACTGCACTGCAGCACAGAACAAATGCTTGAATAATAACCTGAGAGACCAGAAAAAAACCCCAAATTTATCTACTGCAAACATGAATAAGAATTTCCTGTATAAAACATTTCTGAACTGGGCAATTTAAGTCACGCTGCAAATTTGATTACTTCAAATCTTAAAATTTATTTTTTTTTTAAGGCTGGCACTGGGAGGTAAATAACAAATGCTTGAATAACCTGAGAGATCAGAAAACCCCCAAACTTACTGCAAATGTGAATGGAAATTTCCCATATAAAACATTCTGAACTGGAGAATTTAAGTCATGCTGCAAATTAATTTAATTACTTTAAATCCTAAAAATTATTTTTTTAAAAGGCTAGCACTGGGAAGCACATAACAAATGCTTGAATAACCTGAGAGATCATTAAAAAACTCCAAATTTATCTATTGCAAACGTGAATGAAAATTTCCCGTGTAAAACATTCCTGAACTGGAGAATTTAAGTCACACTGTGAATTAATTTAATTACTTCAAATTCTAAACTTCATTTTTGTAAAGGCTGGCACTGGGAAGCACATAACAAATACTTGAATAACCTGAGAAATCAGACACCCCCCCCCAAACTTATCTATTGCAAACGTGAATGAAAATTTCCCGTGTAAAACATTCCTGAACTGGAGAATTTAAGTCACGCTGCGAATTAATTTAACTACTTCAAATTCTCCAAGTTATTTAGCAAAGGCTGGCACTGGGAAGCCATCTGGGCAGCCAGAGGGACAGCACCAACGCCTGTGGAATGCAGATGGCACGGATACCATAGGAGCTGTTGAGGTCGATGTCGAGGAAGACGCTGAAGTCGGAGGAGGCCGAGGCGGGCGGCGTGTTGGGCGTGTTGGGCGAGGTGGGCGCTGACGCCGCCGGCTCCTGCTCGGCCTCGGTGATCCTGCTGAAGCTGATCTTGCTGGGCTCCTTCTCCAGGGGCAGCGGGTGGCTCCGCAGGGTGCCCGACGTGGAGCCGTGCCTGCCCGCGTTGGGCCTGATCCCCGGGGACTTCAGGGGATACGTGGTTTTCCTGGGCTGGAGACAGGGCAGCGGTTAGTGCTGCAGCGGTTAGTGCTGCAGCATTCCCTGCACTGCAGCATTCCCTGCACTGCAGCCTTCCCAACACTGCAGCCCTCTGCACTGCAGCATTCCCAACACTGCAGCCTTCCCAACACTGCAACAGTCTGCACTGCAGCCTTCTGTACTGCAGCATTCCCAACACTGCAGCCTTCCCAACACTGCAACAGTCTGCACTGCAGCCTTCTGCACTGCAGCCTTCCCAACACTGCAGCATTCCACACTGCAACATGCCCAACACTGCAGCCTTCTGCACTGCAGCCTTCCCAACACTGCAGCATTCCACATTGCAACATTCCCAACACTGCAGCATTCCCAACACTGCAATAGTCTGCACTGCAGCCTTCTGCACTGCAGCCTTCCCAATACTGCAACATGCCCAACACTGCAGCCTTCTGCACTGCAGCCTTCCCAACACTGCAGCATTCCACACTGCAACATGCCCAACACTGCAGCCTTCTGCACTGCAGCCTTCCCAACACTGCAGCATTCCACATTGCAACATTCCCAACACTGCAGCATTCCCAACACTGCAATAGTCTGCACTGCAGCCTTCTGCACTGCAGCCTTCCCAATACTGCAACATGCCCAACACTGCAGCCTTCTGCACTGCAGCCTTCCCAACACTGCAGCATTCCACACTGCAACATGCCCAACACTGCAGCCTTCTGCACTGCAGCCTTCCCAACACTGCAGCATTCCACATTGCAACATTCCCAACACTGCAGCATTCCCAACACTGCAATAGTCTGCACTGCAGCCTTCTGCACTGCAGCCTTCCCAATACTGCAACATGCCCAACACTGCAGCCTTCTGCACTGCAGCCTTCCCAACACAGCAGCATTCCACACTGCAACATTCCCAACACTGCAGCCTTCCACACTGCAGCGTTCCCAGCACTGCTGCCATTCCCCACTGCAGCATTCCCAGCACTGCTGGCATTCCCCCTGCAACATTCCCAACTATCCTGCATTCCCCACTGCAGCATTCCCAAGGCTCAGTGAGGTATTTTTGGAAGTATTTCTCAAAGAGCAGCCCAGGGGCACAGCTGATGAGAGGTGCAGCGTTATTTACACAGCAGGAGTTTGCTGGGAAGTTGTGGATGCAGCTGAAAAAATCTTTTTTCCCCCCATGAATATGAGGAATGAAGAGTCCAGGTTCTGCTGCCAACCAGGACAAAACATTGGGAAAAACCAAGTCACAGCTTGGGAAATAGAAATTTACTTCAAATGCCCCTCAGAGCTGCAGAAGAGCAACAGCACAGAAACAACAAAACCACAGAGGATCACCCAGGATCAAGGGCACTTGGAAACACGTTGTCCATGTCCTCCAGTTTATCCAGGACAAAATCCCTGCACCCAGGTCACTGTGGACAGTGCCAGCCTGGTTAGGCTTGGGTGAAATCCAGCACAGAGCAAAGCTGAGCATTGCAAAGTTATTGATGTCCCCATCTTTCAGTGGTGTCCAGCACATTACAGCACCCACAACTGGATTTTCCTGAAATTCCAGTAAGATTCTCCCTTTGGAAATCATGTGCTGTAAAGAATTCCTGCCCAGCTGAGTGGACTCCTATTTTTAGAAAAAGATTTTAATAAAATTACTGTAAGGAGTGTTTTTGCAACAGCAATTTCTGGCATTTTCTTGCCACTTTTGTAACATCATCTTACTCATTCCTCTGACAAGAGATGGCAAAAATGATTTATAGCTCTCCCAAAAAATTAGACATGGCTCCAGTTCCCCAGGCAATTATAACATGTAAAAAACAAGTGCTCTAAATTGTGATTTTCCTGCATAAAAAAGAACTCTGAGCTTCAGGAGCTGGGTTTTTTAAAATCCAAAATTGCTACTCCTTTAAATGGAACTGTATTTTCTTCAGCAAAAAGGGTTGCACCTGGTAAAGTCTGCAGTTTTTGCAGTAATATCAAATATTTAGACAACAGAAAAACAGAAATTATCTTAAAGAAAAGTGAATATATTATGTATAAAAGTAATATTTTAATCAGTATTAATGTAAGACTTCTTGATATTGTGAAATGAAAAATATGACTCCGTATTTTATCATGTGGCTATGTGATAAAAAATACAAATTTAACAGCAATATTTCAGGTTTTTTGGGGAAAAAAAGTAAGTTTTGAAATAAGACAAAGGTAAAATACTTTAGTAGTGACACACAACAGGAGCAGAAGTATTTTAAAATCAAGTTTAGCTGGAAAATCAGCTCACGATAAGGAATTCTGAAGAAAATATATCTGGCTTATTGAAGTAATAACCATGTATTACTTTCATAGTGGCCAGTAAATTTTAGCTATTTAATTTTAATTAAATAATCCAGGAATTGGACTTGCTGAGCCCTGTGCTTCCCTTCCAACTCAAGCTATTCTCTCATTCCATGAAATTCCAGGGAAAAACTCACAAATCGAGGTGGCTGCTTGCAGTTCCGAGGTTCAATCTCCAAGGACTTGTTGAAGAGATAATCTGTAAACTCCTTCTCTGGGATCTTCCCCATGGGATTGAGATTTTCAAAGAATTTCTGAATGAGACAAGTATCAATAATATTTAAAAAATAAGCATACAGAGAACATTTTAACAAAATGCTCCTAATTCAACGATTCCAAATCTGATTTTTCACCACTTCTGGCTGCTCCTTTGTGTGGTTCTTTTGTTGTCTACCAGCCACTGCTCCCCCCTCTTTTGATAATCACTATTCATGCAAAATGAGGTCCAGTGCTAGAAGATTATTTGGCTTTTTTCCCCCCCCTCCAATCCCCAAAGAGAGATTTCCTGGCTGCTTACCCGGATTTCTGGCTCAACCCGTAAGCAGTAGGGCTGGTTTTGATACTGCTGAATTTCTCCTGTAATTTCAGCCACTTTTCTCCTCTTACTGAAGTTAATTAATTCTTTCCCTTGTCTTTTAAGGAAGTCAGGATTCCCTTCTTCTGTCTTCAAGATATTTGTTAGGTATATTCCTGATTTAAAAAAAAAAAGCAGTTTTTAACCATACACCTGCAGCAAGCTCAACTTCAGAGTGACACCACACCCAAAATCTGATGTCACTTACCAAAAAAAGGCACACAGGGGGGGTTGATTGACTTGAGCTTAGCTAAATACTTCTTAAAATGATCTTGGCTTAATTCCACTGCTTCATCCAAAACTCTTTTTTTCCTTTCCTGGAGTGCCTGAGTTATCCAAATAAAAAAGAGAACCAAACCCTTAAGGATGGAAATCTTCTCAACAGCATGGTTAGCAAATACAAGGCAATGCCCTGGCACTCTGAGCAAAATTTGGGAATTGAAATGAAGTTTCAAGAACCTCTTGTGCCAATGTTTTGCTCTGGATTAGAGCACCCACCAATTCAGTCATGTGGATCCTGAGATTACAGAAAATATTATTATTTTAACTTTAAAGTCATAAAATTTGGTCTTTAATAAAAATGAAACATTTGATTTTATCTTCAAGGCCTTTCACAAAACTCAAACCATTTTATTCACATTCTTCTTTTTCTGTTTTACTCCAGGGAGGTTCTGCTGACAATACTGGATTTCACTCCAGAGCTCTGTGTGACCCAGGTCTGGATTCTGATTTAATTTCCTTTTCCATGCCCTAAACTCACCTCAAATGTGTGATCCAGCCTGTACACCGAGACAGAGTTCACAGCACTGACAATCTCCAGAACACCATTGAAATTATTGAGGTCTTGGAAAACCTGCAGGATTTCTATGATCCTGCTCAGCACAGCCACTCGCTCCTCAAAGTTCTCTGTCTCCACGATGCACCTGATCAAAAGATGGGATTTGAGAAACACTGAGGAATAAAACTTGACACTTTGTGAGTTATTAAATCAATTTTTTCCCTGAGAACCCAGCCAAGCATGCAGATTTTGGCTCTTTCTCCAGAATCTCAAGTACGAATTTATGTAATCACATCTTACATGTGCTCCAGTTGGAAAGTCAAGGGAGGCTTTGGCAGAAATAAACCAGCAAACCCCAAGCACATCCAGGGTAAAAGGCCTTAATGCCACTGCACTGCACTCACTTTTCAAACCACAGAGTGAGATTTGTGGTGTGACGAATCATTTTCAAGAGATTTGGGGAGTTGATTTCCTTATCTTCCTTGGTCCACACACTGCCAACGAGTTCAGAAGGCTGCACAGCCCTGGGAATGACAAAACAGGAGGCAAGACTCTCAGTACAAATAAAAACTGTAATTCCTGTGTTTGCACTAAAAGGTTATTTCTGCCCTTAATCACGACCTGGTATTTCACAAACCCAATCCCACCCAATCTACTGCCAAACACAACTTCTTGAGGAGCACTCGAGCACAGAAGGAAATACATTTTTATCTTAATTGAAACTGGATAATTTTGAAGAGGCATTTTCAGATAAGAAAATCACCAAGGAGTGAGTTTAATTTTCTGAAAGGGCAAGAAAACAACTTCAAAAGAGTTAAAAATCAAACCCAGGAAGGCGAAGCACTTGCAGCAAGCAGCTGCTTACAACACAGAGCCTCCCATCACTGAAGCAGGAATGAGATTTTATAATTTGAATTTTGCAAGACTCCTGAGTTCTCCTCCCTGCATTTCTCCTGTCACAAATCTGATATGGAGCTAAAAATCTGCCTGCATGTTTTAACACCGAGCAGACAGCAAAGAAACCACTTCCTGTAAACTCCAGAAGCGGCGGGGGATTTTGGATCGATCGCGTGAACGAACGAGGAGCATTTTTTGGGGGTGAAATAATTCCAAAAGGATTGAGTGAGAGCTCAGGCCTGCCTGTACAGGTCGGACTCGAGCAGGGTGAGCTGCCTGGCAATCTCGATGGGGTGCAGGGTCATCAGCTCCAGGGCCTCGGCGTGCCCCACGCGCCACAGGTGCCACTCCAGGGGCGGCGGCGGGCTCTCGAAGGTGATGTTGTGGCTGACCCCGTCTGCCTGGGCTTTCTTCCTCTTGATGATCTTAGCAATGGACTCCACCCACTTCTTCATGGATTTTCCTAGAATGAAGAGAAATCATTAAAAAAAAAGAACCCAAAAATGAACAAAGCACACGTGAGGTTTTTAATGCTGTTGCAAGTTAAGTTTTAAACTGAGAGAGTTTTAAACTACAAGTCCAAAAGAGGGGGAAAGTGAATTAATCTGGATACAAGTGTTGGTTCTTTCATAAATGTCAATGTTACAGAGCAATCTCTGGGGAGGGAATATTTTGAGTTTGTAAATAAATATATTGGGGGACTGGAGTTCAGGCTGGAGGAACCCCCAAAAATAAACAAAGCTCACGTGAGTTTTTTAATGCTGTTGCAAGTTAAGTTTTAAACTAACAGAGTTTTAAACTACAAGTCCAGAAGAGGGGGAAAGTGCATTAATCTGGATACAACTGTTGGTTTTTAATAAATTCATGTTCTTTCATAAATGTCAATGTTACAGAGCAATCTCTGGGGAGGGAATATTTTGAGTTTGTAAATAAATATATTGGGGGACTGGAGTTCAGGCTGGAGGAACCCCCAAAAATAAACAAAGCTCACGTGAGTTTTTTAATGCTGTTGCAAGTTAAGTTTTAAACTAACAGAGTTTTAAACTACAAGTCCAGAAGAGGGGGAAAGTGCATTAATCTGGATACAACTGTTGGTTTTTAATAAATTCATGTTCTTTCATAAATGTCAATGTTACAGAGCAATCTCTGGGGAGGGAATATTTTGAGTTTGTAAATAAATATATTGGGGGACTGGAGTTCAGGCTGGAGGGACTTGGGACCAGGGATGGAGTGAGAGGACAGGGGGAAATGGATTCAAACTGTCAGAGGGCAGGGTTAGATGGGATATTGGGAATTCCTGGCTGGGAGGGTGGGGAGGGGCTGGCACAGGGTGCCCAGAGCAGCTGTGGATCCCTGGAATGTCCCAGGCCAGGCTGGATGGGGCTGGAGCAGCCTGGGACAGTGGGAGGGGTCCCTGCCATGGCTGGGGGGGCACTGGGTGGGCTTTAAGCTCCCTTCAACCCAAACCATTCTGGGAACTTATGATTTTAAAGGACTTCTGGTAATTTAGTGAAACCAACTCGCCAAGAATTTGAATGTGCACTCAGAATTCTGCTTTTCTGCACGTAAATAATTCAGGTTTGTATTTCTCTATTTTGTTCTTATGGGTTCTTGCACCTGTATCAGCTGACAAATAAACACATGTGAAACCAGTTCTATTTAACCACATCCTCTGAGAATTTTGGTGTGGAAAAAAGTAACCCTGTGTCCAAGCTCTTTTTTAATTGTCTCAGAATTATGCTGCCCAATGTAAGGCCTGGCACTATGAAGGAATAATTGTCTCTGAATTATTTTACCCAATGTAAGGCCTGGCACTCTGAAAATGAAAACCTGGAATTGCCAGGGTAAGGATTAAACATGCCAACACTGCTGCCCTCCACAGAGGCTGCCAAAAAAAAAATCCAGCTCATAAAGAAGAGACACCAAATGGGCCTGATAGCCTCTTCTAAAAGGATAATGATTTTCAGCTGGAACTTTAGATAAATGGAGAAAATCAGGATGGAAAAAACTCAGTAAGCAAAAGGGAAGGAATTCTCTGTGGAGAAGGGGAAGGTGACAGCCTGGATTACAGAGTCAGGCAAGGATGACCACATGGTCCAGAAGGAAATATATTTAAAGCATTATTATCCTGTTGCTTGAAATGATTTTTAGGAGCTATTTAGGCTCCAGGCCAAAGCTGCCTCATATAAAGGGGAGCCTCATAAACAGCTCAATTAAAGGCATTAAAATCCCTCATGTGTGTAAAGGTATTCTCAGACCTAAAACCCATCAGGATCAGCTGGGAAGGGAACAAAATGTGGGAAGGGAACAGGATCCCCCTTACTGCACCTCTGACACTGGAAATAAAGGTCTCCAGCCTCTCCAGCAGCTCCAGGTCCCTCTCAAAATCATAAAAATGGTGCTCGACCCAGTGCCGGAAAACATTCAATATTCTGAGGAAAGAGGAAGAAAATATTAAATTTCTTTTTAAGGACTTGCATGGCTTATCCCATATAAATGAACCACAATCCTACAAAAGTCAAGTTACAGATTCAGGTAGTTGGTGACTCTTAAAATACACATGGGCAAAGGAGCAGAGCAAACCCACTTTTTTTGGCAGGTGTTTAATACCCAATTTTGAGGTTTTTAAAGAATAGTTTTAGCATAAATAGAGTTTGGTTATTTAAAAAAATAATTTTCAAATCTAAATATTTGAAAAATCTAATATATTTCAAAATCTAATATATTTCAAAATCTAATGTATTTTAAATTCTAATATAAAAAATGCCAGTGGTTGAGATGGTTTCAGAAGAGGAAGAAGCTTAGAAAAATCAGATAAAACTGGTATTTCTAATTTTCTTTGCAATTTCCTTTTTTCTTGGTGTGGGGTTTTTTTTAATGAAAAAGCAAATTAGGATCTCCCACTTGTTGAGAAGCAAATTTGTCATTCTTTCTTTCCTATACACAAATTTCAGCTTCAAAGTTGTTGCTACTGCCCTACTCATACAACTTTTAATGACCCAAAAGCCCTGATTACATCCAGTACATCCTTTAAGGATAACACTAAACTTCCTCTTGATTTTTCTCTTAGATAAATCACTCACAAATCAGTCTCTAAAAGTGAACTCCAGCTGCTCTTCAGCCTTCTGCACTCAGGATAAATCAGAATCAAAAACTGGTTTGTCTCTTCTTCAGGTAAACAAGCTGAGCTCACACCTTCAAAACTTTGATTTATCCAGGTGCAATTTATCACCTGAGCAAAACTCAGCCTTACATTGAGGACAAATGAAGGACATCCACAGGGACACATGGAAAAATTCCTTAACTCTCCTCTTCCCAGTGTGCAAGGTAAAAAAATAAGGTTTATCCCCTAAAAGAATTGCTGCCCAAACAGATCATTCAGGCTTGGAAATCGAAGACACCTCCCAAGAGGCAAAGTTTTGACCCAAGTTTCCTGTACCAGGATCTTCTCTAATCCATCTCTGCCCTTGAGAGCCCGTGGGGAAAACCCTGGGAGAGGCAGGAGTGCCTGGCTGTGCTGACTCAGCACTCCCAGCATTTATCCGTGTCCAAGCCTGGGCACTGCACCCCCAGCACCTTCTACAAATGGGCAGTGGTGGGAAGCAGGGAAAAGAAGGGATCAACACCTTCAACTCTCCACCTTCTTCCCAAATTGCAGTCTCTGAAGCAGAGGTCAATGCTTTTAACAACACTGGAATGCACCAAGTGCTGAGTTTATCCACCCAGCAGCTCCAGCTCGCTCATTTTCAGCCTTAAGACAGCTTTGAGCTACTGGAAATGCACAGTGTGGAGCAGAAACAGCTCCCAGCAAGCAGCCAAACCAGGGAAAGCACGAGCTGAGAGGCAGCTCTTCCCAGGAACTGATAACTGTGGAGACTTCTGGACCTGCTGAGCCCACAGGAGCTGATAAAGAGGGAACAGCAAGGGCCTGAGAAGCTGTCCAAGGCCAGCAGCAGGCAGGAGTATCAAGGTTACACTGAGATTGTGTGACTTGGATCACGTTCAAGAAGGTGGTGGCAGCTCTGGGTGGAGGGAAACAAAAGGGCTACCCACATATTTATCTTTTTAATCTTTTATATACATATGCACACGGGTGTCTGATAAAAATGGGACCCCTGAGTGACTTTCTGAACACCTTGGAGGTACTGGCATGTCAGTATGAGCCTCTGAGTCAAATGCTGTTGCTGTGGTGGCTGAGTAACTGAGGCTTCTGTGTGTGTAATTAACAGTATTAACTACTATTAGTAGAATTAATATTGCTAGTAATATTAATGTGCCATTAATAGGAACATCTTGATTCACAACCAGCGTTTGCATTACACAGATGACACTGCTCATCAGTGTAATGAACAGAAGTTGCTCAAGCAAATGCTGGTTGTGATCTGTGTCTCCTCCTGTCTCAATCCCCAATCAGGACAACAATTACTCTCATTCATGCTAGAAATGCTTAATTGTTCCCCAAATTAGCTGGGTCAGCAAGACCTTGAAGATTCCCTGCAGCCCACTGCAGCGTGCAGCACAGACAAGAGTCTCCCTGTCTGTGAGCAAACACATCCACGGGGCTGGGAAAGGGAGTGAAACACCAGCAGGGCTGGAAATCTGGGAACAGAGGAATTATCTGCACAGGGCTTGGGAACAAGGAATGCATTGAGAGCTCAGAGCTCCACATCCCTCACCCACAGGGGCTCGGGGTGGGGATCCCAGCTGCGGCAGCCCCGGCAGCTCCAGGACTGATCAGGACAGGATTTAGGGCTCTGCTGGCAGACAGGGCTGAGCCCCCAGCAGAGATGAGTGTCTGCAGCAGCTGTGGCCCTGCAGCCTGGCAGTGCCAGGGCAGGGCTGGGGGCATGCTGGAACCCAGGCTGTGTCTCTGACAGTTCTGGATGATCCCAGCTCCAGCCAGGGGCTCCAGAGCCCTGGCAGGGGGGTCACAGACCCCAAGGACTCCTGGGGCTTTGAGTTTGACCCCTGGAACAAATTAAACCTTTGAGTGAGGCATTAAAGGGCACAAAAGTTTAGCTAGCATGATAGTAGCAGTTGTAGAGTGAAAAGGGAAATTTTGGGGATTTTACCCCTGGGGGCTCAGGGGTGAGATGGAGGGACTTGGGCATTGTCCTGTCCTCCTTCCTTCTTCTCCCCAACCCCATCTCCTTGGGGATGGTGGCACTTGGGGATGGGATTGGAGTAGGATGGAACTGTCTGACACAGGGGATGGGCACTGGATCATCACTGTCAATAACTCACAGGGAATTTGGAGTATAAAACCAGTGCCTGCCCTGGGGCAGAGAGTGTGCCTGGGGCTGAGCTGGGCAGCCCAGACAGAAAATATCTGAGATAAGAAACAACAAAACAACCTTGAGAGCATCAGCTGAAGACTTCTGACCCATTCTTTCAGCAGCAGGGTTTGGAGAGAGAGGATTTTTACCCATCTGGGGGCCCTCCTGCCCAAAGCCAGCCCCCAGAGGGGCACACACACCTGAGCTGCACGGGCTGCACGTACTCCTTGCGGAAGCGCTTGAGGTCGGCGCCGCTGGGCTGCTCGCCCTTCTCCATGGCCAGCCTGTCTGCCTCCGTGGGCTCGGGCTCAGGGATCTCAAACCTGGGCCAAAACACCAGAGCTGAAACACAAACCCTCTGTGCACCAGCTGCCCTCAGAGAAATGGATTTCTGTCCTTTCGGTGTGGGGAGGAGCAGGTGCTGCTCTGCTCCCTCCTGCCCCTGCTGATTCAGGGGGGCTCTGCTCATCACCCCATGTCTAGACTGGGATAGAAGGTTTTTAAGGACTTGCTGGCTTGATTAAGGGAAGATTAGATGAGAGCTTAACAGCAGCTTTGCCACACTGCATTAAAATGCTGCTTACCTTAAATCTGTGCCTTCAAACAAACGGCCTGGAATGTTTCTGTCTTTATTTCCATGGAGATTTGGGTGCACTCAGCTCTCTCATGAGCCAGTTTAGCAGTTCCCAACACCACCACCCACAGCCCAGGCACACCAGGTGCTCCAGCTCAGAAACCTCTCAGATAACTCATTTAAAGTGGGAAAAAGAAGCTTGCACTGAAAACCTGGACCATTGTTTTAAAGTTACTGGTTTCCAAACTTCACTAAAACACTGAAACTTGACACTGGGATGCTGAGCAGGAAAGGAGCATCTGGAATCTCTGATTTTTGTGGGTCCCTTCCAACTCGGGATGTTCTGTGATTCTGAACACACAAAACTCATCAGGAACTGGAGTGACAGGACAAAGGGAAAGGCTTCAAACTCAGAGACAGGAGGGTTGGATGGGATTTAGGGAAGAAATTCCTGGCTGTGAGGGTGGGGAGGCCCTGGAACAGAATTCCCAGAGAAACTGTGACTGCTCCAGAAGCATCCACAGCCAGGCTGGACAGGGCTTGGAGCAGCCTGGGATAGTGGAAGGTGTCCCTACCATGGCGGGGGGGGGATGAGATGGGTTTTAAGGTCCTTTCTCAAACCACTCTGGGATTCTATTCCATGATTCCAAACCTTTTCCATGCTTTCAGAAAGAGGATCACTCCTCACCTTTCTATCAGCAAACTCAGCAGCTCCTGGGGCTTGCAGAAGGAGCGGTAGGTGGTCAGGAAAGTCCGGACGAAATTAGGATCTGTAAGGATTGGATAAGGAAAGGATGGCAGGGGGGGGTTATCCAGTGGCAAAATAAATCAGAAATAAAATACAAAGAAAGAGTTTAATGTGCAGAAAAGACATTGAGGTTGTAAGGCAAGCATTGTATTTGAAAAACAGCAGAAGTGACAGCGCTTGGGAAATTTTCACTCAGTTCTTTGGTGCATTTCCCTGAAAAATATTCAGCTGCACATCCAATATTCTCTTAAAGCCTCTGTCTCAGCCTTCCCTGAGGAATGACTCTCCCTGACCAGCTGTACTGTTGGGGAAGTCTAACAAAAATTGCACATCAGTCCCAACAGCACCAGCTTTCCCTTGCACCCCAAGCCTGGGACCCAACATCTCCCTCAGCATCAGCCCTTCATGGAACTCCTTGAAGCTTTCACTTCTGTGCCTTTCAGACAGCAAAAGGCTGAAAAATGCTGATTGTGATTTGCATCCACTTCACAGAGTGGCAGGCTGAATGTAATGAATATCAAAAATACAATAAATATAATAAATATAACCTTCAACTTTTTCTTCCTTCACAGAGCCTCAGCCTCTTAACAGCTCCATGCTTTGGCCATGATGAAACATATTTTTGTGGCTTTTTTAGAGGATGAAAGATTTGCATAGCCCAAATTTTCTTCCAGCTTTGTCAGCAAAGCCAGGTGATTTAATAAAGTATTTTTACTCCTGCAGTTCTTCCACTCCCACATCTCTGCCCTGGCAGGGGAGGCCTTTGCAGAAGTCCTTGCTAGGAAAAAAGGCAAAGGGGACTCTTGGTTGTTCTCCTTCTCCAGGCTGTTTATTGTTTTATCATCAATATCAGTTTATATTGATGATTGTTTATTGTTTATCAGCAATCTCAGCACACCAGGCTTTACACCAGCTCAGTGTGAGGGAGAAAAGGCACCAAAAGCCCCAAACACACAGGATCAAGGTTCTCTTAAAGAGAATTCATCCAATTATCACCAAGAATGTTCATTATTGCTGATTTTCTACCAATAGCTCAATTTCTATTCCCATAGCTCTGCACTGTGGGATAATTGTGACCAATGGTCCTGTGTCACCCACACTGCAGAACAGGGAGGGGATGANTAAAAGGATGAAAATAAAAAAGATGAAAAGGATGAAAAGAATGAAAATAAAAGGGTGAAAAAAGGATGAAAAGAAAAAGGATGAAAAGGATGAAGAAAAGGATGAAAAGAAAAGGGTGAAAATAGAAGGATGAAAAGAAAAGGATGAAAAGAAAAGGGTGAAAATAGAAGGATGAAAAGAAAAGGATGAAAAGGATGAAAAGAAAAGGAAGAAAAGGATGAAAATAAAAGGATGAAAAGAAAAGGATGAAAAGGATGAAAAGAAAAGGGTGAAAATAGAAGGATGAAAAGAAAAGGATGAAAAGAAAAGGGTGAAAATAGAAGGATGAAAAGAAAAGGATGAAAAGGATGAAAAGAAAAGGAAGAAAAGGATGAAAATAAAAGGATGAAAAGAAAAGGATGAAAAGGATGAAAAGAAAAGGGTGAAAATAGAAGGATGAAAAGAAAAGGATGAAAAGAAAAGGATGAAAAGGATGAAAAGGATGAAAAGAAAAGGATGAGCTCCCCCAGCCCTGTGAGAACAAAGCCATACCTGCATACATGTGATAGGTCAACCTCTCGATGAGCTTCACCACCGTCCCCCCTTTGATAATGGGGATGCCATTCCTGCTCTGCAAATTATCCTCAAAAACAATGTTCTCCTCGGAGTCCTCCACCACAAAACGATAAACCCTGGGGCTGGGCAACCTCAGGGGCTGCTCCTTCTCCTCCTGCAGCAGCACTGAGTCCAGCATCCTGTCCAGGGTGCTGCGGTACTGCAGCGACACCAGCGCCGCCATCCACGTGCTCTTCTCCTCGGCAGACCTGGCGGCGAACAGCACGCTGCTGTCGTCCTTGGACACCAGCTCGAAGGCATGCCTGTACTCTGCTGTGTCCTCCTTGTCCACCACCTGCATCTTCCTCATGACAATCTTCTCCTTGAGCCTGTACTCGGCGCTGCTGTAGCCGGGCAGGCGCGACTGCCCGTGGTTGGCTTTGCAGCTGATCATCAAACCGTCGAAGAGGAAGATGTGCCGCTCGTGCTTGGCCCCGATTTTGGTCAGGCCTCCTTCCATGATGAACTCGTTGCAGCACTGGCCAATGTCTTTGCCTTCCCAGCCATCGATGTTTTTCTGGATTTCGTTCATTTTTTTGATGGCCAAGTGTTTGCTGCGGAGCTGGCGGTGATAGAAGCGACACACGGGCTCCCTGCAGGGAAGGGAGAGAGTCACAGTGAGCATGGGCCACAGCTGCCATTCCAAAAGGCTGAAATATTCAACTGAATTAACTGCTTCAATCAGGATTTTTTTGCTTTCAAAATGCTGGATGTGAGTTCCAAACAAAGCACTGTTTTGGCCAGGAAGGAGTAAAATATTCACATTATTTTTACAAGGGAAGGGTTTGGGCTGCTCCATCTACAAAGCAAAACTGGCCGCAAGACATGCCTTGGGAAGGAAATATTGATATTTTCTATGAGGAAAAGGTGATTTCTCCCTTGAAGGAAAATAGAAAAAGTCACAACAAGCACATTCCACATTTGCCATTCCAAAATGCTGAAATATTCAACTGAGTTAATTGCTTAAATGATGATGTTTTTGCTTTCAAAATGCTTTAAGAATTTCTTGCTTTCTAGGCAAGTTCTAAATAAGCCACATGCAGTGCTTTGCTGGGAAGGAATAAAATATTCACATTATCTTTACAAGGGAAGGGTTTGGGCTGCTCCATCTACAAAGCAAAACTGGCCACAAGACATGCCTTGGGAAGGAAATATTGATATTTTCTATGAGGAAAAGGTGATTTCTCCCTTGAAGAGCACATTCCACACTTGCCATTCCAAAAGACTGAAATAATCAACTGAATTAATTACTTAAATCATGATGGTTTTGCCTTCAAAATGCTCCAAGCATTTCTTCCTTTCTAGGTAAGTTCTAAACAAGCCACATGCAGTGCTTTGCTGGGAAGGAATAAAATATTCACATTATCTTTACAAGGGAATGTTTTGGGCTGCTCCATCTACAAAGCAAAGCTGGCAGCAAGACATGCCTTGGGAAGGCAATATTGGTATTTTCTATGAGGAAAAGGTGATTTCTCCCTTGAAGGAAGAACAGAAAAAGTCACAATGAGCATGTTCCACATTTGCCATTCCAAAAGACTAAAATATTCAACTGAATTAATTGCTTAAATCATGATTTTTTTGCCTTCAACATGCTCTAAGCAAGTTCCAAATACACCACTTTGGCCGGGAAGGAGTAAAATATTCACATTATCTTTACAAGGGAATGTTTTGGGCTGCTCCATCTACAAAGCAAAGCTGGCAGCAAGACATGCCTTGGGAAGGCAATATTGATATTTTCTATGAGGAAAAGGTGATTTCTCCCTTGAAGGAAGAACAGAAAAAGTCACAATGAGTATGTTCCACATTTGCCATTCCAAAAGGCTGAAATATTAGATTGAATTAATTGCTTAAATTATGATGTTTTTGCTTTCAAAATGCTCTAAAAATTTCTTGCTTTCTAGGCAAGTTCTAAATAAACCACATGCAGCGCTTTGGCTGGGAAAGAAGTAAAATATTCACATTATCTTTACAAGGGAATGTTTTGGGCTGCTCCATCTACAAAGCAAAGCTGGCAGCAAGACATGCCTTGGGAAGGCAATATTTCCAGTGAGGAACAGGTGCTTTCTGTCCCTCCCTGGCAGCTGTGGGAAGGCAGGGATGCTCTGGGGGTGCTCACCCTGGCCGGCGCCGCGGCGAGTGCTTGCTGTAAATGCGCTCCATGCTGCACTGCAGGTTCAGGAGGGCAGTGATGGCTTGCTTCAGGCACTCCCTGTCCTCTTCATCCTCACTGCACTCCTGCAATTGCTGGCACACAACAAATATTTATTGTTTTTTTCCAGGTTTTGCCTCATTTCTAGGTGTGAAGAGTGTGGAAACCTCCTCGCGGGGTGAAATCGGTGATTTCAAGTCAGGGACTTTTTACAGAGCCCCACTCAAAAGCAGATGTGCAGGAAACTGGAAATATTTGTCAGAGGTTCAGGAAAAATCAGTAGATATTGACCAAGACCAGAAAGATCACCCTTTACCCTTCAGTGCTAATTGTCAGGTATTATTTTGCCTGTTATCTCCTCGAGGACATCCTGTTTCAAACTGGTTTCATTCAGGGGCTTGAAGGTTTGAAATAGCCCAGGATTCAGTGCTGGTTTATTTTCTATTTATTTACTTATTTATTCATCTATCTATCTATTTATTTATTAATTTTTTTTATTTCCTTTATATTTTACTCTGTGCATCTTCCTCCCGTGAACCAAGGATTCAGTGCTGGTTTATTTTTATTTTTTTATTTTAATTTATTTTTTACTCTGTGCATCTTCCTGCCATGGGTCCATCTCAACAATCCAAATTCAGGATGAGGAGAAGCAATGAGGGTGTCTTACAGAAGGAACAAGACCCTCTTTGCTTCTTACCATCCTGAATTCTGTCACCTCCTGTAAACTCAAGGAGAAATATCGATTTTGCACAGAGCAAACAGCAGAAGAAATTCTTAAGAATTAAGAATTTAATTCTTCAAAATGAAGAATTTAATTCTTAAATTTCATCCTGATGCGCTTTCCCAGCTCTAAGACACACTGGGTCATTAATTAATTAATTCATTAATTAATTAACCCTAACCATGCCCTGCATGAGGCAGGTCACTGACCCAATTCTTAACTTTTCCACCTGAAAGATTTTCAGAAGTTCCAGAGAATCATCCCATGCAGGTGCTGATTATGGAAAGGGAAGTTCCATTATTTTGAAAGACTCTTCTTCAGAAGAAATCTCCCCTGATATTCAATTTTAAACCTCCCCTGGCAGAGCTTGAGGCCCATTTCCTCTCGTGCTGTCCCTTGTTCCCTGGGAGCTCTGCCCTCCTGTCAGGAAGTTGTAGAAAATTAAGCTTTTTTGGGTTTTTTTTAAGCTTTTCTGAACTGTTTTCTAAACTGATTATCACTAGAAATGCTTAATAGTTGAAAATTTATTGAAATCACACATATTTAGGAGCACTGGAAGGTGTCCCCACCCATGGCAGGGGTTGGAACCAGGTGATCTTTAAGGTTCCTTCCAACCCAAATCATTCTGGGATTTAAACTTTTCAGCAAAATATTTGCAATCCATTCACTGGAGATGGGTCAAAAGAAATCATCCCCTTGTTTTTCCTCATTTAAATCAGGCTATGCAAAAAAGCACAGCAGACATAATGAAAACAAGAGTGAAATTAAGTAGAAATTAAAAAAAACCCTCAAAACAAAACAGGAGTTTGTGCTAAATATTAATTACAGAACAACTCCTAAAAATATTGAGGTTGGATTATAGATTAATTCTATTTTCTTGCTCCAGGCAAGTAAATCCTTTAAAACACAAAGGAAATCCCTGTAACTCACCTGTACAGCATCAGATTTTACAGTGAGAACCTCACAGAATAATTTCTGTTGCTATTTCCAAATGTCAGCTATAGCCACGGGGTGTTTGACCCATTTAATTTAAGTTCATCCCTGTTAGTTAATAATTCATTTACCCTTAAAGCATCACAAACTTTCCCCACACCATGGGGCAAACAGAACCTTTCTTCCACTATCCTCAGCTAATTCCAGTTAGGACTCAGGATAAGTGGTTGAATATTAAGAATGGATTATTCTGAAATAATAAACTGAGCTGCAGCTGGAGTGTGACCTGAGCCTGAGAATTTTGCCTGAATCCTGCTTAGCTTTTGGATAAAAAAATTCAGAACTCAGAGAAAAAAGAAATTAGATTTGTGTATTCAATTTTTAATTATATCAGAACTCAAGTTCAATAGAGATTTGTTTAATAAAATGGAGTGGATGCTTTTTAAGATTTTTTAATGCATTTTTGCTTTTCCAAAATGAAGTAACCAGTGGCAAATAATTTTAATTTTCAGAGGGAATAACAAAAATGTTATTTTAGTTAGAAACAGTTTAGTTTAGAAATTAGATTTGTGTATTCAGTTTTTAATTATATTAGAACTCAAGTTCAATAGAGATTTGTTTAATAAAATGGAGTGGATGCTTTTTAAGATTTTTTAATGCATTTTTGCTTTTCCAAAATGAAGTAACCAGTGGCAAATAATTTTAATTTTCAGAGGGAATAACAAAAATGTAGCCACCTATTGAAAAGCTCAGGTTCTCTACATTAATCATTATTTTCAGTCAGAAATGAGAGTGTGGCTCCATTTACCTGCAGCAACTCAAAGTAGTGCAAGCAGTGGTAGACTGGGATCAGCATGAGGCGAGGCAGGACATACTGGACAGCTTCCTTAAATCCTTCAGCTGTGGACTGGGAAAGGGAAAAACCAGGATTATTTAATACTCAGAATATTCACTGTGTTCCCATTCTGTCCAATATCCCACAGAAATATGGAGGCCTCAGTGGGTAATTGAGAAATTGAGAATCATGGGTTTAGCACTTAGAAAAGGAGAAATATTTTCCAGTCCCAGTAGCTGACTAAGGCAACAATTCAGGTTGTAAAATGAGGGGAGATTTTTTCCAAAGAGTGGTGACATTCCTGCCATCTTCCATGGCATAAGTGAATTTCTGAGGAGAAACTGAATTACCTCAGGGTCAGGAATGAGGCCACATTCACTGACACCTGACTTGAATATCAATTGAATCTGGAATTTAAAAAAAAATTGAATTAAAGCTTGGAGCTTTAAATTCAGGAGGGAAGGAGGCAAAGAGCTTTCCTTACTCACTGCCCAAGGAGTTTTTAAGAGGGAGATGATCCAGCTCACCAAGGGCTCAGAGCTGGGGAGGAAATATTCCCTGAAGAAGGGCTCATCTCATCCTGCAGAGATGCTCCAGCACCACCAAACTGGGCTGAACTGGGAGCACCAGTGACCCATCACTGCTCAGCAGCTTCTCTAAAGGCATTTCTGAGCTCAACAGCATCTTTAATTAATAAACCTGCTACCCAGGCAAAAGGAAGTAATAAAACAATAAAAGAATTACAGATTATCCTGCTGGGCAGCAATGACTAAGAAATGACTGAAGAATTATTCAAAAAAAAAAAAAAAAAGCACCAGTCACAGCCTCAGTGCTGAAGGAGGCCTTGGATATGCATGGGAGAAAATGGAAATATGGTGTTTGTGTGCCTGGCTTTAAAAGGCCAAACAGAAGTGGCAGTGTGAGAATTCACCCTCTGTTCTCATACAAGATGTGAGCAGGGAAAAAAACTGCAAAACTCAGGGATGGCCCAGAGCTGTGCCCAAGGGGCAAAGTGAAAATATCTGACACTGAAGAAAGGGCAGGACCTTGAGGAGTTCTTAGTTGGAAGCAAAGAATCACTGACAGAATTCAACCCTTTGAAATAGGAGAATGAAAGCCATGCAGTATTTCCCATTTGCACTCACCTGGAAGTGCAGAGCCACAGCAGGTTTGGCCATTAAATTATTAAAATGCTCATGAAATTGTGGAGAGAGAATATCCTGGGACAAGGTTTCATATGGATCAAAGGCTTGCTCCTAAATAAAAACAGAATTACACACAGAAGTGAAGGATCCATGCTGTTTCTGTCCCAGCTGGGACAATAATTTCCTTTAATAAGCTGATGGAACTTTGCAAGAAAATACTGATTTTACAAAATAAATATTGAGTAAACCACAATCTTATTTCACTTCCAGCTTTTAAATGCCCAGCATTTTTTGGCATTCCTCAACCTTCCCATCTTTATGGCCAACACAAACTTTGGTGTACTGAAGCAGTGGGAACCAAGAGAAGTTTTTGGGTTCCACCCCATTTCACAGGGAATGGCAATTTTACCTCCTCTCTGTCCATAAAGATGGACAATGTGAAAACTGGGGACACTTTTCCAGGGAAAATATCACATGTGGGACAAAGCAACCAGTCTCAGGGGAAAGTCTTCAAGTGACAGCAAAGGTTCAGATGCAAAAATCATGGTTCTGTTTGTTGTATCCAGCTGTGACCCCACAGATCAGCTACAGCAGGATGGGATGGAAAGCTGGAGTACAGGAATTCCTGCAGGAGTCATCCCTGGCTGCAGGGATCCCACAGGGATCACTTGTGACTGCACTGGAATCATTTCTGCCTGCAGGAAGCATTCCTGGCTGCACTGGAATCATTTCTGCCTGCACAGGATTCCCTGCAGGAATCATTTCTGGCTGCACTGGAATCATTTCTGGCTGCACTGGAATCCACAGGAATAATTTCTAACTCCAGGAATCATTTCTGGCTGCACAGGAATCATTCCTGGCTGCACAGGAATCCCTGCAGGAATCATTTCTGGCTGCACAGGAATCATTTCTGGCTGCACAGGAATCATTTCTGGCTATAGGAATAATTTCTGGCTGCATAGGAATAATTTCTGGCTACAGGA
>VXBS01003880.1:907-13677 GCA_013400255.1 Sitta europaea | reverse complement strand
TGTGAACCCTCCTGCCTTTCCCTGTCTGCTGTGACAAGATGTTGGTGCTCTGAAGTGTCAGTGCCAGCCTTTTAGCATTAGAGGCCCATACAGCACACCAGTAAGAGCCCCATCATCCTTCTGCAAACACCTTGTTGATTGTGGCTGACCTGCACAGCAGCAGAGATATCCTGAGGCTTTGTGTTACAACAATAAGAGAAAACCAAAAAATGTCTGTGTTTAAGTATAAAGGAAGCAAGCTAATCCGTTTTTGAACTTAAAATATTAGGGGCAAAGGGGTCCCTGAACAGGGAAAGCTGAAGCAACTCACCAATTCCTGTGCTGGGTCAGTCTTTCAGAGAAACCTGTATTACTTAAGGGTACATGGCAACCAGTTTGCTAAGGGCTGAAAGTGAGGTGATGTGTAGTCTGATTTTCAGGCCTGAAATTTCTGAGTTTCTAAGTATTAGTTTTTCTAATGTTTAAGTTTATTAAGACTTGTTCCTAGAGGGGGAATATAAACAACAAGACATTGTTTTTGTAACAGTATTCATGTTGTAAATTCTTTCTAAGAAGAAGAATTCTCTCTTGATGTCCCTCTAGTTTGATCAATGTGAGTGAAAAAATTTGTCTTTCATTCACCAATCACAGTGATCCGTAGAAAATAATACATAATACATAATACAATCCCTAAAAATAAACTCATTCTTTCTTCACACAACCTGAAAAAAAATCACAGAAGTCTGTGTTGTGTGTGTCATCTCTATGACAGCAATGCACTCTGAAGAAGAAGTGATGCACACACAGCTTCCCTCCCTTGTCTGGTGGCTCTCTACACACACAGGTCCTGGTGTGTCACTGCAGGAGCTCAGAGCTTCATTGCTTTGGGGAAACAACAGGAGTGGAGCAGCTTGGCCAGCCAGCATTGGAGGTTGCTCTTCATGGGGGCTTTGCAACCTTTCAAAGGATCTAGCCTCCAAAGGAGAAGGCTGAATTTGCTTATGGAATTGGACTAATGTGCTAAGAAGTCTGGCTCCATTGCCGCTGATCCCTCTGCATACTCAACTTTCTTCAATGTTGCCTGGTGCAAATACTGTGAATGTAGCTGGGCTTCTAAGTAGTGTTTTCTTATTCACTGAATTCATCTTCTAGGGCTGGGGAACCTGGAAGTCCTGTGGCCCTGTCTGAACTGCCTGCTGCCCTTTCAAAGGGGCCACCGACATAGGAGGTGTTTGTTATTCGTATGATTTTAATATAAACCTCCAACATTAAAATAAAGCTTACTAGCGTACAGATTGTTGAAAACCCTGTCCTGCAGGAGCTTGAATTTAAGAACTGCCTTCTTTTATTTTTGCATTTCAGTAAGATGTGGTGAAAGCTGTGCCTTGCTGGCGCAGAAGAGAAGTGCTTTGTCCATGTCTTTGTGCACACACGTTTCGGTGATTGCATAACCCCACACTGGACATGAGTAGATTCTGTTGAGTAAGGTGGTGACATTGCCATCATTGGAGACAATCATCTGTAAAATCTGGTCTGAAAAAGAAGTTCCTTATACCACAGTCAATATGACTTCTACTAACTGTCCATCTCTCCTGTCATAAGACCAAACTCTATCCATGAACAGGGAAGTTTTGAGCGCCTGACCCACACCAGTCTCCTCAGATGACAAATAAAGTACAAATCCTATGGCTCTGGTAAAACTTGGACTAATGTTGTGTGCAGAAAAAGGACTTCAACATCTAGGAAGAAGTTCTGAATAATTATCCTTAAAATAAAGTGTTATTTAAATTGAATTATTAATATTAGAATTTTCAAATGTTATTAAAAAGAGTAAGATGGGTTGTAATTTCTTGGTTTGAAAAGCAATACACTTTGAAGACAGACAGGTAGTTCTCTTCTACCTTGTGTGCCCTGTTTTCATCAGCCATTAGGTATGGACTGAGGTGAAGATAAAAAGGTTTTATTAGGGCAGTAGATCTTGTTCCAGTGGACAGAAACACTGTTGAGATAGATCCCTCAAGCTGGTTTTAGACTTGTGGGCACATCCCCACTTTGAGCACACAGAGGGAGGGGGTGGGTTCATCAGATCTCAGGCACATGACCATGGCACTGTGATGTTTGAAAAGGAACTTGGAAATATCAGCAACTGGACTGTTGTCAATGGCTTTTGGACACTTCTGGAGACCTGCAAAAAGATGGAATTTCAGCTTTGGTCTCAAAGAATTCAACGTCTTTATAAAAGCTGCTCTACTTTGAGATGAAAATTCTCTAAAGGAAAAGTCAGGGCTGGTTAATTGGTGAAATCACAGTGGTGCCAGCCTGGAGGATGGATGAAATGCTCTCCTGTTCTGGAGAGAGAGATGGCAGACAGAGACACGCTGGGCCTTCTCCCTGTAGCCTGAGGATGGAGGTTTGAATTTCTTTGTCTCCTTGGAATGTGCTGTGCATGCTCAGGGACACAAGAGAAGGGAGCAGAGAGAGGGGAGCTGCACTGAATCAGTAGCAGTGTGCAGGCTGGATGGGGTGCACGACCAAAGGTTTCTGTGCAGGGAATGAGCTTGGGCTCTCACAGGGATGCAGCAGTTGGAGGCTGCCTGGACTCACAGGGTTGCCATGTTTATCTTTCTGTGTTTCAGGGATTCTGTAATTTGAATGCTAATAGACCATTCCTGTGGTTTGCTTTGTTCCATGGAATCCAAACAGTGTTTCCTAAGTCCCTTTGGCATCTCTGCCAGCTGGATGAGAGGAGCTCTTCCAGTTGGATGAGACACTTGGTGGAGGGCTGAACACTAAAACAAACCAGAGCAAATGCCAGCCAGAGAAAACAACGGGGATCGTGGAAAAGCCAATATGCTACAGCTACAGGGTTAATGCTATTACCAGGGGTAAGAATGCTCCAGGCTGCTCCTTTGGAATGCCTTCCTTCCCTGTGAAACAGAGGGCTTGGATCCAAGTCATGACAGGTAGGCATGCAAGAGAAGGAGCTTGGAACTGGATCTCCTGAATTCATCCATTCATGTCAGTGTAGGGAAACAAGATCATGTGTATGTCCTTGGTGCAAGTGTCTGCACACGGGTGTAGCACCTTGCAGAACGGACTTGAAGATGCTGGAGTGGGCAGAGCAGCATTAGCTCATGTTATTACTCCCAGTGCCTGGAAATAAACGGACTGCAGTAGCCTTAATCCCTCTCCTTCTCTTGTGGTTCTTGTTCTTCTTTTTCTTCTCCTCCTTCTTTCCTTTTTCTTGTTCTTTTCCTCTCTTAGTAATGCTCCAAACTGATCTGGGAAAAGTCCTTGTAGGAGCAAACCCTGTATCTTGCAGGCTTGTGCAAAGATCTTGTTGGCTTCCCTGGTGCAGAGTTTGGCAGTTGGTCCTTGAGAGTCTGTCCAGCAAGGAATATGGATCTTTTGACAAGGGAAAGGCTTTGGTGGCTCTGCCTCTCTGTCAGCAGCTCAGCAAAGGTGCCTTCATTGCAGTGGCAGATTGTCAGCTGCTCTGTGGCCTCTGGCATGCTGTGCTCTGGCACAGCTGGCTCCTGCAGGCTGCGGGGAGCAGCCAGCACAGAGCACTGCCCCTGCAGCCAGGCAGAGTCCTGGGCCACCTTCCTCATCCTCCCTGCCAACCCCAGGCAGTGCCACCCCACCCTCCTCAGGCAGAGGTGGCAGGGCTGGACTCGGTTGTGCTCTGGCAGACGCTTGTTCAGCTTAACAAGGAAAGGGGCTGCTATTGCACTCTTCTCTGCAGAACTT
Source organism: Sitta europaea (assembly GCA_013400255.1). Classification (NCBI taxonomy): domain Eukaryota; kingdom Metazoa; phylum Chordata; class Aves; order Passeriformes; family Sittidae; genus Sitta; species Sitta europaea. The sequence goes on along the minus strand of VXBS01003880.1, from coordinate 9,948 downwards.
AGGAAGGCTGGAGAAAGAAGAGCTTATTTATTTTTTAATCCTAATAGATCTACTGGCAAAAATTGTATAGAATAATAAAGTTTAGCAGTAGGCAGCAATTTCCCCCTCTCAGCTATTTCTTCTCTGAATGACTGTAATATTTCAACATCCATAGGAGCTGTGTGCACGGAGCTGCACAGAAGGGAAAGTCCTTCCCCAAAGAAAGGTGGTGACTTGTTCAACCAGAAATGTCTTTGGTGTGAGTTGAGGTACTGGAACTCAAGATGTCTTGGCTGTCAACTGCTCCATTGTGAATGCTAGGCAAAACTTTTTATTATTTCTTCACTTGCACAACAGGTTTGAAAATCCCACAAGAGGCCAATAAAATGAGCTGAAGGGTAGTGGAACACAGACATCCCCTCTCTAGGTGAGCAGTGTTGAGCTGAACACAGCAGCAGGCACCCCTTCCTGACAGCTCTCTTACTGCTGTACAGCATTCAGATTGAGGGGGATCTCAGAGCACTTTGAGCTCACACCACTGAAGTGATGCCAGTCAGAATAAGATGTTCATTACCAGGACTATCAAGTAACCCCACACAATCACTTGATGCAGGACCTGAGCTTCTGAGAGTATTTCTATCCAATCTCATCAGTCACATCAGGCTTCCCATCTTTCCTTCCAGAAGTCTGAACTCCAGAACTAGGAGCAATACTGCAAACCCGATTTCACAGAAGTTCATCACAAATGAAACCATATCTGTAAGTAGGTTGAATTGACTGAAAAGATGCAAACAGCATCAGTTGTGGTAAATGAGGAGGCTACTCTGCTGAAAATTTTTCTCTCAGCAACAGGAGAGTTTTCAAAGGCTCATTGATTTATTGCACTCTGCCATTCCAGGTACTCAGAACTGGAGGACAGGAGAGTTGGAAAGAACCATTTGTACAATGAGAGGCTGCCCATTGGTTTTATACCTTCCCTGATCCCCTTGACTATTCAAGACATCATCTTTTCTAAACATCTGGAGCCTAAAGGAACCCATTATTTTCACCCAGGCAAAAGAGAGAGCTTTCCAAAGCCCACAGGGATTACAGCTACAGCTCAGTGTGGACTGGGCAAAGCAGGGCACTGCTTACACCAGGCACACTGCCCACAACCCACCCACAGTCACTTTCCCTCCCCGAGGGATTCCTGGCCCCTGCTGCTCCCTACACCTGGCAGACCTTGCCCAGGGAAGAGGAAACAAAGGGCAGCCACAAATCTTCCCTGCAAAGCTTGGGACTGCTCTGTGCACACCATCCCTTTCCAGCCCATGTCCCCTAAACTCTCAGGTGGGATGGGGTTCACACCTCCCTTTGCTGCACAGGCAGCTCGTGCTCCAGGAGGCTGTGAGAAGAGAGCTGGGGATCACAGGAGCATCCCCCGGGCTCCAGGTGCCCCGGGCTCCTCTGGCCAGTGCTAATGTGCATTGCAGCAGCCTCTGCTGGGCCTGCAGAGGACTTTATCCTCCCTGCCTTCAGCATGGAGCCTTACAGAACCATGGGGAAGAGAAGGGGACCTCGGAGAGTGAGGGAGGAAAAAAAACATCTCAGCATGCCTTGTTTCCTCCTCACCATTCTGATTTTGCCTCAAGCACTCTGCAGTGAGTCCCAGGCTCTTCTTTTCCCCTTGGAATGACCTGAGTGCTGGCAAGGGGACAGAGTGACAGCCCTGACACCATGGCAAGAGAGACTCCCTGTTTCTGGCAAAGGAAGATGGCATAGCCCTTGGATTTGAACACCTCTGAGTTTTTACTACATACTAGTGCATGGCCATGGAATGTCCATGGAATCAACTTCCCTCATTTCTGCTCTAACTTCTGCTCTTTGAGCTGCTCCCAGTTTCCCAATCTGCATGGGCAAGATAAAGGAGAGGGTGCTCTAAAGACCTGCTACATCAACTTTCTGAGGTCCCTCATTATTATGGTTGTATAAACAGCTGAAAAATAGAAATTAATCTCTTTATAGCCACTCGCAGCCACTCAGATCTTGACAGAAAGGGGAAATCACAGCTAGAAAATCTAAATCCTGCCCTTGATCCCTAAACTTGAAATGGCAGATTAATTTGACAGATGTCTGAGCCTCATTAATATTGCTATTGTCCTTCTCTGAATAATGAGCCTGATGATCACTGGGCTCCTTTGGGACAGGCAGGCTTTAATAGGACCCTCGTCACTATAAACATATGAACACCACAGGAACTGTGGGGTTTTTTACATGGTCATGAAAAATGCATTTGAAAGGGAATTTTGCAGTCTTTCCAATTTTGTTAAAATACTGGAGAAAAGAATGGGAAATGCTTAAAATCTGTTGCGAAGGGACTGACATAACTGGGAAAGTTTTCAGCTTATTTTACAGGCCCTGCTCATGGCAAAGCTCGTTTGGCTTGCCAAGGACCCAGAGGCACTGTGCCCATGTCAGAGTGGCTGCAGCAGGAGGAATTCCTAGGGGAATGGGACCAGTGCTCTTCCATCTTCTGCTGGTGAGCTGGTTCCCACAAAGGCTTTGCAAAATCAGAAGCTGAAGCATGTCTGCATGCAGCAGCTCCTTAATCTCCTTTGTGCTAATGACAGCGGACTGTTTCTGCTTTAAAATCTCACAACTGGGGGAGCTCAAATAATAATTACAAAGTGGAGGTCTGTCTTTAGGATCAGTTCAGGAATTAACTGAGGGAAAGGAGCCATGGTTGGGAGAGAAATAGGAGAATTAATGCAAGATCTGTTCAGGGAGTCTGTTTTGGTTTGGGAATAAGGCCAGTTCAATTAGCCTACTTGAAGTTCCCAGGAGATCTCAGGAGGACAAATAAAAGATGGCTGAGGTAAGATTTTCAGGGTTTTCTGGATGTTGAGATCCCAAGGCACAGCTCCTGCTTTCCTGGAACTCCCTTCTCCACTTTTGGGTAAGGTGACAAGAATCATTTCAGCAACTGAATGAGCAAGTCAGGGCAAAAAATCCCCAAAACTACCACATCTCTCAGACCCAGTTAAAGAGCTTTGTCTAATTCTTCATTCCAATCTAATCCCCTGGCAATGACTAGGCTAACATTGACACTTTTACCACCCAAGTTAGTGACTCCCGTTCCCTCTCCCTGATTTGCCAGAATTCTCCCTCTGACCAAGTTTTCCCCATTTCTGTCCTGAAGGTGATCCCGTTAATCTCTCCCCTCCTTTTGCTGGCAGTCTGTTCCCAAATGCACCATCCTGATTTCCTCAGCAGGGGTAGAATATCTTCTCTTATTAAAAATACCGAAGCACAAGCTTAGCCAGAGGTGTGTTTTATTTGACGTGAAGAGATGCAGTAAAAATGCTTCCCTGGGACAGCTTGTGTTTCAGCCGTCCTGCAAGGATTTGGCAAAGGTTCCCAATGTTCTGCCGGACTGTCGCCTTGAGAGTTTGTGAACCCCTTTCCAAAATGGCACTCTCCACTCTTTCCAAGTGCAGATGCATGGAAATTTCCCAGTCTTTTGTCTGGAGCTGTGGCAGAGGCAAAGAGAAAGCCTGAGACTCCTTTGATTAATCACAGGGGAATGGAGTAGAGCAGGATTATTAAAAGCTTCATTTCTAAAATTGGGCCCATCCATGTTTTTCAGACACACAGTGGCCCAAGACAGTGACCACCAAAGTATTCCTTCCCATCATCACGCATGGGAAGGACGTTGACCTGCTGGAGGTCTTCAGAAGAGGGCCACCAAGACGATCCAAGGTCTGGAGCACCTTTCCAATGAGGAAAGGCTGAGATATTTGGGGTTGTTCAGCCTAAAGAAGAGAAGGCTTTGTGGCATTTCAGTCCTTGAACAGAGCCAATAAGAAAGATGGTGACAGACTTTTTTGCAGGTCCTGCTTTGAACAAGGCAGAATAGTTTTAAACTAAATGAATGTAGATTTAACTTAGAAACAGGGAAGAAATTTTTACCTTGGGTTGTAAAATACAAACAGCAGCAGGTAGAGGTAGTGGGATGCCTTCACTGAAGGTGAGGAACAGTGATCCTGGGACTCATCCATTGCCAAAATGGTCACTTTGCTGCTTATTTCTAGAGTGGTTGGGCCAGCCATGAGCTGCCTTACACCACACTCGTGTTTCCATGCATCCTTCAAGGCTCATCACAGGACTTTTGAGTCAGCGGACTTAATAATTAGGTAGTATGATTAAAGACAGGTTATTTGTGGCTTCTGTAACAAGACCACATGTAAACCAACTAAAAGCTAAGAATTGTTTTTGAACGCTGTGGGAGCAAAAACTCCACCAAGTGATTATCTGCTGATAATATCTCATTCAAAGAGAATGAGAAGCGAGGGAGATCTCTCAACTCGGAGAAGAAACCAGCTGAATTAGAGTATGTGCCTCAAAGCCCAGTGATCATAAACAGCAAAGTTTGGGCTTGTCACAGCCATAACACATCATTTTTCTACTTCAAATTCTTGAAAAATGGGAAAATTAAATGGACATGAGCAAATGGCATTCTAAAGACACCTCTGGCAAGCAGGAGCCAGTTCCTCCTTGGGTTATCAGCTTTTTGCAGGGTTACACACATGTTATGTGGAAGTGTATCCAGAAGACAGAGTATTTCCGAATGGAAGTGTCTCAGAAAGCAGGTTGTGGTTGGCTACAGATGGCAGAAATTCACTAATATATGAACAAAAGGCTGTCCTTTTAGCAGTAATTCAGTGTCCCTGCAGTGAAGAAAGAAGGTGCTCCGAGCCTCAGTTCCATCATTCCCACTCCTTGCAGACATAACACTGCAGGGCAGAGAGCACTCGTGTCCTGCTAAAGGAAGAAAACTCCCACTAGACTGAAAGGATGAGAACAAAGATCCTACTGCAGCTCATGCCTGCTCCACCAGAAGAGGAAGGGTGAATTTTTGGCTTCAGATTCACAAGACCCAAGACATAACTTGCTGTCTTTGGGGAGGGTTTTGATGCTCCTAGCTTCCATATAAGAGATCAGCCAGAGCACACCTGAGTCCAGCCCTGCCACCACTGCCTGAGGAGGGTGGGGTGGCACTGCCTGGGTTGGCAGGGAGGATGAGGAAGGTGGCCCAGGACTCTGCCTGGCTGCAGGGGCAGTGCTCTGTGCTGGCTGCTCCCCGCAGCCTGCAGGAGCCAGCTGTGCCAGAGCACAGCATGCCAGAGGCCACAGAGCAGCTGACAATCTGCCACTGCAATGAAGGCACCTTTGCTGAGCTGCTAACAGAGAGGCAGAGCCACCAAAGCCTTTCCCTTGTCAAAAGATCCATATTCCTTGCTGGACAGACTCTCAAGGACCAACTGCCAAACTCTGCACCAGGGAAGCCAACAAGATCTTTGCACAAGCCTGCAAGATACAGGGTTTGCTCCTACAAGGACTTTTCCCAGATCAGTTTGGAGCATTACTAAGAGAGGAAAAGAACAAGAAAAAGGAAAGAAGGAGGAGAAGAAAAAGGAAAGAAGGAAGAGAATAAGAAGAAGAACAACAGCCACAACAGGAGGAGAGGGATTAAGGCTACTGCAGTCCGTTTATTTCCAGGCACTGGGAGTAATAACATGAGCTAATGCTGCTCTGCCCACTCCAGCATCTTCAAGTCCGTTCTGCAAGGTGCTACACCCGTGTGCAGACACTTGCACCAAGGACATACACATGATCTTGTTTCCCTACACTGACATGAATGGATGAATTCAGGAGATCCAGTTCCAAGCTCCTTCTCTTGCATGCCTACCTGTCATGACTTGGATCCAAGCCCTCTGTTTCACAGGGAAGGAAGGCATTCCAAAGGAGCAGCCTGGAGCATTCTTACCCCTGGTAATAGCATTAACCCTGTAGCTGTAGCATATTGGCTTTTCCACGATCCCCGTTGTTTTCTCTGGCTGGCATTTGCTCTGGTTTGTTTTAGTGTTCAGCCCTCCACCAAGTGTCTCATCCAACTGGAAGAGCTCCTCTCATCCAGCTGGCAGAGATGCCAAAGGGACTTAGGAAACACTGTTTGGATTCCATGGAACAAAGCAAACCACAGGAATGGTCTATTAGCATTCAAATTACAGAATCCCTGAAACACAGAAAGATAAACATGGCAACCCTGTGAGTCCAGGCAGCCTCCAACTGCTGCATCCCTGTGAGAGCCCAAGCTCATTCCCTGCACAGAAACCTTTGGTCGTGCACCCCATCCAGCCTGCACACTGCTACTGATTCAGTGCAGCTCCCCTCTCTCTGCTCCCTTCTCTTGTGTCCCTGAGCATGCACAGCACATTCCAAGGAGACAAAGAAATTCAAACCTCCATCCTCAGGCTACAGGGAGAAGGCCCAGCGTGTCTCTGTCTGCTGCCATCTCTCTCTCCAGAACAGGAGAGCATTTCATCCATCCTCCAGGCTGGCACCACTGTGATTTCACCAATTAACCAGCCCTGACTTTTCCTTTAGAGAATTTTCATCTCAAAGTAGAGCAGCTTTTATAAAGACGTTCAATTCTTTGAGACCAAAGCTGAAATTCCATCTTTTTGCAGGTCTCCAGAAGTGTCCAAAAGCCATTGACAACAGTCCAGTTGCTGATATTTCCAAGTTCCTTTTCAAACATCACAGTGCCATGGTCATGTGCCTGAGATCTGATGAACCCACCCCCTCCCTCTGTGTGCTCAAAGTGGGGATGTGCCCACAAGTCTAAAACCAGCTTGAGGGATCTATCTCAACAGTGTTTCTGTCCACTGGAACAAGATCTACTGCTCTCATAAATATTTCTTGTCTTTACCTCAGATATCTTGCAGCTTTATTTGGGGGCTGTGTAAAGAAACTGTGAAAATCTTGATGATCTAGTTTAGAAGTTAAGAAGAACAGTCATCAGGTACCAGTTTCCATGTGAGGGAATGTTTTTGCAGATGTTGTAGTTCCATAAAATTGTGCTTTTTAGGAAATTCCAGAGTAATTACCTGGGAAGTACTTTGTAGTTACATGGATAAGAAACAAGATCTACTGCCATCAGTAACCTTTCCTTATCTTACAGTGCTGTTTTGGATCACACCCTTGATGAAAAGGGGAAGCCATTGAAGAAGGAGAGGTATTCTTGCAAGAATTTGGTTTTGGCTATCAGAAGAGTTATTACTGATTTTTGGTGCATTTCCTTCTGCTTCTCAGACCATGTAATTTACTGCTGCTGCCAGTCTGAGTAGGATTTGCCCTTGTTACACCAGATTTAGCATGGCTTAAGAGTGTATATCACTTTTCCACATAGGAGCAGCTGCAGTTTCAGCAAGGAGGTTCCAAATATATGCTGTTTGGCTACGTGTTTTGCAGTGTGTTGCACATTTAACACATTTGAAGATTTGGACAGCAGCACGTTGTCATAAAAAGGTCAGCCTTCAGAAGAAAAAGTGACCTTAGTAATTGAAGCTGCACAAGGCTTACTGAAACGTGTCCTAGTCCACTCATATCAGCTCAGGCTCACTTGCTGGGACACCTTTTGGCCTTTAATTTGTCTTTTAAGGCTGTTCTGCCATGGCTGGTTTAGAGTCCTGCCATAAAATTACTGACATCCTTCAGAAGCTTACTTGTTCCTGCTTGGTCTGCCCCTGTTAACAGAAACTATCTTGTGACAGAAATCTTTTTATACAGGCAACATTACAGATGTACTGTAGGTTTGTGAGAAGCAGGGCACACAAGACAGAAAGGGATTCCCTTTCTCCTTTCTGCAGTGGATACCTTCCAAAACCAAAAGGGGCACCCACCAAGGAAGTCACCTTATCTTATTTCTCTTTTTAAGTGTATTAATAACAGTTGAATAATTTTAATATAATGACAATTAAAATAATTCAAATTGAATAACTAATTTTATTTTTATGGATAATTATGCAGAACAGCTTGCTAGATGTTGAAGCCCTGTTTCTGTACACAGTATTAGCCCAAGTTTTACCAGATCCACAGGATTTGCACTTTATATTTCATCTGAGGAGACTGCTGGGGGTCAGATATCCCAGGTCTTTGCCTTCCTTTGTTGGAAAATGTTTATGGAGACATAGCTTGGTCTTCTGATGGGAGACAGCCAGCTAGAAGATGTCATGTTGACTATGGTGTAAGGAACTTTTTTTCAGCAAAACTCAGAGGGATGAATGCTTGCAGTCACCCATGACCCTGCAATTCCAGCATATACAACTTTCCACATAGCTTTTCAGTGAAACCAAATATTGCCTTCTATTTTCAGTGACAACATAAGTACAGGGGGTTGTTTGTAATTTAATCCACTTTCCAGAAGGCCTTCCACAGAAGTGTTACAGCTGGAAGGAAATGTCTCTGCAGTTCTTTATTCTACATCCTTGCAGGACAAGCATGTTTACCATGTCAAACTCAGACCAGACCCTACAGACAAGTATCTCAAGTGATGGCAATGTCACCACCTTACTCAAAAGAGTCTACTTGTCTCCCATGTTGGGTTTGGCTTTTAAGTCATGTAATCACAGAAACATGTATGGATGCTGACGTGCACAAACTACCTTTCTCCTGCTCCAACCAGGGCACTGCTTTCACTACATCTTACTGAAAAGTAAAAATTAATGCAGGCATTAAATTGAAGCTCCTGCAGGTTGGTATTTTCAAAAATATGTAAGCTAATAGGCTTTATTTTAATGCTGCAGGTCTATGTTAAAATCGTATGAATAACACTTCCTGTGTCAATGATGCCTTTGAAAGGGCATTTCGGATTTTCTTTCATTCCATTTGTGCTTGCAGATGACCAGCATCAAAGTAACTCCTGCCTGCAGTTGCTCTGCAAAAATAGACCAGTCTAGAGACCTGAAGAAGTTGAATGTACTGACACCTATTTGCTTGCCCAATGCCCAGCTTCAGGAAAGATACAGTCGTCATGCACACGACTCCAAAGCTATGTGAACTAAAAAGATCAGTTCCATGTATGCCAGTATGCCAACAGCCTTTTGGGCAGCCTTCCAGTCTGGCAACTTGAGGGGATCCATTTCAAAATAAAAACAGAAGGGAGACATAGATGGGAATTAAGGGATTTGAAACAGAACCCCTGCAGCAACCAACAGGTCAATGATTTGTAAGCCCTTTTT